>JAYKAV010002331.1:483832-546890 GCA_035582835.1 Phoebastria nigripes | reverse complement strand
TTGAGCACTGACCCTGTTACCACGTCCAGCCAGGTCGGACCACCCTTCCACGGAGGAAGGAGCAGCATCACCTCCGCTTCTGCTGGGGATGGCCGCAGCGCCGAGGAGCGTCCCCTCCAACACAGAGCAACAGAACTGGTAGGAAAAAACTCCCCTGACCCTTCAGCTTCCTAAACCGGCACATTTTGCCCCTTCCAGCTTGCATCGGCATTGCGGGCAGGCTGTCAGCTCGCCTCACTATGGTTAACGTGCCACGGCCCCAAGATGTTGTATTTTTCCTCTTAAATTCAGAACATGTTAATTACAATACAAAGGAAATGAGACAAAACTGAATTGGGCAAAAGCAAATAAAGAAGCCTGCTTATAAAACGGTAATGTTGAGCAGAAATGCTGTAGAGCAGAAATTACCTGTGTTTCCTGTAACAATCTTCCCTGGAAATGTATTGCTAAAAGCACGCAGCAGTGACTAGGGGCTACAACCGGCACAACGAATACGTACTGCTCCATACGGTAGGTCCTTGGGCGCTAATTTTCACCGAACACRTGACTAAAATGCCTGACTTTATCTGCATTAACTTTCAAGGAGCAAAGGCCCTTTAGCTATAAACACTTGGGAGCAAAGTGTCTATTAGTGCTCCAAGTGCCACTTGAGCAGGACCACCAGCTGGCCCCACGCTCGGGGGAAAGGTTGGYAGGGCACGAGCCCGAGTGTCCAACCCCACTTCCTGTACGACGTGCTCTAGGTAACTCCATCTACAGCAGCTTCGATCACCCAGCACCAGCCTGACATGATCCCACCACAGGGTGGATGGCGGTGTCATCCCCACGCAACCAAGCATCCTACAGCAAAGGTGAGTTCTGCTTGGCTGTCTTGGCCAACTGGATCATCCCTAAGAAAGGGATCACACCAGAAATTGCAAACTTTTAGTTGTAAAAAGTATAAGTTGATCCACAAAGATAAAATGGGAGTGAGAATCATGAGCTGGTGAAAAGATCAGTAAGACCAACGCTTATAACATCTCAGCTGCATGGCTAGCTATGAGCAGAAGAGCTTTGTGTCTCCAAACAGCATGTATAATCGTCATTGATCCTGGCAGATTTCGTGTTCCAATACTTGCAAACCTAAATATCCACAAAATCTAATGAACAGGCTCTTCTGAGACAAGAAATCAGATTAGAAGCTGCCACATTTGGACACACAACTGTCTTAGGAAAGTGGAAATGAGCCTTCCTGCTTTGAAAGCTGCCGCTTTCTTGGCAATTGCTCCACGTTACCGTTACCTACTGCAAGGCTTGTGAAAAGGTCATGCGTTGGAGTAACTCCAGAAGGCACACAAGATTTCTTGACGGATTCTGCACATTACTCAGGTGAAATGGGTGTTTCATTAAGCAGCAAGAAGAATACCGAGCCGGCAGAGCACATTATCAAAGGTCACGTGAAGGACTTGCACCATTACGAGGATAGATGCTGACAACTGCCAGCAATGAAGCAAACGACCAGAAGTAAAACCTTAGCTACTGAAATAAAGAAAGATCAAGAGCAGGAAGCCCCGCTTAGGTGCAGAGGTGTGAGATGGACAACTCTGCTTGTAAACATAGCCACATCTTTCTGCCCTTTGCTGCGAGTTTTAAAGACAAAGACCCAAACCCAGTCAACTTTGAACTTTCTGCCATTTGCACAAACTCATCCCTACGGCTAATTTAACAAATCATTGTAAGAGTCCATGTTTCATAAATGCTGTATTTTACCACCTTGTTGTATCGATCGGCCGTCAATCAATAGGGCTCCATGTGACACTGTTGACTCTCCCGGTGACAACGAGCTACACAGCATGGCCATGCGCAGCGACAGCAGACTGGTGTCCTCAAGGTCACCGGGCTACTAACCTATGAATATCAGATCAAGTTGCCTTTCTGAATTATTTAGTGAGCATCCTCTGCTGCAGCTTGCCAGGGCAGTGTACAGCACTGCTACCTTGGGATATCACAGAGGCTCCAGCTTCCTCTGCCCCAAAACGCTGCCCACGAGGACGAAGGCTGTCCCCTGCGTCACGCGTACCATGAGCCTGTCCGGGATCGGTGGGATGGCAGGTCCCCCCCATCACCAAGCCTGTTCTGGCTCAYAGCGACAGGCACAATAACAGATTACTTTCCCATCGTTCTTTCTACCCACAGAAATGCAGAATTGGATACTCACAGTGGTTTTTTTTTTTCCCCTCCGTTCCCATGCTCGCCCCTGTAATTTGCAGAGAAATCTCCGCTCGCCGAGCCAGCGCTCCCGCCCTGGTGCCAGGACGGGCCGTGCCCAGCGCGGTCCCCGGGCCGGGGGACAGCCAGAGCTGTGCTCCCATGGCCACGGGGCAGCGAWAAGCAGCAGAACGAGAGGCTAGAGAGAGCATGGCTTTGCGAACACTGGAGGGGAAAGGCAAGGTGATTGCAAAAAGCTGTTAGCAGTGAGCAGGGAAGGGAGAAGACCCTACGTAGCAGGGTCCAGCCCCGCTCCTCCCAGCCAAATGCCTGGCTCTTCGGGAGACACATAGGGATGTGCCGAAGGTATGGGGAAAGCTCTTTGGAGAACTTGAGTCACGAAATACAGGTCAGGACTTTAAATGAGGTTGAGCTCTCTTTTTTCTTTTTTTTTTTTTTCTTTATTCTTTTTAAGCAAGGCAGCAGACCCTCCCCATACCTCTCGACGCCAGAAGCGGGGATGTCTTATCTCAAAGAAAAACGGGATGGAGGGAGGGGCAGAGAGACCAACATCAGATGCAGATCATTAATCCCGAAAACTTGGCCTCCTCCGCTTTTCCTCAGGGCTGCCATTTGTACCTTCATGCGGCTGCTGCCTGAGACGGCGCGCGACAGACCCTCTCCTCCTGCTGTCACCGCTGCTGCGTTCGACTCGTTTGCGGCAGAGCCACGGGTAAGGATCCGTGCTGTCAGTCCGCAAGGAGGAATTTAGTTTTTAAAACACCATCGAGCCCAGCAGCAGCTGACACAGGAGGGGAGGTACAGCCCATACGCACTGCGGCTGATTTTAGAGACAATTTTCTGTATCTCCTRCCCATTCACCCAGCGAGACAGGCCTGACCCTCGCCGGCATCCTCCGGTGCACAGGCAGAGCCGGGCGGCGAGGCAGCGTCTGTGAGCACACCCTGTGCCGTCCATGTCCTCTGGCAGCACCGAACCACACGAAGGCAGGGGTGATGCCGCGGGAGGACCCGGCCCGCTGCCCTGGTGCTCCCGAGCATCGCTGCCCTGCACCCCGTCCCCCCCACAACCAGGCACCCCAAAAGGACCCTCACCCACCGCCTGTCCCCACCCCCCCACGCACCCCCAGCTCGCAGACCGGCACCGCACGTCCTGGTGCGACACGCGGAGCATGCCACAGACGGTGTTTCAATCCATCACTGTATCTCTTTCTCTTTTTTTTTTTTTTAATCACCTTAATGCAAGAAGCTTTAGAGAGCTTAACAACAATAAGGCTTTTCATAGCCTCCGGCTTTAACTCGGCACTACTATGTTTTTTACTTTTGTATGTTGAAATCAAATTTGTAACCGAAGGCGAACAACAATCTGGATGCTCACGTGGTTTTCTCCCCTTTGCTAGCCTGATAGTATTCTCATCTGAAGACTTTTTAATAGTGTCCTTTAACGATGTCTACAAAAGCCTCATTAAAGCACTGTATCGTAATTTAAGCTAAACAAACTCAATGCAGTTATTTTTTTAATGACGTATTTTTCTTGGGGCCTTTCCACAAACAATAAAGCGTTCACTGAAAATACGTTACGAAGGAAACACATAAATCTTCAGCTTATCTGGTGGTATGTTTTCCAAAGATCTAAACCTTTGATCAGCAACAAATTAATTTTCCATTTACACAAAATAGAAGATGTATTTCCAGGATAACCAACGAGCCCTGCAAGTCTGCATTAACGTGTGCCTTGGCAGCAGCTCAGGACTCCCTCGCTGCCGCCCTTCTCGCTGCCTGACGCTGTCAGGGTTGCTGTCACATTAGATGATTTTTATTTTATTTTTTGGCTTCAAACCCGCCTAATAGGGTGTTTCGGGTCAGTGATTATGCCCTGAGGATTTCTTGCCTTCGCTCACTGAGCTCCCCTCTGCACCAGCCATGCACCACCCAGTCCCCCCCCGCAAAAGCTGTGCATCCCCCAGGACCGGGGCACAGTACTTAACTGTCTCTGTGCTCAGAGGCGAGTCTTGGGTCAGCCCAGAGTCCTGGCCGAGCGACACAAGTCTGGCTTTTATCTCCCTAAACCAGACTGTGCGCATCTTCTCTGGCTGCCGGTGGGATTTCGGCAYGCCCCTCACCCTGGCCAGGCACCGCGCGAGCCCCTGCTCCAACCAGGAGCTGCTGGCAGGTCCCGGGACTGCACAAACCTCCGTCCAAGCTCCTCAGAAACCGCCGATGGTTTAAACAGCCGTGTTTCTGCTCCCACCCAGGAGACACACTGCTGCTTGCTCTTCCCCAGCTAAGAGAAAAGACCTATTTGCCGCTTGTTCCCAAACTGCGTTAAATGCAGGGTGGTAACTCCAGCACGTTTTTGGATCCACCCGATGCTCCTGTGACATGCTGCACTCCTCTGGGAGGAAACCGTGCACGTTGGTCGTGAATAGAAATGGGCTTTCATGATGCCTTTGAGGCTCTTAAATTTCCCAGCGTATTTGCAAACGCAGGGAGATCGGCTGCGGTCAGGAACGAACGCACCTGGGTTCTCACACTGGGCTACCCACAGCCTCCTAACCGCTCAGCGGGAAGAAAGGTGCCAAAATAGGTTTTTATTTCATATCTGAGAGCATGAAGTAGACCTGGATGATATAAAACCAGCCAGTGCGAGCAGATGGACTGGTGTGAGTTGTTTCGGTCCACCCCAAACTCTAMCCATTACAAGACTTCTACAATCCAGCTAACCTTGATTTTAAATAAAAAACCCAATAAAATTATGAAAAGTGGCATCTCAGTGTAAGCGTGGGTGCTTCCCCTGCCCCAGCCCTCTTAGGATCACAGCCCCATGCCCTGCCCGGAGTGCACAGAGCGGGTCAACGTGTCTTCGGCTATGGCGAGGTTTGCAGCCCGGCTGTCCCACTGGATGGAGCTCCAGTGTCCCCCAGACAGCCTGGCATTGTACACAAATGACAAGAGATGTTTGCTATTCTTCCCTTTGTTTTAATTAGTAATAACAATTTGTTACCGTGGCTTGACATTTGTTCATACTTAGGAATAAATTGCTTCCTCGAATGATATGCTGAGATTACAACGGGCTTTCTGTGTTTGTGTTGGTTTTAGTAGCTCATAACAAACCATGAAATTCATTACTCTTGCCACAAGCACCCATGAGATGTGCCAACCAGGGTGTGATTTATACACAGCTCGACTCATGGAAATTAAAAGGTTTTAATGTTGCCTGCAAGAAATCAAGGGTTTGAAATTTTATACAGCTGAATTACAAAAAAAAAAAAATCCCGGACGCAAGCTACTGCATTGTTTTATCTGCCTAAGGAGCCTGAACATCACAGTCAGGGTAAAAATAATTCACTAAATATTGATTAATTTAAGTGTATAATTTGAACAGCCTTTTTAGTGATAAGCCTTCTGGCCTGCAAGTTACTTCATTCTCATCTTTTTTTAACTGCTTGGAAGATATATAAAGGAAGATATTTAACAGTAAAACTTCTCTGCTACAATATAATTCAGCAAAACATTCCCACTGAAAGAAATTGCTGGAAAACAGCCTGTGCCTCACCATCCTTAATGGGAAAGGGCTGTCAGTCATACCCCAGTCCCATTTCTCCATGCCGTGTCAAGCCTCGTACATCAAACCCAATATACAAATCACCAGTCCCATCAAGACCRTTAGAGCCGCTCAGCCCGTCAGGGAAAGGTCAGCGCGTCGCTGGCTGATGGCTGCCTGCTCCAAACGCAGCATCAATCACAGCCCTCATCAAAGGCGGCCGTGGCGGCGAGAGCATGCAGCTGGAAACCCGCATCCCTTCCTCGTATAACCTGTCATCCTCTAAACCCCCTTCCCTTATTGTAAAACATGGCCACRCTTTTATCTTATCGTGATCTACAGGGAAATGCAACTAAACCGGCTGCCATACGAACGGGGGGATCAGGACCCGCGGGGAGGGATTAAGACCGTATCAGGAGAGGGTCGGCCAGAAGCGTGGCCCCTGACTCCAGCGCTGGCTCCCTCCTCCGCAGGGTCCCAGCCTGTCCCCGGATGGGTCCCGTGCAGGAGGTGTCCCCGGAGCATCTCTCCTCGCTGCACAAGCCCCAGCCCTGCGCACCYGGTAACAGTCTCTAGCGAAGGGTCAAAGCCACCCTGCAAGGAGATGCTAGTTGGTGCCGTCGTAGCCACACCGAGGCACGCCTTGCAGATGTCCCCAGCCAGGGGACTTCAGGGGTGCCCCGCGCCTGTGGAGACAGCAGCATCACCATGCCGGGCTGCTGTCGCCCTCCACCAACCCGAGCCTCAGGCGCGGTGCTCCCAGCTTGTACGAGCCCGCGAGGGCATCCTGCCCACACCTCGAGCACCAGGAAAGGTGGAGAAACTCCATCACTCCTGATTAACGGGAGGACACCGGCATTATCAAATGCTATTGCTCCCGTCAGTCGCTGCTCATTAAACATGCTGAAAACAACAGGCCATTTCTTCCTCTTTTTTCCTTACCACGCTGTGCTGCACGCAGCATTATCTTCAAAGGGCGAAGCAAACATGTTTGCTAAACATGAGCAGACTAAATACATCAGCCTTTTAGAAGCAATTATTGCTGCTAGAGATTTAGTGAGCCTCATTGTTTTGTGGTTCAGAAAGCATTTTGCTGGCTGGAGTGGGCTGTTCCTTCAAAGCGAGCGCCCTATGACGACGAGTAACCCCTCCCCAGTGAAATAAAAACCAGGTGGGCATCCAAAGGAGCAGTGCTTTCTTTTTGCTYAGCATTTAACTGACAGTGTCTCCTTGCAACAAAAGAACAGCAATTTGGGGGGCAGCTCAGCTGCTGCCAGCGGTTGTACCGAAGGCAGGATCGGCCAAGCTCCCGCRGCAGAGGGGCGAGGACATTTCTGGAAAACAGTGGATGTTCTTTGGGTTAGAGCTGGGAACCTTCCTGCGGTGTGCCTGAACTGGAGGGGATTGCTCTCACCAGGATTGAGACTGGTTTGTACTGGTACAGGGCAGAAAACAAAATGTGGAGGAAAAAGGCAATGAAGTAAGTGCTGGACATCGTCCTCTTCCCTCCATCCCAAACAGGTTAGGATGCTCCAGACCAGGGCGGCTCACCTGGCTGAGATCCTTGGAACTGTGGAGTTGCAGAGCCAGGACAACATCTCACCTTTCCGTGGCCTTATTTCAGGGCAAACAGCTCAATCCCAAAAATTCCTCCTCTGTGCAAACCGCAATCGTTCCCTTCTCTCAGTGCACGGAAGCGGAGGGGGAGCGCAGTCAGGCTCCCTGCGGTACTAAGCCCTTCAAACATGTATCTCAAAAAGATGAGCAACCATGGATGGCCAAACAGACAGATGGGAGAAGGAGAAGGGAAGCTCACGATACCGGCGAGACTATTATAATTAGTGTAATAAGCAGCAATCACAGCTCAACAGCTGCCTTCCCCTCCCTGAGCGTCTGCTACACGCACCGGCACAAAACCATGGCCAAGAAGGATTTTGACACTTGCTGTACTCTGAACAGCTCCGCTTTGAAAAAAGTTTTGGCTTTGGTAAACTTTTCATTCCACGTAAGATGCAGAGGAGAGCACTTTCCTGCTTTCCCAGCCTCTCCACCTTCACCTGAGCAAGCAGCACCCTATGCTTACAGAAGGGTCATGAAACTGGGTTTAGTTTTGATGTCACCTATGATTTCGCATGTGGCTTAGAACAAAACCTCGTCACCTTTAAGTTGAGGCAAACCTGCCATACTCAACTTTCTGAAGTCCCTGGAGCATCAGAGATGAACTGTTCTACAGAAAATGGCAAAACATGACAAAAATCATTTACCGTGGGCATATATCCATCCTCCTCTGACGGGCACGTGCCCAACATCCTTCTCTGAAGCATCTCTAAGATAAAACCCTTTGAAACACACCTGTCCCCATCCACATCAGGGTTGCAGAAAGTTGGCAGTGAGCATATAGCACAGAAAAATTGCTCTACAGTTCACCAAAATCCAAAGCAGCCTTGCTTTAGAAGAGCGGACTTCTTGATAGGAGAATATTTTAAAGGATTGGAAAGCAGATACAGTGACGTAACTGGAGCGCAGTGATTTTTTTATACCAACGGTTAATTGGTTTGGAAACATATTTAAAATGGTGGAGCAGTTAAGGGGCAGACGCTCATTCGAAATCAGTTGGGGATTTAGGTGAAAACGCCGCTTGCCAGCAGCTCACCCGTGGGGCCCGTGCCACCAGCACAGGATCCGGGCACCAGGCATGTCACCGTCCCGCGGTGCCACCCCACGCTGCTCCTGGTTGTGGCCACAGCTCAGAATAGCCAACCTCAGATGCGCCTGCTGCCTGGCTTCAGGTTTGGGCCACGTGCTATGAAATTCRAGTGAGCCTTCTCCAAATTTTGGGGAGCCAAGGACTAAGGTCTCCAAAACACCCTCTGGTACCTCGAACGACCGCTTGCTGCTGCTTGTCTTGTTTCAGGGAGCCCACTGCAAGGGAAAAGAGTGACCTGCTTTACCCGTGTTGCTCCACCACCCTCACCCCTAACCACCAGTTTTAGCGGTTGGATCGTCATCTGCAGCCAGCGCAGGGGCTGCAAAGTCACTCATGTGACAGGCTCTGGGCCCTAAATTGCAAAACACACTGTGGCTTAGACCCAGGCTAATTCTGAATCATTTCTGGTGCTCACGCTCCAGGAGGGATTGCTCTTCTCGCTTCCTTTCTGCTACCCTTTGGTCTAACAGGGCTGGTCAAGGGAAGCAGTCAGACACTCCAGATATCTGGATATTTTGGCAGCAGTTAAGGATTCAGCTCCCACTGATTTTTAGTGGGTGTTAGACACCGAGAAAGTGTCTGATGTGAAGATGTTTGGAGGTGTGAGCTTTAAGCTCTTCATGCAAGACACCGTTTCCTACAGTGCTTAAGAAAATGAGAGCATGGAGATAACAAGTAACGACAAGCTTAGAAAGCAGAAATGTTTACACTGAGGAAATTTAACCCCTCGGTGAAAGAAGCCCCAGCCAGGCTGGGCAGGAGAGCTCAGGAGTAACTGCAAACAGGCGGTGATCTGCTGGAACCAGGATGTCAACAAACACCACACCAAAGGGTTAAAAAACATGACGTGTGAAGCCAGAACAAAGGTTTCTTTAATTTCCCAGTGCAAAGAAACACATTTGTAGTTCCCTGACAAGCGGCATGTCAAAGCAACAAGAGGAGCAAGAGCCAACTGCTGTGACTCTGATCCTCCCCAGCTCCCTGGCCGGGACCTGGCTCACCACGGGGATCAGCCACGGCAGCTCCCATGCCTTCCCCGTCAGCACACCTTAACGACCAGTTATGCAGATGAAAGGTAAGCGGCGAGTTAATCAAAGCCATCTACGCGGGGTACTACAAGGCACTGCTTTATCTGAAGTGACAAAACATGTCGCACCAGAGGCTGAGGCGCAGCGAGAAGCGCTCCGTGCTGCGCGCCCGGCACGAGCCACGCGACTCTCGTGACTGTCATCGGGAGCGGCGGGGCTCCTTTCGCATGCACGGGGGAAAAAAAAGGTATCAGAAAGCAAAGAGCGTGGGTACCGTCGAGCCTTTCACTCGCTGCTCTGCTGTAAGGCGCCAGTGGAAATTAATGGGGCTTTCAAGTACATAAATGGATTGCAGAGACATCCGCAGTGAGTCTATTAGCTAATTAGTCAAGATTAGCATTTCTTTTATCCACCAGGCATTCAGGTAAAGGAGGTAGTTCTCTTACAGTTGTGTATGTCCCTTTTACACTTGTTAAAAAGTAGGACAAAGCTCTCTCCCAGCAACGGTAATACCAAGACGAACTTTCTCTCCCCCAAGGGAGGTGCTCGCGGGCGCAGCCCAAGCTGGGCACGTCGCTTGCTGTGGCTACTGGCATGGGATGGGGCCAGCATCACAGACCTTTGGCCCCGAAGCCCAAATCTGGTAGCCCTGTGCAACCGGTACAGCCTTTGGCATGAGCCTGAGGCCGGTCTCGGGCTCATGTTACGGATCTAGGACAAGGTATCCTAAAATCTGATAGAAGACCCTGTCTCATCTCAAAGGAATACTTAATCCGTCAGGCTGCTAATGCTGCAGACTTTCCTCTTACTGCTATGGGATGTCCAACATCCTTTGCTGTGATTCTGTATCTGAGGATGCAATGGACAGCAAATAAACATATTTCAACCGTTTAAGTAGCTTCACTTAACAGACGTAGGAAACACGTTAAATTCATAGCACCAGAGTAATTTGATACCTTCCACACTGCTAACGAAGCACGCATTAATACCATTTTATCATCAGTTCTAATCTTCCTGGCATCATTTCACGCCCACTGATAACTCACTCCATAACTCGGTACCTACAGCATGTTGGACAGCCGCAGCTGATTTCCAGCACCCTGAGAACTCAATCTCTGCTAATCCCAGCCCTTTAAAGCAACTCAGACTTGAGCAATCTAAAAAGGAGACCCATGAAGTCACTTAGGCTTATCTCTCTAATTGCCTGCCCGTGAATCAGGGGTTCGGTGTCAGCCACTTGCACTCGTATAAGACATGGCAGTCAGAAAAATCAGATCTAAAATATTTACCGCGAGCATTTTCAGAACTTTAAGTGAAACTATTGAAATCCTGCTTACTACTGCAACTCCAAACGCAATGCCAGCTACGAGGAATACATCAGGGTAACAAAGCAAGCGTTCATGCCTTTCCTCTGCTGCGGCTCTTTCCAGGTCTATGGCTGTGTAACACAGACTCCAGTTCTCTCAACAGCTTTCCTGTACTACCCAGTGCCAACACAGTGAAACTGTTAATGAATACTGTCCCATAAATATTTAATGCACATTTTCCTGCGAGTCCTGCTGTGATTAAATAGCCACCTCATCAATACCCAGGCCCATCTTTCTTTCATTTTTATCTTTGCACAAAATACCAAGAGTTGGAACTATACCCACGCGATCGAGCTGCTGGAAACATCACTGCATAAACCAACACCAACAGGGCAAAATCCACACACAAACTTCCAAGGAATGTAAAGAGAAATCTAACCCTGTCAGAGCAAACATTTCATCTCAGCTACCTCCTCCCAGGATTTGCAGAGAAAGAAAAGCAGAGGGGACAGGCCAGCAATATACTTTCTTTTTGAGTGCAGTTATTTGTCTGGTTTCATTGTCTTTTTCCATTGTATTTGGAGGTCCTGGCCACAATGGGGTCCACTGCACATACCATCCGGATACGGGCATCCCTGGGTACCGCCCCAGGGCTGGCCCTGCTCTGACACCAAACCCTGAACAGCTGCAACAGGAGCTGTGCTGCTCTCCCCCCATCTGAAACTTGGGAGGATGTCCATGATTTGCCTGAGGTTACACAAGCAATCCAGGACGGGAACATGGATCACCCAGAGGCGTCACCATCGCTGCTCTGGCATTGCAACATCTGTGACGCTCATCCGTGGTGTCCAAAGCACAGCTGACCACAAGATCCACCACGCTTGCATTTGCAACGTCGTGACAACCATTTAGGAATCGTGACATAAAAATACTAGGATATTGTTTTCTGGGCCATTAGAATCGATATACTCACGTCCTTCCCACCAACCCTCAGCTCAGAAGCTATTTTGCAAACCAAACTGAAAGCTGCAATTCTCCTGGGATCACCCGAGACCACGAGAATAACGCCGAGTGCCCAGGGTCAGCCAACGCAGGCAGCAGGGCCAGCAGCACCGGGTACAGGGGTTTGTGCGCGCTGCCAAACACAGCACATGGGATTTCAAGCGCTGCCATCCAAGCATGTCCCGGCCGGAGCAAGTGCTGGTGCCGGAGACTCGTTCGTGCCGCTCCCTGGGGCTCTGCGCCGCGGGGCAATGCTCTGGCTTTCACATGGGCCACAGGAAAGATTTCTTCTGAGAGAGGAAAGTCGTACAGTCCAAATTCTCGCCAAACTGCTAAAAATATAAAAGACTCAAAGGAATAAAGCTTGTGTATGTCAGAACTCTTGGTAATTCCTCGCAAATACATAATTTTTTGGCACAGATGCTAAAATGTAACTGGAGGGCAAGCATTTAGTTCTGTTTTAGCTGGGAGAGCCCCAACTTCTGTCTCTCCAATTTATATATGGAAGCAGGCTCATTACGCAATACGTGTTTCAGCGAGTTCTGCACCGGGGAGGGTGTGAAGCTAAGGCTAGCGAGGGGAATATCATTAAGAGTAATAAACAGTACAAAAGCAYGAACAAATAGGCTCGTCTGAAGCACAGACTGCTGCTGCATGTATCACACGGAGTCTCCAAAGCGAAAAATTTGAGTCTCTCTACTCTGAGATATGGGAGAGAGGGCAACAAGCGGTGGTGTGTGGGCAATACTGGTGAAGAACTGGTGCCAACTGGTGAGGCTGCTTTTGTAGTGCTGTGCAGAGACACTGGGTGGTCAATGCAGTGCCGTGCTTGCGTTAATGCGCAGGAAACATAAAGGCCACTGGACATTAAAAGATGCATTTTCTCCTCCAGAACTGGCCCTGAGACACCACCCCATCCCCATCCCGGTTAATACACACGAACAGAGCATTCAGAAGACCACTTCGACATATTTCATTTGTCTGCATAACACTGATGCCAGGAATAAATGTACATCTATACTGTCACATTTAAAATTCGCTGCCACCAGGAAAGCCAGCCCCCGGGAAGCACCAATGCCCATCTCTCGGCGTCACATCTGCAAACACTGGCACTATTTCCACGGCCAGCCTGAAACGGCTGGTTGGATTTATAGGTCACCACCACCACAAATAAAACAATGGTGCCATTTTGCTCAGCCTCTGGAAGCAGGTGGCTTCCAGCCCCCCTGAGGCATCTCTGCTGGGGACGGACCCGGTGGTGGCAGGCAGGATGCTCCAGCACTGCTGGCGTGGTCCCCTCATCACCACCCTAACACCGTGACCGCCCCACAGATCCCTGATGTGGCAGCACCAGGGAAGCCAGCTCATCTAAGCTCCCTTATTGACCTAAGATGATAGCTGCCTTTTAGGGAGGAAAAAAACCTTTTAAAAGGGAAAAAACAGGAGCTTCTTTTTTTTTTTTTTTTTTTCCTCCTCTGGGTGAACAAATAGACTCATTTAAGGTGTAAGTAGATCAAGTAGCTAATTAAGGAAATAACCAATAACTTAATCAAGATCATTAGAGGAATCAGCGTGTTGCTGCCATTATTTAAATGGTAGCAGAGCAAAAATATGCTCGTGCAACGGGAGCCTTCAAAACCTCCGGGCAGCCCGATCTACGCGCGGGGAGGCTCCCATGTCACCCCACTGCTGGTGCCAAAGCCACCGAGGAAAATACTCAAATCTCCTGGTAATTTCCCGCAGACAGAACATTTAATCATCCCCCAGCTGCCACCGCAAAAATCCCAAGTGAATGATTTGCATGTTGAGAGAAATCTGTCGTAAGAAGCAGCACGGTATTCTGCCCCAGGACGCGGCCCCTGCCCGTTCTTGGCGGCGAAGGGGGAACAAGCCCTTCGCAGAAATAAAGTCAGATACATCGGGCCATATGCATTTTGCTTTTGGCAACTTGTGCTAACTTTGCTCCTCAGCCGTCTGCTCCCAAGACGGACTCTGCGATTTCTCTACCCACTCCCGAAGGGGTGTTTGCACACCAGCGCCACGGCTCTCTCTCTAATTACTCCACCAGTTGCACAGATAAAACATCTGCTGGAAGAGAGAAGGAATCCTAAAGCACACAAATAATTTGCACTGCCTAAACAAAGGCAAACAGAGGATGCTGTTAAACACCCCCGCCCAGCAAACAGCCCCAGGACCTCTGCCCAGGGCAGGCGTCCGGCAGGCTGCGCGCCCCTCTGCCTTCTCCAGCAGGAATGAAGCCCCTTTTTCCAACCAAATGTTGTTTGTCACTAACACAGCCTCCTATCTGCTTAATTCCTAAAGTATCCAAAAGCAATTGCATTCAGCAAGTTTGATTAAGTACTTAGAAAACTTTGTTTCACTTAAAAGAAGCCTTTGTTTTGCCTCAAAGGAACTGGACATTTTCTCCTGAATTCATGTGAACAAAGACAAAAAAAATCCAACATCCAAAAGTTAAAAATAACCCTTTATCCTGTATTAAACACAGCTGCCGAAGGTTCAAAATTTGCATTTTGTCATTCTGCACAAATCTTTGCAACAGCGGAGAGGACACACAGCACGTTTGGAAACCCGGAGCTGAAGATAAGCTCCAGCCTCCCGCAGGGTTTTACTCTTCGGGGGTTCTTCAACAGAGTCAAAAAGCAGGAGTGGCTCAGGGGCTGGTGAGAGATGTCACGTTTGCATCAAGGAAAAGTTTTACTGTCTCCTCTAGGTCAGATATTAGCAGGGGATACGGCACATCCCTGCTCCGGGGGGCGGCGGGGCCGTGCCTGGCCCCCGGCGGCCCCTGCCTGCCCCCGGGCTCTGCCCGCAGCGAGAACCGGCGCTTGCAAAGGCAGGCAGGAATCAGAGCTGAAAAAGAAAATCATTTCCCAACGCAAACATTTGTACAGCGTTAAAGCGGCTTATACTTTCATAGGCTATAAATCGGGCGCGATTACTTACCCAGGCTAAAGAGGCATTCACTTCACACGCTGRAAAACCCCCACGTAACGGGTAAGGGCAGAGGGAAGGATGGCAGCGGCGAAGCGAGCGCCTTCGGTGCTGTGGACCGGGGTGCATCCTCCGGCGGCGGCGCGCGGGCCGGGATGCTGCCTGCGCGCCGGCGAGCGGCTGCGGTCATTTGGGGAGGGAAGGCTCCCCGGCTGCTGCCCCAGCTGGTGGAGTGACGCCCACCGCAGATTTAGCTTATTGGTGAAAATCGTAAGCCCTAATCCAATCCTGTCCCTTTACCCAAATTTAGCTCTCCACCGAGCCAACATCCCTTCCAGTTTTGACTAGCGGTATAAAAGCAAAGTTACCTTGCCAATACATAAATCATGTAAAGAGAAGCAATAAAAAAACCCCACGCTCAATTTGCTTCACCTCTTTCTCCCAAAAGAGTTTTTTATCTACCTACTTCGAGGGGACCACAGCCTTGCAAGTGCGCTGAAGAAAGCCAGCAACTCCCAGCGTGTTATCACCGGATCGAAAGTCAATAAGGTAAGTATCAGGATGCCAATAAAACCAGTATTTATCAGAATGCCCAACTGTACCGCTGACACATCTGGGTCAGAACTGTATCACATAAGGAGGAGGTTTATAGAAACGGTTAGCACATGGTTCCTGAAGTTATACTGAGTTTCACAAAGGTAACTACTGAATCATAAAGCGCTGCTGGCAAACAGCCTGGCCGGCCGACACATATGGTTTTCCTTTTTTTGCAGCCTGGCGCAGACGTTAGCCGTACAGACACGTTCTTCTCCGCTGCACACAAATCTAGATGCTTGACTACGGCGTTCGCTTCTGACGCTTGGGCTAAGGTGGGGGCTATTGGCAGCAGCTCGGAAACCACAGAGCTACACTGCGGGCAGCTTCCTACTGCAGGCAGCGACCTAGAAACCCTGCCTTCATTTGCAAACAACAGACAGCTGGGGAGAAAAGCCTCTCGTGCAACTGCACGTTTCTGCATTCGGTTACAGATGTGCAACCCTGGAGCAGCTCCAGAACGTGGGCCGGCGTTTGGGCGAGCTTTGAATGTGCATATACAGCTACCTCCGAGCGAGGGGGCTGGAGCGAGTGGTATGCGCTCCAGGTGTCTCGGCGGACAGGCAGCAGGATCCAGATGCAGGCAAGCTGCTCCAGCCTTTGCAGAGGCTAGCAAGTCAATGAGGTCTATTCATGGAGGAGYGAGCAGGCCTTCCAGGAACGTAGAGGAAGCGTTTCCGAGGGGTATTCCCATTGTAAGTCTAATAAATCCCTTTGCATTTTAACCCCCCTGCCGCTGCAAGCTTTAAATATAGAAATAATCAAAATGTACATTAAAAGAAGAATTTATTTTGAACTTGGCAGTGTTGATCTAAGAACCATCCTGCTCTGGAATGGGGCTCAAAGAGCCCAGGCAGCCTTGGGGCGGGCTGAGCCTGGCTTTCTGGGAACAAAAGCAGCTTACAAACCAGGTTTCACCACGTGAGAGCCTAATTAGAGACCGAAGCCCACACAGCAAACAGACAGACTACAGAGGAAATTGGAGTCTAATTTACATGGAGAACGATTACTTACTGCAACCAATTAGTGTCAAGCTGACTGACAGACTACCTAAAATACGTTCTCCCCACCCTCCCCTGCAAGTCTGAGCTTTCCTTGCTGCTTTATTTTCCCTAGGTTGTTTGGTAGGCAAGCAGTAGCACCTCACCACTAGACATCGGACGGCAAACAGAGACCTTTTGAGCTTCCCCATGACAAACACAGAGTTAGAGCCACCCGGCGTGAGCCTCAGCCAAGCCAGAGATAGCAACAGCAGAGAGCAGCGTGATGTACTTTCTTTCCTGGTCTTAAATCCTTAAATGACATCCCGAGGGTCCCATCAAGAAGTTCACCATTTACGAGAGGTGTTCCCTCTTTCCTGGGCATAAATTCTGCATTGGGGCATTCACCCTCTGGTTTGCAATCAGGTAGGAGACCCCCAGGTAAGGGTTGTGTCCATCTAGCAATAGCCTTTGCAAAGTGCTCAGGGCTGCAGATTTTGGGTCCCGACCGATATTGCTGGCCTCCTCCGTTGAAGGAAAGCACCATCCCACAGCATCACTGCAGCCGCAGGGCAGCACTGCCAGCCAGGACGCCCAGCTCCAGGTACCTGCTCGGCTGTCTTGCAAAACAGCCCTTCCTTTGCAGACCGGTCCCCCTCCTCCGGCCATGCTGTTCCCCGCGCACTGGCGGGACCCTCGCAAGAAAAACTCCTCCTGGGCTGGCACAGCACGGGGGTGCCCGCGGTCCCACCAGTGGGAAGGACATCACCTTCGCTCAGGGCTTTCCTCTGCAGCTGCCCTGGAAGAGGACGACTTCATYGCGTTTCCCAAAGTACAAACTGGTTGCTAATTCTGCAGGAAACCTGCCCCTCCTCCATATCGGATTAGTCCCAAAACTGGTAAATACACTTTAAAAACTCCTGAAGTGCACACATGGAACCGACCAAACGCCATTTATCTTCCTTTTATTGCTAAAGAAGAAATGACTCATTCTATCAGTTCTCCCCGTCCCAGCACCACGCTCCTTATTAACAGGACTGTCTAACTGCTGTCCTTTGCTCCAAACCCTGGACTGCATGTGCATTTTGAATGCACAAATGACAACAGCATTTCAAGGCAACTTGCTGCATTGTTCTTCACAAACTTCTAAGGACAGCCTCTCTGAGCAGCCTCTTTGCTCTTCAGAGAGCTCTCGTGTATGCGTATTCAGGCACGCAGGGACCACATTTTGGATATTTAAGACCAGGCAATCAACCCTTCCTTTGAGAAGCACCAATATAAAGCATATTTAAGGACTTTATGGGTCTTCTGTACTGATGAGATAAGCTGTTCTTTTAATCTCTGCAGGCTACATGGATATATGGCATTTTAAAGGAAACTTATCCTAAAAAGAAAACTTGGAGGAAATGTTTTGTGAAGTATCTAGTAGGTGTTTGGTAATATCAGGAGACAGCCAGGACCTCAGGTGGTGTAAAGCATCAGCAGGGATCCTTTGAGTTCAGTTCACTTCAAGTCAATGGTACTAAACCAATTTACACCACAGGAGCACCGTCAAGAGAGGGTAACGCAGGGCCATCTCACCTGGATCTCCTTCGGGTACAGCCACCACCAAGGCTGCAAACCCTGGTGGTCTGCTCCCCCCCCCCCCCCCCSCCYCCGCGGTTCAATTAAAAGTCTCCGTTAATTACCGAGTGGATGCAATGAAAATGCACGTCTGCTCACGCTCCTCAGAATTAGGCTGTTAATCTGGTGTTTATACTCCCGGAGTTTATCTCCTCCACAACCCCCTTCTCCCCCGGGAACTGACTCGCTGCCACTTTATCTGCAGCTCTAAGGACAACACACGCCGCTTCATTTTTAAATTCCCCTCCGGTGCTACGGCCTGAACCAGCTCTTCAGAGAGGGGGCCTCCGCCGGCTGTAATCCCCATTAATTCCTCTTATGATTAACAGGTCAGCTCACGCCACCCTGATGACAGTGGGCTTCGGAAGTGCAACTCTATCAAAATTATCTATGCATAAAAGACAATCGTTATAGGAGCAAATGCCTCGCTGAGACTTTTATCAGCTGCGCGCTTGCTGCTCGCTTTTGTGCCGCTAACGACTTTATAGAGAGCAGGGAAGGCTTCAGCCTCATCACTGCGCTGCGGTGTCTCCAGGCAGACGAACCTCTCCTCTGCGGTGGGCGAGATGTTGATTATAAAGCTGTGGAGGCAATCACTGCTGGAGGGGGGTAGGGGCAGGCGGGAGCACAGGGAAATTAGAGAAACCTTCTTCTGAGTGCACCCCATTAGCACTGGTGGCAATTACGTGTGCTGATCAAGTAGGTGGGCTTCCCAGAGCCCCCTCTGAAATTACCGGATGGGGAGGGAAGCTAGGAAAATGGAGAAAAACAGAGAAAAAGCAAAATAACCCTCAACAACGGCAGCAGACATCACTCCGGCTGCCTGGGAGCAGGGCACAGAGGAGCAGCCTCCTCCCAGCAGGCATCCCCGTGCTGGTGGTCACTCAGGGGGGACCCACAGAGATAAAAGGCAGTCGTAAAATACTTGTAAAAATGCTAATGGTCTCAGGTCCTTTCAAGCCATCTTGAGCACTGCTAAATCACTTCTTTTATTTGCTTTCTGGTGGGATTTGCTTAGGTTTGAGCTCACCATGTTTACACTGATACGCTGCGCATCCTGGTGCGCAGGTCAAAGCCGGCGTGGACCTGCGAGCTGACCCACGCCGCAGCGATCACTGCCAAGCTCTGCAGACCATCCTTCCCCTCGTCTTTCCAGTTTCTTCACTAGTTCCATGGGAAGAAAAGAAGAAACCAACTTAACAACATCTTCCTTTCAATATGCACTATCGGGAGCTATTGTAATAATAAAAACCAGAAGGAAAGGCAAGAACTTTAGTTGCAAGCACCATGCAGCCTTGCAGTCCTGACCCTGAAACTCCTGACAAGGTGACACGTTATTAAAAAATATCCATATTAATCCCAATTGTACAGCGCTACGTTCAGCCAATTAAACTGCCTGAGCAGCTGAGCGCTCCCGGAGACCTTTGTACTCTCCTTTTTTTTTTTTTTTTTTTTTTTTAAATTCTTTTTTTTTTTTTTTTTCTTTTTTTTTTTTTTTTTTTTTTTTTTTTTTTTTTTTTTAAATGCCCTCTTAGGGAAAGGAATGGCTTCTGCAGAGATGAACCGCCCAGCTCCTTCCAGCCTCGCTGTGTGTGTGTATAAAATGTTCTTGGCTGCTTTCAAACACTGCACATTAATCTGTGCAATGGAGCCTGTCTCCTTCAGCATTCGGATGATTTCTCTTCGAGGCGGGTAAGACAGAGCTGTTCCACTTGGCATCACAACCCCTGCCTGCCCCCTTCCAAGCCTTTTATTTCTTTTTCTTTTTCTCTTTTTTTTTTTTTTTTTTTTGGTGTTGCCACAATAGCTCACAAGCCATCACCCCAGGCTTGTGTGAACCTGGAGAGGAATATACTGCTGAAGGAGCCCACAGATGTATGAGACAGCCAGGATGCTCAGAAACAGAACTGGAAGATTACGGTTTTAATGCATCAAATTATGAAAAACACCACCACTCCCTTCCTGCATCTTAGAACACATCACTTATTTCTCCCTCAGCCATTTCTTTGCCTGTGGCTGAACCCGGAGTGACAGAAACTGTTTCTTGAATTAAGGGCTGCTGGAAATGAAACCCCAGAGACATCTATGGGTGGTGACTACTGGAATTCCTTCCTGAGCAATGTGAGCCCCACTGTCCCACCTCGACGAGCCCTGCACACCAATAAATCCAAGCACCCCCACCATGCAAAGGGCTGTCCCGTACAGAGCCAGGCATTTTTATTAACACCATGCTCGGAGCTTGGATTTTCATGCCTGTCTGCCCAAAATTTACACAAGTGAGGATCCCCATCGCTCAGGCTACTGCCAGCCAGGCACCTCGCTGGCTGCTTTGCACGTGCGACCGCTGCAGTGGCTGAAGCACGCTCTAAACTACCCACGTGCCCCCGAGGCCCAGATTGGTGAATCATGACATTTCTTCAAGTCTTCATTAAATATTAAGATGTTCTGTAGTTGCTGTCAACAGGCTTCCCCCCAGCAGAAACTTCACCTGCAGCTTTGTCCGCTGGGAAGCATAACCTCGGCTGCGCCCCGTGCAGAGGAGAGATGCTCATCGCTGGACCAAGTGGTCCCTTACCACGAGTTATGGTGGACATTTCCCTTCTTCACTCCGCTCTCATCACCTCGGGCATTGTGCTCCACAGAAACGCCCAGAGCCCGAGGAACGGAACAGGAGCAGACCGGAGAGGGACCGCAGACCTCCTCCACGCCGGGTACCAGCAACTGCCTACTCACACCGGGGTTCACCATGAAAGGGATGAGCACCTCTCGCCTCCACCATGGATGGGGCTTCTCAAGAGGGCGGACGGCCGGGAAGGATAAAAGCTGTCTAAGGATGTACGAGCACCCTAAACCCTGCCACTCGCTGGAAACCCCACAGTCTCAGGCTTCTGCAGCACATTTTGCGTTTTGGAAGCTGCAATGGGAACGCCGTGCACTTTCCCTTTTTTCCAAGCATCCCCAAATCCCCGGCTCCTGGCATTTCTACAATGATTAAACACACAGTTCTCAATACTGTAAACCCCATAAAACAAAAATCCATATGGGGACTGCTCCCACAAACCAGCCGATACCTGCCAGCAGCCGTAATGTTGGTGCCATCATATCTGCACAATAAATGAGTCTACTTTACCAGGGCAGGGTTTTTCTATGACTAAAATGGAAACAAAACTTGGCTTGCGAAGATGAACGATGCCTGTGATAGTTTTTTGCTGCACTTGATTAAATACAGCACAAAACAAACCCATTTTTTCCTCCTTGAACGATAAACTCGGTAGTCTAAAATTAAGCCCAGCAGGGTAAGTAAGATCCTGTATAGATTTCAAAAGATACCACGATTTTTTTGGAAAGCCTGACTGCACTGTATACACACTTTGCAAAATCGCTCAAGTACCTCTGGCACCAACTATAAACACAGGGAAAGCTAAAAATCATGTAGTGTTTTTATCTTGGTACAGCCTCTACCACAGAGTACAGCCGTGGTTTGCCATTTCATGATAAACCAACCCTTTGCTTTTGATCATTTTAGTGTGTAACTGTGGATGTGAATGTACGATAGTATCATAAAAAGAAAACGGGAAGAAAAAGYCCAATCAAAGAAGTACCCCAGCCTGAACCACACGCTCCCCAACCAAAGGGTATTTGTAGATACCAGAATTACCATTTCTCTTCAAGACAACTGATCCTTTTCATGAAAATATAAGAAGCCCTAGAGAAATTCTGGTTGATCGTTATTAAATGGACAGGCCTMACGCATTTTTTTTCCAGGAAAATGACTGAAGCTTGGCTTTAGCATAATCCTGAAGATTATTTACATCTTCTGCAGTTTTTTCCACTGCTGCTGAATAATCAGGGCTCCTTAGAAAACCATTGCCAGAGAAACATAAATCCTTTTTTTTTTCTCCTCTCCTTTCCTCTCTCTTTGACCTGTTTTTATACATTCTTCCTTGCACAGGAGTGGTAAGGAGGCTAAAAATACTCGAGGCAAGCAGGCACGAGAGAAACCCCCGGGGAGCGGCTGGGAAGGGTCAGCGTTCCCCCCGCCGCGGCACTGCCCGCTTGCAGCGAGGCTGCTGGGGCAAATCTCTTACCTCTCCTCGAGCCCCAGCTTTCAGTGCCATCTCACGAAGTGGGAGCTTGGGTTGCCTTTCAAACACTTTTTTTTTTTTTTTGCCCCCCCAAGAGAAAGGCCTAAAAGAGGAAAAAATTGTGGCTCCTCGGAAGGCAACGGGAGGAGGAGCCGTCCCTCCTCTTTGGAGGCAAGGGCTCCCAAACACTGCAGGTTCCTTGAGTACTGGGGTGCTTTGGGGAGGGAGTCTTACAGGGATGCTTCAAGACTTTGCTTTCTGCTTCAGCATCCTTATTGTCTCCAGTCACACAAACTCCCTTCCTCTCCTGCTTTTGGGCTGTGCACAGGGAATGAAAACAATTAAATACTCTTAAGCAGGCAGGGCTGCAATTGGCATGCTAATGAGGTCGTTATGCTCCTTAACGTGCTTTCTAAAAATAAAATTACATCCAGGTATACAGATCTCCTGGCTGCACCATGCCCAGGGAATCGTCTTAATGCAAATTCTCTAACAGCTTGCTTTGGTTTTGTTGTTTTAAAGCAAACCTGGCCCTATCAGGACAGCAGCGAGGGCTTGGCTGATGTGCAGGGTCCCAAACTTCAGGTCCCCTCAGCCAAGAGACCTGGAGCTCTGCATGGCCAGACCCTGCGTTAGAGCCAAGGGTCACCTCTCAACACGGCAGGGCACAGCCAGGCTGAGGGACCTCTGCTCCACAACCAGGTGCCATCAGAGGTCAGGACCAACGTCTCATCCCGCTCGTGTGACGTGCTCCCTGTCAGCGTCGTGGGGACAGACATCGCCAAGGTCTAGCCCGGGAGGGATCCCATCTGGCAAGCAGCGTTGGTTTGAATTACACAGCAGCCTGTGCTGCAGAAGGCTCATTTGCAGTAATTAGAAGCATCACGTGGGCACACAGGACGACTTCAAAGGACGCCGGTAGCCTTGATGGCACAAGTCTCTTTTTTAGTGGTCAAGAGGCAAAAACTCCCCCGTGCCCATGAGCATCTCTTAATAAACCAAAATTATACAGAATTCTTTTGGAGGGGAACCAGATAGGGCACTGCAAAACCCACTCCAGGGAAAGTTGAAGGTTATATTTTTTATGTATCTTTTAACAGGTGCAATTCACATATGCACACACGTCCCCCGCCCAGACGCACAGCCATACGCGCTGCTTTGCTTCCGCTCATCTCCCAAACTGAACACAAACAAGGGTTCATGTATATTGAAATCTGTAGGAAGCTTAACATTTACTTGGCTTTTGTGTAAACACTTACGTGAATTACACAAGTTTCAGCCAAGAGGCTCGGCACCCTGCCGTGTCGAGCCATATAATTCATTACAATTAAAAGCAGAGACGAGGCAATCAGGCTCGCCCGACACTGTGCTGGTATAGATTTGCTCTTCCAAATGGTTTCCAATTTGTCTTCGCAGCAGCTCAGCCTCTCCGGGAGAAACCCCACCGGCATTTGCCCTGTGCTGCATGGGGATGCTGCTCCTGCACCTCCAGGACAGCCCGTGCCCGCGGGCTTTGCCCACTGACCTGCACCCTCGCTGCTGAGAAACCCACGGCGAGAAATGGCCCTTACCCAACTACAGCCAAGCCACGGGCAGCGGAGGGGATGGGTGGACCCAGGACACGTAGGTGTCCCAGCCACAGCCTCACCACGCCAAACGCCGCATCCTTCAGTAACGCCACCAAGCCAGGACATTTTGGGCCGTACGTTTGCTTGCACCATCAGGGTGAGCCCAGCGCTCACTGCAACCCACCTTGCAGGCAGGTGAGCTGCCCTGGGTGCAAGTTTTATACATACAGAGCATCACATCCTGACAAAAGCACTTCAATAATAATAATCGAGAAGAGAACCCCCCACATAAGCACGTGCATCACCCCAAACTGCAAGGCAGAGTCTATTCCTCGAGTCTCTGCCTTTCTTACTCAGTATTCATAATATGCTAAGCTATTAAACTATCCTACGGAAAGCGCTGCGGCTTACAGTGCTGCAGACAAGTGGTGTTATCATTTGGTATTTCTTCTTTTGTTATTACAGTGAATCTTCCTACATCTCTGAAAATAATCCAATTATTGCTTACCACTGGTAAGGTCACTGTTGCTTTGAACAGAGATTTGGGTAATACTCTGATTACTCTTAAGCAAATATTGCTGGGACTTGGGCAGAAATTTCAGAGAGACTGAAAATCCGTTTTACTGGAAACCACAGATGGAAAAATATTCACACTCTAGAGGATATAAACAAAAAAAAAAGGTATCATTTCTCCACCTTATTAGAAAAATATTGGTTTATCTGAAATCAACAGCATATATATATTCAGCTATTAAAACAATATATAATTTCTCATATCATATAACCTTCAAAATATGGCAATCATCAAGTCTTTATTAAATGTTCCCGTACAGGCTCCAAAAGGTATTGAACTACTTAAGTGCAATATATGGAAAACAGCAGAAGGTTTGTATCACTTGTGGGAATAAAAGAGGTTCCAGAGAAAAGCAGATATCAAAGATCAATCTGTAACAAGGAAAAGGAAGTTAACATCCCTTACAGCGGCCTCAGAGATAATTCTTCTGCATTGAGCCAATGAGATAACAGCAAAATCACACAAAATACAGATGATGCCAAGAAAAGGTGTCTATTATATTTCTTTTGGTGCCATTAATCACGGGTTCTTTACTGTCAGACCATCTTTAAGCAATGGCAAAAAAAGGGGAAAAAAAACCCAAGYCTTTTTTTCGCCCCCCTTAAGAAGAAATTAATCATATTGTCACTGAAAGATGGTTTTTCTGACATCACTTTTCTTGTACTGGCCAACTGATATTAAAAACAAAACACTGCTAGGGCTTGCTGTCCTGCTGCTGAAAGAGTGGAAGGATGCTCAGAATTAACCCCCGAGTGTCCTGCCAGGTGGAAACAGGCCATCTCAGCGATACCACCAGAAAACCCAAACTGGTGTCTCTGGACCGGGGGAAGGATGGCCAACGCCAACAGCTCTGGAGGTGGCCAGGGCTGCCTGACCCATGGATGGCTTCTCCTCCTCCTCCTCCTCCTCCTCCTCTCCTCCCTGCAACCGCATCGCTTGCTGGAGAGTTTCCTCCCAACACCCCCACCATACACCTTTATCCCATGGCTGGGATCTGTACTGGGGTCCTGGCTGAACCCCTGGCTCAGCCTCGCTGGGTTTGGCACAGCGACACCCCTACGCCCTTTTCACAGCTGCATCTTCCCCCCCCCCCCCCCCAATTCTTTCAGGCTCATGCGGTTTCCAGCGCCGCGGGCAGATAACGCCGGGGCGGGATGTCAGAGCCGCCGGTGTCGTGGTCCCCGCCGGGGAGCTGAGGCAGCCGGTGACATGCCGACGGGGATGGGCGAGTGGGCGCAGCACTGCGCCGTCTCTCTCCTAGAAAACCTGCTCTGCCTGCCTCAGACACGCCAAAATCCCGAGGGGATAGGGAAGAGTGGAAATCACATCAAGAAAACCTATTTAAAGTGATACCCCGCCCTCACGCAGCAAAGGCGAAACCTGAGCGTGCCTCAGCCCTCCCGATGACTTTATTCACTCTGGCGAGCTGCCTGCCGAGCCGGTGCAGCCCAGAGCCCGGCATGCCGCGGGGCTGGGGAAGATGCCCAGCACCAGCGACATGGCAGCACCATCGCAAAGCCTAACCCTGCCTTCGCCCTGCCTGTCTTTGCCTCCTGCCTTCCCGTCGCGGACCAAGAAGGTGACCAAGGTGACTTGAAGAGGAGGGGACCACTGCCAGGGCAGCCTCTGCCTAGAAAGGACGCCCAGGGGACGAGGATGCCCAGGGGACGAGCAAGACCTCGTTCGAGGCTTGTTACCCACTGACGGCTAACGAGGCGCCGCGGGGTGCCCACGTACCTTCCAGCATTGGCCTCGCACCTCTCTCCCCCCGGCCAGGAGGCAGCGAGCGGCTGCACGGGGCTTCAGGCACGTTTGGCAGCGGGAGGCGATGCTCTCATTCATACACTTGAGATGTTTTCTATTTTGAACCCCAGTCCCGGTGCCTTTCTCCTGTTTGCTTCTTAATGCTTTACTCATTAATGCCCGCAACCCACTCTGCGGCACAGACACCTGCATGTGYTTAATTGCTCCTGGATCACCTTGATTAGATGGCTTTTAGGGACCTTTGACTCTTCTCTCAAGAGGTATCCAAGAGACGGGCCGTAAGCTATCAGTGCCAATCCAGATTGCTGGGCTTTACTTCTTCTTGTACATACACAACAGCCAGGGCGTGGGCTCTGCTTAGACCTTCCCTGCGCATCTACGGTGCTATGATATTGGAGTGCAAAGGGTATAAAATACTGTCTAACAGCAACGGCACTTCCACTGGGCTAAAGACTTGTGCCCTGTGTGCTTATTCCTACAAAAACATAAGTTTTTGTATTTTTGTAAGTTTTGCTTATTCCTACA
Organism: Phoebastria nigripes; assembly: GCA_035582835.1. Lineage (NCBI taxonomy): Eukaryota > Metazoa > Chordata > Aves > Procellariiformes > Diomedeidae > Phoebastria > Phoebastria nigripes. The sequence goes on along the minus strand of JAYKAV010002331.1, from coordinate 520,430 downwards.
AAGACATAACTAATCCCCTCTTTCCTAAGTAATAACTGTATTTGCATTTTTTTGCAGCATGGGATCTGTTTTTTTGGAGAAGCAGCAGCAGCCTGAAAAACTGAAAACTGAATATTTAACAAATAAACTGTATTTGTGCCTTAGCAAGAACATTGGCTATTTTAAGCACATTAGATTGTTAGGTTAAATATCAGGAAACACAGAAAGAAAAATACACACAGTTTTGTGCTCCCCGTTAACGGTACTAAAACCCAGCACACAAGAAAGCCCGTGGGACAGGATTTTTAAAACCGTCCTGCGAGCTGCAGAATAACCTCCAGGGTAAAAGTGCATTAAGATAATTATATTCAAAACATCCTTGTCACCTGGCAGCATCTTGGACAGTGAACGAACTCCTGAAGCTGTGCCAGCACGAGAGGTGTCCGCCTTCCCAAATCCACATCCAGGGATGGGTTTTGCTCACCAGCGACCGAACGAAACCAAACCATGCCATTGTTCTGCTGCCAGCTGCAGGAACAAGTTATCCTGGTTGCCTCACCGGGGCCAGCACCGGCACGGGGACCCAGGACCCGCTGCTACGGGATGCAGGATGCGGGCGCTGCGGGGGAGCCTGGCACGCCGAAATGGCCGTGTGGCTCCTCGTAGCATCCSCCTTCCAAAAACTAGCCTGGGTGAGACAGGCTGAGACCTAAGAAGTGATRGATGGGTCCGAGATAAATGAAGAGATGCACCACCTGAGGAGCAGCAGGGCAAAACAGAGAGCCAGGTAGCAAGCGGTGCTCGTGATTATGCTGGCACAGCGCAACCTTGATGCTGGCAGGGTTTTCAAGGAAAAAAATAAAAAATAATAATTAAAAAAAAAACCAAGCTCAGCTGGCAGACCCCTTTCTAAAGAGGTTTTCACAGATTCYGGAGGAATATCAAAAGTATAGTTGTGTTTAATATTGTCAGTTTACAGACAGCACCTGATAGTGCTGACTGGGTACACCACCTCCCAAATAAACTTCTGAATCAGGAGGACCMAGAGAGGATCATTACGCTCACATTCGCACTGCTGCTTTTAAACGGGGCTGCTTAAACGAGAGGAGCCTGGGGAGGCCAGTAGCACAAAGAGAGAACAGTATGGGTGGATTTAATGCAGAAACCCAAGACAGCTCATTAGCGTGGAAGCGAGCGTTGTCAAAGAGCTCAGGTCTGCACCAAAGCACCAGCCTGGGGTAATTGAGCCCAGCTATTTAACCGAGAGTGGATGAGACTTTACCGCACGGCAGTGAGACAAGAGCCTGACACAGACCCCGTTCTGCAGGTACCACGGGGAGGGGACGGTGGCCCTTGGCCACAGCTGCTGCCCGGGGTGGCACAGCATCACCACGCAGACCTAACGCAGCCTGAAACAGCCGGCAAACACCACGTATGGTGGTTTTTCATAAATCTAGTCAAATAACCAGTTGCATAGAGCAAATGCACATTGAGGTAACGCCACTCACGCTATCGAGGTTCTCATCAGGGACGAGTATGTCATGAATCACTGCTGAAGGCAACATTAAAACGATATTGATGTTAAGAATCCCAGGCGTCCCATTTGGTGCTCATATAACATATGGCACATATGAATTTTATAGCTTTTGTATTAATCTGCCCAGAATGCCATCACTTTGCAAGATTTCATGAAATATTAAAATTACTGAGGATAATTTATTTTACAACTCTAGGCAAAGGCCCTGGGAATGATGAGAACCTCCCCATTAAACTCACACAGGTCTGCGACTCGCAGCCCTAATATCTTGCATCTGYTTGCCAAGTGAAAGATGCGACGTCTTTTAACTCGGTTATTTGATGGATCGGCCTGAATTTGCTTATTAAGGTTTCTACGATCCATTATCACTGCAGGAAACAGAGGGAGGGATGATAGACTAAGCATGTTTATCAAACCATGTGAAGTCCAGAGAGATACTCAAAACAAATCTCTACAGCCACTGCAGGGAAGCGCCGGGCATCTTCATCAACAGCCCAACTGTGAATTGCACAGCTGGCTTTTAAAAACTCAACAGAAGGTTAGGACGTATAGGGACAGTATAGAAAAAGACTGAATTTTCATCTCTTATGATAAATATAGCACCGCTAGAAGCATTTCTAAAGGACGCAGGTCACCTGCGTGCAAAACAGTATTTAAGATATCAGCAGGTGGCTGAAACGCTCGTGCACCAACGCTCAAACCCAAGCAGTAACGGATGGCGTTAGAAAGCAGCCGGGGCCAAGACGTTCCCTGCTATAACGATTACTGTAGAAGAGAGTGATTTCTGCAATATGTATCAGGAAGATTCGAAGCCAACAGCTGCTGGGAACTTTGAACAACCACAGAATTCAATAGTAAATCTCCGATGAATGGTTAACACCTTGCAAATCTCTTTTCAAGAGCAGGGAATGGTATAAAACTAGTAGCCTGTTGCAAAACTACATGCGCACAAGATACAGAGTCAGTATTTTAACCAACTAATCACAAAAAAAGAAGGGCTCATGCAAGGTCCCTTAGTCCTGCCTCATGCCCCAAGGGGTAGGTGCATCGACCGCGTGGGTAATCRTGCACGTCTCGGACCTTGGCTACATCTGTGCATGCAGGAAGAGCCAGCAGAAGAAATCAACTGCAGCGTCACATTGTCATGCACCGGTGTGTAACAGCCCGGGTTGTGCTGATGTCTGAAAAAACAGTTAGTAATTCCTGTACCTTAAACACAGCACACACAAACTTCTGCAAAATTTATTATTCCCTTATTTCTTATTTCAAATTGGGCTTATTGAAATCCTCCAAGCCTCACGACCAAACAAATCATCCTATTAAACATGAACTGAAGGGAATGGGTGGGGATGCATCTGCTTAAATGAGCACACAATTGGTAGTTACTGAGCATGCAATTATGAAAATTTGAGTATGTATCTACAGAGATGTTTCCCATTAAAAAACATCTTGGTAATACCAAATACTCTTGGACCACTTCTCCACAATGTAAAAAATCATGTGCAAAAGTACATTCTACTTCCAAGATGCCATAAACATGAACAGCAGAAAACCCATATTCTGAAAAAGGAACTTCAACGTTTGTGTTATTGACCCAAACGGCTGCACTGCAACCAAATGCCCAAACAGCACCATCAATGAAACGGCCATCATCTGCCCAACAGCAGCCCGCAGTCGAAATCGCAAATGATAAGGACAATGATGATGACAAATAAAGTTGGCTCGACAAYGGCTGCGCTCTGAATTACACTTTGATTCTATTATTCCCAGCTCCCGCGGCACATATGCTAAATACATTGAGAACGTATCACGGTGACATGTGGATCTGCACATCGATTTCAAAGGTATGTGGATTCACATAAACAGAGCATGAGCGTGTGCTTGCTCCAGCCAAGACACTCGTTTATTCTTCATATGCATTTACGGGTGGGAATGGGCTCGTCAGCATCGCTGCTCGATTCATCCATAATTAACATCTGGATGCCAAAAGAGAACAAAAACTGACACGAGGCCCAAGCCTTCCAAAACTTTGCGAGCTCTCTGAATCCTTGAAAACTAAACACTGAATTAAATAAGACCTCTCTCAACCTGTAAAGGAGAATTTTCATTTCCAGTTTAAACATGTGCTAAATTGTACAGACGTGTTGGTCCAGGGTGTTGACCCAACATCTCAGCTGATGAGGGATGACCTAGCAGATGGAGTGATTGCACAGCACTGCAGAAACCAGGAGAGATTTTGCTTTAACAACTCTTTTCTGGGAAATGATCAAGTGGAAACAGTCCCGTTAAATTAAGGAGGGCTGGAGAATAACAAAACAGAAAAAAAAAAAACCAAAAAACCAAAAAAACCTTTTATGCGCCACCAAAACATTACAGGGATGCAGATGGCCATGGCAGCCCAGGCTGCCTTGCTCCCACTGGTGCTCCTGCATGGGATGCTCATTGGAGAAACATCCCCCCGAGGGATAAATCAAGCCCCTGCTCATCACACCCCAAGCTGGGGCCCTGCTCTCTCCCTAGGGTGATCACAGTGCTCAACTGGCTGGGATGCAAAATTTTAACTGGAACCAAAGAATCATGAATTGGCTTCACAATTTTGTTTCTGGAAACCTCAGAGCAGCTCTGTCCTTCCCCGTTAGACAGCCCTGTGCTGCTCGTGTATGGTTTCATTGAGTCTCCTTGCTTTTACAGGTCCATCAGACATAACTAAAAGCAGGAAATGGACAAACACACCTGGGAAAAGTCATTAAAACACTTGTAACGTTCCCTTAAAACATTCATTGTTGTGCTTTATTGGAGGACACCACTAAGCTCTTTGGCAAAGGAAACAACCCTCGTCCTTCCATGCTTTAACCCACAGCAAATCGACCTGGATCACCACGTTATACCTGTCCTGAGAAATAAGGAGGCATTTCTCCAGGGTATTACCTTCTCCTCAGCTCAATTCCTCTGGGAAGCCTCTCAGCAGGGCTGGCTGTCCCCAAGCACAAGCAAAACTCCATTGCCCATCCTTTCCAGAGGCTTTCTTCAAGTCTTCGGCACCAGAGGTCCAGCCACTGTGATTTACTCCAAACAGGGCTCCCTCTTCATAGCACTGCTTCTTCACTGCACCTCCACCAGAAACTCATCATGCCACCATGACTATGCTTACGATGCTCCAAAATTATAGGTTTTTTCAGAGTTCCTGGCTAGGGTTTAAAAGTTTATTGACCTAACGTCAAAGCCTCAGCCATCACCTTCGTGGTGCAATGGCTCTCAAACCCATGTTATGCACCAGTGAGGTGCAATTATCCATCGGTATAACTGAGACGCGAGCAGACATGATCCCTGCTAACACCCTGGGAAGATGCGAGGTTGAAGCTGGCGGACAGTTTGCTTTCAAGTAGCTGTTGGAGATGGAGATGAAATCATCAGGAAGCGGCGGCAGGTGTGACCGGCAGCGCTGCGGTGACGGCGAGGCGAGAAGGCAGGCGTACACCTCCCCTGCGAGTCCACAGCCACCCTTCAAGGCCAAGCAATTAGGGGTAGACTCCATCCACCATAAACATGCTTTTTGTTTGCAATCTAAACTAATGCCACAGCAGACAGTGTTTTCACCAATGCTTCTTAAAACCAGGGCTGAAAGAGCATTTCAGCTTACCCTGAGCAATTTGCCTTTCCTGCGCTAGACAGGACGCCAACACGGGTCTTTGAGATACATTTTCTCCCCCTCCAAAAAAAAGATTAACCATAGTACTTTTGGCGACTTACATTTCAGTTAAGAAGAGTACCACTCTATGAATAAACCCAATTATCACCTACCAAAATGCAAAGTTACCTACAAGAGGGGTTTCAGCAAATGAGGAAAACAAAGCCTCACCTGCTGTTAGCAGAAGGGTGCTCCATCTTTACCTTCCCAGACGCTCTGGACATTTGACATCACAACCACAACGCAGTAAGTCAATATACATATTATATATATTACATTTTTTATATATATATGTACACACACACTCTCTTTTTTTTTTTTTTAATCTCTCTCTCTCTCTCAATGCTCTGGGTCTCGAAAGGGACAGGAGTATAGACCACTCATCGACAGCAAAGCTTACGCGTGCTATTTTCCACGCAGTTCATGCTTTCACTCTGCCTAGCATAACTGTCTTGGGTGATTTAAATAAGAACTGAAAATCTTCCCAAAAACCTGAAGCAGCACCATCGAATTTGTAAATACCTTGGGCTCCACGGAAGGCTGTTAATGTTAATACAGGGAATCTGTTTGATGCAAATGAAAAAAGAAAAAAATACTCATTACAGAATTTCTTGTAATGACAGTGCTCAAATATAACCACAACAGTCTGCTTTGGATTAGAGCAAGCCATTTAGTGCCGCCGTTATTATTTGTTGTTTCTATGGTTCCTTGGGTGCGCATCACTCTTCCCAGACAAACACGGAGAAAGGCTCAAAAGCTTCTTCACTGAAGTAACAAATCCTGCTGGATTTCAGCGAGGTCAAGCCCCTTCACCCTCCTCCCGGCTCCAACACAGCTTTCCGTATRGGTTTCTTTTCTTTTCTTTTCCTTTTTGGAGCAGGAGTGGGGTTCCCTTACACATTCATCTGCACTAGGAACTTCCCATGTTCTCCTATCCAGCGGAAAATGTTCCCATTTTTATTTATGTCTGGAAAAAAAAAAATCATTCCCACCTTAAGGAGAATTGTCTGCCATTCATTTAAATCAGTGTAGTGCCATGGATGCCAAAAAAGGGCCCAGATGAGCACCTCAAATTAAGCGCACAGTCCCCATCCAGCTGCCTCCAAAGTACATCTTCTACACGGACAGCAGACAGCAACCCTGCAGGCTGGCAAAGCATTCTTCAGCCATCACTGAAAGCACTGAAGGACACTTTTCTTCAGACTTCTCAACCTGAGGCTTATTTTGATTTTTTTTTTTTTTTTTTTTTTCCAAGAAAAAAACCCCAACAAAACAAAAAACTCCAGCAATCTGTCAGGTCAGAGGGTTAGAAAATGGGAGTCCAACTTTAATTAGCCGATGGTGGTTAACGGCCCCATAAGCATGTTGCGTGCCCAGATTTGCGACCTCAGCTCCTTGGCACGTGCTTTCGTTTGGCTGCGAGAGGTGACACCAACCACACAAAAGCGGCTGCACAGCTTACAGGGTCAGTTTGTGCAGTATTAACAAAGCAATATAGATGATAAGAATTACATCCAGTGCCTGGATATACTGTATGCTCGGGGGAACTGGACTCATATTAAACAGCAAAATAGTGATCTATTGTGTAGGATGCACGTCTGAAAGAATGGTTTCCAGATGGGACCGCACCACTCATAAACAGAGATTGCGAAAAGCTCTCTTTTTAAATAAAATAGAATGAAAAGAACAGTGTATGTATATAKATAGTATATCTATAGTACACATATATATTGCTTACATTTTTCCAAGGAGACTTTATCACAGCTCCCCTTTAACTTGTGCCTTTTTTGTACCTAGATTCCTTTTTTGAGCATAAGGTGTTTTATCGACACAGAATGGGGCTTTCTACCTTAGAAGAGGAGAATTTAAATGAGAATTGCCACACCTTGCTTTTGCCCCGCCAAATTCCTCTCCCAGCTCTGGATGGCTGGGACAGATTGCGAGGCTGGAGCTCAGACAGCAAGGAAAACAAATGTAAAGTTGTTTTAATTTTTATAGTACTTCCATGTGCAGTACATAAACCCCTATTCAGAGTAAACAAACCCATCGCGGAGCTGGAGGGGGTGATAATCAGAGTACACAGATCTCAATAAATGCATCAAACTATCAAACTGTCAGACTTGGCTCTTTCCTTTGCTATTTGAAAGGGACCAAACAAACGCTTGGAATTCATAACCAATCATTTAGAAAGGCCATATAATAACGAGGCCAGTAATAAATCACATTAGCGAAGCATCCCGGTATAAACTGGCACTCATGTGCTGGAGAAACTGATCCTGGGAGGAAAATGCTGTTCTCCACCCCTCTCTAAACGTTATTAAAAACTTGTTTAGTTGCCATTGACATACTGTTCCCAAAGCTGTTGAAAAATTTCCTGCTCGCCAGTGATTTAAAGAAATGTTCACCATGGGTTGAAATTCCCACCAGAATTCACCAGAAGCCCCCCCGGGCTCCCGTGGGGCAGGGCACCGAGTCCCCGCTCCTCCCGGCCCTGGATGCCGGASCAGAGGTGGAGGGGAACCAGGACACTGAACAGCCAGAAAACTATTTTACTTATTATTACAACTCCAGGATTTCACTTCTACTCCGTTTCTCGCATCTGTTTGCCAAACCCAGCTATTTGCTTATCCCTTTCATGTAAACATTATTTTCCTCTTCGATATAAACGGTTTATCGCTGGAGAGCTACTCTATACCAAACGAGGGCTGTAAGCAATATTCCACCCTCTTACGTATGTAAATACTGTTTATTAACGGCAGGCACAAAGTGCAATGCCTGAACCGAGGCCTGTGAAGCTTTGCACCCACATTTTGGCAGAAAATCTGAGAAATGTGGGAAGGCTCGATGGGGTATAAATCAGAGGGAACCCCAGCCTGCTACCAGGGAGCTGCCAGAGCTCTAAACACCTCGCTGCGCCAGCCAGCCACGCAAAAATGCAAAGCCATTTTCTGCAAGTCCCAGCCGGTTCTGAAAAGGCACATTTTTCTGAGTGGAAATGTCAGATTGTGGCGAAGTCGGGACAGGTTTTTGCTTTGTGTCACCATTTTATCCCAGAGTCAGATGGAGCCTTGCAAGAGGAGTCGACTGAAATGACAGCTACAATATTATGGCAACCGATTTGTACCGCGGATCAGATCAGCTGCTGAGGTGATGAAAAAGAATATTCCCCAGTAAAATGGTATTCCCTGAATGACTGACCAGGCAACTGATACAATTTTGGTATCAAAAAAAAAAAAAAAAAATCCATAGGAAAAATTATTTCAAATCCTGTCTAATCCCTGTTTACTTGACTAATGACTCCAATATCTTTCACTACTCATCTGTGTTACTACTTCTATTTATCAAATAGTTCAATAAAGAGCTTTTTTTGGTGTGTTTTTCCTGTTTATTTCTATTTCCTATTTAGAGATTTCAGACTTCGGCTTTGAACATCGGCTCCAGTTTGCTGCTTTTCATCTTCCACGCCAGCTGACTTGCAGCCGATGGAAATAAGGTAACCTCTCCTCTACCTGCCCCGGGGCAGAGCCCGAAGTAGGGTGCAACTCCCTGGATAAACACCCTGTGAGTCACTTCGTTACTGAGACTGGGTGCAATCTAATTAATTGAGTGTATCTGTTCCTCTGTACTGTATTCATTCAATGCYGTCTCCCCAGAAAGGCGGGCTGCCCCACAGTTACAACATTCAGATGTTACAAGTTCATGAGCCAGAATCAGTAAACATGATGCAATTATAAAAATAAGTTGATGTGGAAAATCAACTTAAAGGGTCCTCGAGAGAAAAAACACTTCTAGATAAAATGCCTCAAAAATATGCATGTAATAGGATCCTGGCTGCAGCACAGCCAACAACCCGGGATCACATTTTATTTCGTACTGGGCAAATTACACCCTGAGACATCTCATTCTGCCCTTCCCATCACAACTGTGTATCAGAGGTTCACAGCCCTGGACCCGCTCCCACGTCCCAAGCYGCTTTGACTAGACCAGACCAAGCACTTGCGAGCGCACAGCCGTCAGGAAGAGGGACAGGACGGGTCTTCTCCTGTCGTGCTTCTTACTGTTTCCCAGGGTTTCTTTTTGATTTTACTGCCATGTTAATTCTCCTCAAATCCTATGATAATCACCCTTAATCCAGCTGCCAGGATCCCAGCATTTGTTACCTTGCCATTTACTCTAAGTAAGGTGTGAAGCTTCTTTATCCCACCGGAGTCACAGACAGATGAGTTTCTAATTGCAGAACCATTCCCAGGTTCCTTGTTTCTACTTGCAGACCAATTTCCACGTGGGAGACGAGAAAGCCTTTGCACAAACCCTGCGCTTTCACACGGTCAGCACATTTTATTGGCTCTCCTGGCAGCTCACAAAACCACTGACCACCAGATTTACTGCCCGCCTGCAGGAACGGACAAGAGAGGACAGGTCTGTTCATCAGTGGCTTCTTCCTTTTCCACCAAAAATTTGGGTGGGCAAATCTCTCATCTCATCGGAGGGCTCCTGTGAATCACGGCCTCTCACTCACAGTCTGAGGTCACCAAGACGCGTTTTTGGTTGCAAGACCATCACTTCAGCATGCTCTGCCCTACATCTCCAACAGTTGGTGCACAGGCTGAAGGGAGGGCATCTACACCTTAGGAGAAAGCCCAGCTGCAAAGCAGGCACCATACAAACATGTGCCCAGGGTGATATCCCTACTCTTAAGACCTCATAATCCTCTTTAGGAGGGAACAGGTTTATCATATTTGGTTGCAAGGCATAACCCAAAAAAGCAAAAGCGGTTAGGAGCGCTCCTCCCTTTCACTTGTACCAGCGTCTTCTAGAAGAGTCCTGCGAGCACCATGGGGAGCCTCACCTCACTGGAGCCAGGATTACACCCTCCTCGCCCACAAGAGCTGGCAGAGTACGTGCGGGGAGACACGCTGATACGATGATTATCTGAGCACCGGTACGGCCACGTCGGTCAGGTTGAAGCGTGATCCCCGGGGGGTCCTGGGGCAGGTGCTGCAGCACAGCACAAGGTTCGGGGTCTCCTGGTGGAGAATCACCCCTGTACCCCCTCCCCGGGCTCCTCACCCACCTCAACTCCCAGCGCTCTCCTACTCCTCCTCCTCACGTCGAGGAGCCACAAGCTCTTTAGGGATCAGGACTGGGGACATCTCCTTTCTCCTGGCTCCAAGCGATGAAACAAACTGCCTGAGCATTTGGGCAGAGAGCTAACCCAGCGCTCATGCCAACGTGTGCCAGACGCCATGGCAACTGGTGCGCTGAGCTAATTATGTCCAGCCACAATGCTTAATAACGAGGCATTATATCGCCTCGCTAGAAAGCCTTTGCCTGGTTCCAGCCCTGCTCCCCGTGCTGCCTGCAAGGGGAAGGGACCACTCCAGCCATCGCTCTGCGGGGCCCTTCCCACCCTCTCCTTCCAGCAAAAAGGGCTTTTTTGGTGACAGGCACCCCATCGAGGCGATGGAGCCGGGCCTGGCAAACTCTCCATTGCTCTTCTAGGAAAAACTCCGTGCCATGAGAAAAATAAGAGATGGGCGAGCTGGAGGGGCGATGCTTCCCCTTGCATCCAGCATGGCCCCTTTGCCTCTCCCCACCTCGTGCTTTGGGCAGCTCGGCAAAGCATCCCGGACTCGGCGCCGGCTCCCACCCGCCGGTATCCATGCAGGACCCTGCTCGGCTGGCCTGGCCAGCACCATTGCTGCGGGTCTCTGTGTGTGGTCCCTGTTTAAGCACCATCTGTCTCGAGTTTAGCACAACAACACTGCAGCCCCACCAATTAAACAGGCTGCTGGAGTTAAATCCTGAATAAATGCAAAGTTAAGTAAATGATCAGCAGTGAAGATAAACAGCACGGGGATGGGTCTGACAGGGGGTGGGAGCCAGAGGGGCCAGGGCACCATGGGAGGCGAGGGCACGCACCCCAAACAGACCCCAGGTAGAGCCAGTCCCCTTCCCGGCCCTTAGACTGGTGACAGTGACATCAGGACATCGCTCTGAGTCTGTCTTTAATGCAGACTTAGCTGTTCGTTGACTGCTGCATTGCACCTCGCTACACCAGTATCACGACAGGGAGAAAGCAGCAGAACATTACAGGTGAAAATGCAATTTACTGCAGATCCCCGAGTTAGGGGAAAAGCACTGTCAAAATGCAAATCCCTGTTTATTTAAGGGTAGAACAAGTTGAAAGGCTGAAATGCCAGATCCAAGGGGTATCCCCTGCACGTTCTCCTCTCTTCACTGCTCACCAACGAGAAAGCCAGCAGCAACGCAAGGCAATTTAAAAACAACACAACCACGCGTGGGCACACCATGGAAGTGTGGCCTTCACCGCGTTAGCAGAAGTGACCACAGCGAGACAACATGAAATGATGTCCTCAGAATGTAAATAGGGAGTGGACCATCTGCATCGGCTTGGGAGATGAACTTCCCAGCATTCATCATCACACTCGTGTTACCATTTGATGTGGTTTCCAGAAACCTTTAATAAAATCCAATGTGCAGCTGACCTCGATTATTTTCTCCTGCTTAAAAAAAATAAAAAATCCAGAAACAACAGTTTCATCCACAGGTCTGTGAAGTCTTCAACAGAAAAGTAAGAGGTTATTAAACCGAGCAGAGGGTGGCTCGGGCTTACAGAGCCAGAGATAAACAGAGTGCATAAAGCAGTGATCACAAAGTGCTGAGCACCAGGCTGACCTGCCAGCACCCCACCGTCACCCAACCCCTGCAAATTAAGTGTCACCTGAAGAATATCAACTGCCACGTGCTAAAAAGTCTGCAGAAGAGCACGCTGCAGTCCGTATACCGGAGAGCCCTAAGGCTGCTGGCTCCCCGGCTAACTCTCCATGCTCTCAACCCACCGCATCCAAGTGTCAAGAAAACTTTGGTACGCTGCGGGGTGCTTAGGCATGCAAGGACACACGTACACACACAGGCGCACAATGGTAAATATTGCACAAACATGCTAAAGGATGGATTTCCCATATAGGTCAAGACCCTGAGCCACTCAGCGCTTGGAAACCTGTTTGCGGTAACAGGAGTGATCTCCATGAGGAACGAGCAGTGGTGAAACAGCGTCAGGAAGCAACAAATTTGGCAAAGTCCCACAGGACCTATTCCCAGCTGGTGTAATTGAAGCAAGCAGGAGATGAACCCAACCAACGGTCTTTACTCGAGCGAGGCTCCTCCAGCAGCCAGCAAGACGTCCTCGTGCTGCAGAGCGGGGACGGTGGGGAACGCTGAGCCAGCCCCTCTCGTGCCCGCAGGCGTTACAGCACATTGGGGCCATTGGACTGGTCAGAGGAGGAACTGGATCTGGTTTGGGGTTTATTGGGAGTGTGTGGAAAGTGAATCAGCCCTCGTCTTTCTTGTCCTGTCATTATCCCTCCACCCCCCACTGCCAGGTCCTGGCACGTGAAGCTCCTGTGGTCCCCACCATCCATGCCACAAGGCTGTGTGCGCACGGATGGGAACGCCTTCCTTTGCTGTCTCCACCAGTACAAGCTCTGGATGCCGTGCCAGCGGGTGGAAAAAAGCCTAAAGCACCCAGCCTGCCTGGCATCCTCCCCATTCCAACCCTGGGCCATGTCGTACTGGAGAACAGGGTTGGATGCTCCCAGTGCCTGCACCCAGCCCTGGCTGCGTGTGACAGCCTGTTTCATCCACTGAGCCCTGCAGGTCCTGCCTGCTCTCCCAGTACCACATCTACCAAGGACTTTAGGAGATGCAGGAGCTCTACAGATGCTCTCAGAGGAGCAGCCCCGCACCACGTTCCCGGTGCACCGGCTGCCCGGCTCGCCCCATGGTCCATCCACCCCATGGGCAGGACAGGACGCGCACCCTTGCAGCGGCACAGCCCACTGACCCCACTGGAGATGTCCCACTGGCTCCGGTGGGAACGGGACCACATCCTAACCCAGGGGATGCAGGTGGAAGCTGCTCAGTGGGGATGGTTTAGATAAACATCATATAAAATAGCTGAATCCCGATTCCTGCGCAGAAATGTATCTGCTTGTATTTACCACCCACATACTATTTTATTAAGACATAATCTCAAACAAGAATTGTTGCCATTGCTGAAGTTTATTTCAACATATGGCTAACTGAGCCTAAGAAAAACATGTAAAATACATTTTAATGTGCTATTCTTGCCTAATGGTTTTTATAATTTTTTTAATGCCCAATATATACTTATACATTCCAAACATTGGGGGGGGCCACATGTATGTTAAAAAATTACATCAGTCACATGGTGACTGCTAAATGAGAAAAGTACTGTGGTTCCTTTGTATTAGTCCAAAACCACTAGCACTGTTTTAATTTTCAATAGGCAAAAGGTAATTTGTGGTTTCATAAATTCTGTTCAAGACATCATAATTCTTACCTGGTCACAGCTGTCAGACATTGATACGCTATACCATGGTGACGGGTTTTTAAAACCAGAGATGGATGTTTTGTAAAAATCCTGAGACATTTAAAAGGCAGAAAAATTCTTTCAGTCCAGAAAAAGCCCAGCTGAAGTCCTGGCTGGGGTTAGCTGCTTTTGCTACAGTTCAACAAGGTACTTAAACACACACCTAATATTAAGCACAGGAGTGTAGGCTCTGCTGCCTTTGATAAACCATCCATGTACACAACTTCGAGCACATGATTTGCCACAATCATGGATATCAGGACACCATTAACTGGAAACCATTTGCAGAATGAGCGTCCCCGGGGTCTGCAGCTCCCTCATCCCATTTGCACGCACGCAAGGTGTGGGCGCCCATCCCGCTCCTGCACACGGGAACACCGTTCGCCTCCCCGCTCCCAAATTATTCCCCCAGGCCTTAGAAGCATGTCCGATGGTGCTGATCGTCCCCCTGCAAAAGCAAAGTGCAATAACACATCTGACTGACCACCCTTGGGCTGGCACGGATAGAAAGGCGTTTCCACACAAAAGCGGCCCCTCTGCCCGGGTTGTTCAGAGCCGCTTGCCCTGCCGGAGGAGCATCCTGATGAGGGACCGGTGTGTCCCACCCAGCCGGCGGGATGCCGGTGCCTCCGCGAGGTGCAGTCCATGGAGAGAGACTGCAGAGCAGCCCAGGCTTCCCCTGCCGAAGCGGCTGGGCTGCTGTGGCCCTCCAACCCTTCACAGCTTGGTTTCTCATCCGTACGATGCAGATACTGACCCAACCAAGGGTGGCAATCATAGAAACATAGAATCATTTAGGTTGGAAAAGACCCTTAAGATCATCGAGTCCAACCGTAAACCTAACACAATGAGCCTTGCTCCTTCCATGAAGCCATACAAGAACACGCCAGCCGTTCCCAGGTGGAAGACGAACTCCCAACTCATGAGCAACCATACCCAGGGCTGGAAAAAGCGTGGATGAAGTTACACCAAAACACCCCCTCAACAGCCCCTGCTTTTCATGCTCAGAGGGACATGGCCCTAAATGTATTTATCCTCACGTGAAAGCCCACTCTGCAGAATTTAATTGGATATATTCTAAAAGATCAGCTTTGTTTCTTCACCAATGAACCAGAAAGCCACTCTCTCGCATGTTTATTTGAAATAGGGATTTAGCAAGTATTAAATGCTCTCCTCTTCGCTACGGTTCCAGGCCTGGATTTAAGTATCTGTGTTACAAGACAAATTTGAGTTTTAAACTGCAGTAAGCACATTCTAAAAATGGAACAAAATAACCAATTCCATGTGCAAATCTCTGTCCCCCCGGTAACCCTCCTGACCCAAATACAACCGATGCTCTGACCCACGCGGGACGGTCCCCTCGCCATCTGCTTAAAGAAAAAGAAGCCAGAAAGCCAAGACAGAAAACACTCCCCAATTTTTGCAGCTTTCAGCTGATTTCCCTCAAAGGACCGAGCGATGGGGAGGATGAACTCCGAGACCACTTGCAAAGGCTGCTTTGCACACACAGAGCATTCTTTATACAGTATTTACACATTGACTTGCATCCTGTTTTGATGTAAACCGTAATGCTACTTCACCGCTGCCTGCAAAACGAGCAAATTCCAGCAGATCTGGCAAAACACTTAAGCCACCGCTTAACTTCCAGCCCAGCAGCTGCTCAATGGGGCTATTCATGGGCCCTGCACAGGCTTTAGTCCTTCCCGCACCGAGAGGTGCTGAGCTCTTTTCCTGGCTGCAATCCGGAGTTCCCGGCAGGAGATGTTTTCACCTCTGCCCTCTGGCTTTATCTCCTCTCTTCATGCTGCACGTGATGCAACGGCAAAAAAACCCCACAGAAAAATCATACAGAATGCAATGACTTTGAGTTGTTTTCAATGTTAGCCTGAAGGCAGCCATGGTTCAGCACAAGTAACGGGCAGCAAAGGATGGTATTGCTGATCCCAGCCTGGCTCACCATTACAGACGTAGTAGTACTAGTATTTTGTATATTCCTGGGACATCATTCATATGGAAAACGCTCAAGATTAACCTTACGTCAGGTATGGGGTTATCATTTTATGATATGTCTTTTTTATTTCTATTTTTTTAAGAGAAAAAGAACTATAGCTTTTTACATCCAGTGAATCAAACTCCTTATAATTAGAGCTGCTGGTTTCCACGGTAACGAGGATCCAACTCCGTTTTATGTGAAGGGAAAAAAAAAAAAAAAAAAAAGAATAGCTCAACTCCAGATGTTGGTGTGGTCTGGGCACTGCAAGCTGGCAAAGGGATGGTGCTGCAGACGCGGTGAAGCTCAGCAGTGCTCGGGGCAGATCTGTTCTGCTCCCAGAGCCACCGTGCCGGAGGAGGGATGCGTGCTGAAACACCCCATCTCCGACTGGCCAAAGTCATGGACATGGGCAAGAGGTAGACGGGGACTTCTCCACCCTTCCCCTGGTGCCCACGTCCCCTTGCCCCGGGACACCACCACCACCACTGCTCTTTCTGCAAGAGCAGCATCGCCCACACCCTTCCCCAAGGGTTACAGCCTCCTCTGTGATGACTTCACCTCTAATAATAACTTCCAGGACTCCAGAGGAAAATAAACTCAAGTTATTTTTTCCTTTTACAGTGCTCTTATTTTAAGAATTTGATGTGGGTGTAAAAGAAAAAAGACACACCTATCGTAGCTGGAATAAAGCGCTATGGGTATGATGTGACTCTGGCARGCATGAATGTGAATCACACAAGTATCTGCAACCGACTTTCTAAAGCAGTAATTTGCCCGGGCCAGGCTTCCGTAACAGATGTTGCCATTTATATATGTAATTTTGTGTTGCTTTTTCAAATATATGAGAAAAAAAAAAAACCAGCAATATAATAAACCTCATCGGCACGCCAGCACTGCTCTGCACGTACACGTCTGTAATACTGAAGATGAACACACGCGAAAAATAAAATGCACAACGAATGTCTGCTGGTGCTGAGAGGCAGGCACTCGGCAGCATCGCTGCCTGCAGGCAGCTGCCCGTCTGCCGAGGACGCAGGTCCCCACAGCAGAGCATCGCTGCAGACCTCAGTTTGGGGAAAAGAAGGAGGATTTTAATGCAAGCGGGTGATAATTGACCACGCGGGTACGGTCTCGCTGTCACGCCACTTGCAGTCTGCCATGAACTCCATGAAAGCCACGTGCAACAGGAAATCGATGTCGGCATTGACTTTCTCCATCAGCTTGTGGCAGATAACGATGGCATTGCCCGAGCCCGATTTGATTTCACAAATCAATAGCAAGTGCTTAAGGGAGCTGGCTGGAAACGGCTTTATGTGCGGACTTCCATGGGGAAAAAAGGGAATTTTCTGTTATAATTTCAACACTGACGTCTCAAACAAACAAGCTGCGGATGCCAAAAGTTCATGTGGGCTCAAAGGGAGAACGGACGACTCACGGGACAGAAAGGCTCCTGGGGACACCGAATACCTAGAAATCATGTCTGGCTTAGAACGTCCCCAAGCTGGAAATACTTTGGGTGTGGGAGAGCATCAGAGAGACGTTCAGGCTGTCCTCCTCTTCCCGGCGCTGCCGCAAACCCTCCTGTTTATGTGACTCACCTCCTCTTCTCTGCTCTCAGGTTGTGCTCAGCTTCGCATTCCAAGAACCAGAGCATCTCGTAAACCACCAAATTACTGTTTGTTTGGTTTTTTAGTAGAAAGAATAGAAATGCTACATTTGAGTAGCCATCCCTTTTGCTTCCAGACACTCGTCAGACCTGTTTTTTCCCCCCAAGCTTTAGCAGGTTACAAGCACCAAGGAAGTTTTGCCAAGGAAAGTTTTCAAACTAAGCCTAACATTAAATAAAGCTCAAATTCACAGGACACTCGACACAAACCCAGCAGGGACATAATGTGGCATGAGGCATCTGCAAAATCCACTTTGGAAACCCACAGAGGTGCTTACAAAGATATCTACTCCGATCAAAGTGATTTATATTTTTCACAAGTGAGCAATTCGCTTACTAGGAAAGAGACAAATTTAATTTTTAATTTGATCTCCGTCAAAACAATATTTTCTTGTTGCTATGACAGCTGAAAGGAAAACCTCTTACCTCGGCGACAGCCAGCTAATGGCATTGCCGCATGTCCCCCCGCAGCAGTAGCTGGGGGAACGCAGCCATGTGCATCATTTTTGGCTCTCGGTGTCTTTGATTTGATGGGGATTTTTAAAAAGGACATACTGAAGCCAAGGAATAGAAAGGCTCTTTAGAGAGGTTCAGGGGAAATAGCTACAAAACGCGTGAGCCTCGTAACACCCGTGGGACCGGGGACCCACCAAAGCCCCGCGGATCCTTCCAGGGACCCCTCTGGGTTTCACACCAGGCTCTGGGGACCAGCTGCCCTGCACCATAACCCCAGCTGCACCTCTAAGCCAAGATGCACAACGCTGGGAGGGGAAAAAAAGACATCTGCTGACCATCAGTAGATATGGCAAGAGGCCAACAACAATAACAGAAAGGGCTTAAATACATAACCGTTTCTTTTCCTTACACTCCTCCTCCATGGCTACCAGCCTTGCAGTACTGAAGAAGTGCCCTGATGAATAAATATCTTCTTTCTCTTAGCAACAGTTAGCAACAGAGTCAAGTTTTTTTTCCTTCCTCAAAAGAAACACATCTCAAGCTAACACAGACAATTTAAACGGCAATAAATATAGGACGTGGGTGTAATCAAAAATCGCTGAAACGCAAATCGCACTTTTTAGCCTGGGTTCTTTTAAAGCACGAGCAGAGCTGCCAATGATCTGTAGAAAGAGAGGGGAGAGGGCTAGAGGGGAAAAGAAAAACGCAGCAAGATTTTGGGGGAGGACAGAAAGATACTGTCCATTCCTCCTGAGCAAAGCCCAGCCCAGGAACAGTGATGATACCCCAACATTTGCCTTCAGCCTTTAGTACAACTTGAGCTTCTGCAGCAGATTTCTCTGTCTACAAACTGCAAAGGTTGCATATAGTCAAAAATCTGTTAAATGCATAACCCCGGAGCACAGCAAACGTATTCTTTTCACAGCTCTATTCCTTTAACAGTTCATTTAAGACGTCTGCCTTGCATTTTTCCATTTGGTGTTGGGAAAATGTTTTCTTTCACCTGGCGTAGAGCCCGATTCAACAGCAAAAGAAAGCCCTCCCCGTTTCCATGGGGCCCTGCAGTATAAGACACAGGACTAATTTTACCCTTAACTGGGCACCCTTCAGCTCTGTCACCAGGTGTTTTGTCCCCTTCCCTTTTGCCCAGGCTCTTCTCCTCCCCTCACCATTTAGAGGATGAGTCAATCTTCTGCTGGTTCACATTGCCCTTTTCCTGATGCTACCGGCAAGGGCAATCCCCTACCACCGCCACCTCTGCTCCTTCAAGCATCATCACCACCACCACCACCACCAYCACCCGTGCGAGCCCTCTCCCCGCAGCCCTTCCCCATCCCACCTCTCCAAGCCTTGGTCCCAAAGAAAGCAAACCTCTGCCACCACCACCGCAGCAAAGCACCACAAGACGCGGGTCTAGCTGGGGTTTTTGGTGACACCTCGCTGCTCTTTCTCCACCAAGAGAAACATTCCCAATTTCCATACGAATCGCAATGCCTTAAAAAATAACAGGAATCACAGCTAGACCACAGAACGTAGCCTGGTTTCTACCCAAAACCTAACAAAGCCAAATATCACTAACTGCAGAACAAAACCATGGCGTGGTCCTGCTGATAACGTGCTGCTGGAGGGTAGCGGGAGGGCCCAGCGGTTCGATGGGGAAAACCGGTTCATCGTCAGGGATGTCTGGCTCCCGGGGGTACGGGGGGGACGGCGGGGAGATGGTGATGGAGCCAGGCAGCTCCAAGGCGCTCAGATTTTATTTCTCTAGAGACCCAGAGAGATAACAGCATTTGGTTTCTGCTGTCTGAGTTTTTCAGGATAAAAGATTGTTTCAATTTTATTTAATTTTTTTTTTTTTTTTTTTTTTTTTAAATTGAAGCTGGAGATGGCAGAAGGCAGCTCTGCAGCCGAGGAAGCCCACCTCCCCGGCTGACACTGCGTAACGCCACGTCCCCTTCTTCACCCTGTTCTATTCCAATAATGGAAAAGTCTCAGGTGCTTTTGTCTAAATAGCTATCGACTTCAGAGAAGGAGAAGTCCTTGACTTGGTGATAAACCAAGGGCTGATTCCCATCCCATCCACCATCAGGACAAGAAACCGCGCTGTAACACACGTCACAACGCTGCGCTGTATGGATTTGTAGCTAAAATGACTCGGTAGAATGATGCCGGCTGTGCCGACTAGGAATTGGGCTGCTTCATGTTTATCTATAATATGTAGATATTTAAATCCTTAAGCCTGAAGTAAAATAATTTAGAAGCTCCAGCTATAAAAGATCTGCTCCCAAATCCTCGTTGCTTTTCAATCCTAGTCCCTGACACATTATATTCTTTCTGCATTTAATGTGCCCTTAAGGTGGGGATTAGGTAGGCATTTGATTATGTCTTTTATGTTTATAGCAATTCATTTCCAAACCTTTACAAACTTTAATTAAATACTACATTTTTACCACCTCGTCCTGAATTGAGAGAGAGCAGCAGAGAAAAATCTGTCCTCAAACAAAATTTACATTTCTAAAGCACCTTTTTCTGTGCAAGCACCTCAGGGCCACTGCATAAAATCATCCTGAGCTGCCTTAAGATGTATCAGTGCAGACATYAAAGCAGCTCTAATACCGAGCCTCACGCAGACCCGCAGACAGCTCAGATCACTGCGTTCGCAAGCAAGAAATAAAACAGCTTCTCCCAAAATTCACCATCGATCCCCTCAAAAGGTGGCTGCGGGGAAAGCAAGGGCAGCACCCAAACTCCAGCAGTAAAAACCAACCTTCGCCTTGGAGAAAGCTTGCAGGAAGGGGCCCGGTAGCCAAAAGCACGGCGATCTGCACAGCGCTTCATCCAGCCCCGCAGCCTATTTTTTTGAGCATCACTATTCACAAGAGGAGACACCGTCGCATTCCCATGAAGCCGAAGAGGAGCTGAGCATTCCCAGCGAGGAGGAGAGCTCAGCACAGCCCGCTCCCCAGCGCTGGGAACGACCAAATCATCTCCCCTCGACCGTAAAGACTTCCAGTGATTGGGAAATGTAATGCCATTTCTTTAAAATCTGGACCCTTCTCTTAGAGATGGTTGCAGTCAGGGTCACCCCAACCCCGGCTCAGTGAAGGGCCACGCACCAGCACGCATCGTCATTTCGCAGAGAGGACACAGTCCGAAATTTGTCTCTGTTCAGCATTTAGGAGCTGAGAAATTGGATTTGAAGCCAAATTTTAATTGCAGGTTGGAAATTGGGATTTTGTCCCATTTTAAAGTCTGGGTGCAGCAGAAACCGCTCTCAGGAACTGTCAGATCAAAAAGACATGGATCTCGTAAGATTAGCTGAGCTCTGCGGCTTTGCCCTTTGGGGCCAAGATAGAAGAATGATATCAAACTTTTATCAGCTAAGAAATTCAAGCCTAGCTTGAACACCACCACATCTCTGCAGTCCATCAGAATAAATTCAAGCTGCACAAGGAGAATACTAACAAGATTTAGTTAAAAATCTCACAGGTCAGGTAGCATCAAGGTCGAAGCTGCAGACGCTCCTTTGCACAGACGTATAAAATGTTGAATCGGTAGCAAGATCCCTGTTTTCTGCTTTCCTGCAGCTCCCTGCCTGTGCCTTCAATGATACGAAGGGGTTCAGCCTCCAAGGATGCTGTGCCCCRTTCGCTGCTTCCCCATCCCAGGGGCTTCAGGGCAGCAGGGGGAGATGAGATCTCCCCACCTACGGATGGTGCATGAAATCCACCCAAGCTGGCAGGGCACCCGAGCTCCCTGCCCCACAGCCCACTTCAAGCCCTTTAAACAGCTTGCGGGGGTAGGGGGGGATTTAAATCATTGAGTGGCCTTGCGCTTGCCCCCTGTGCCGGGCTGAAATTTCACTCGTTGGGTTACCGTGGTTAGAAACGTCGCGTGTGCACGCACCGTCCCGCTGCTGCAAACGCATCCATCGCTCACATCCAAACGGCTTAACTTTTCCTGGATCGCACAAAGGCGTTTCCTAGCGAGAACCACGGTCAGGCCAAATTTTGGCCTTCTAGCTGCAGTTGTTGCCATCAAAGAGCATTAAGAAGATGTAAAGCTGTATTTTACCTTGCCTAAGACGCCCCGCAAAGGCCAGACAGTTTTTATTCAAAGGCTGTCATCACAGATCTCTTTCCAGGTCCCTGGGAAATTTATGGCACGTCTCCCAGCGACTTCCCCAGGGCCAGGACTTCACCCCAAACCTGGAAGAGCTCAGGCCAAAAAGAAAGCTTAGATAGTTACTGCGTGCGCTCGAAGCGAGCGGCTGGAGCAGAAAGCCAGCGTTTAACAGCGCTAGCAGCCCTGCAAAATTTTACAAGACACAACCCTCGCGTTAGAGGATCCATTTCTTTCTTCATAAAATATATTGGGCCTTTCCACAAACTCCTTTTATTGGTCCATTTGGCTACTCGCTCCTTTTATGAACTACTCAAGTTCCCGGATCATCTGGAAAAGCCCAGGAAGATGCTGATCCGAACCACAACGACGTGCTAGCCACCGGTAACAACCTTCTCTGCTACCACGGCTTGGGCACCCTGCGTGAAAGCACGGAAGAGAAAAGCCAGCAGACGGGGCAGCTGGATTTCATCACCTGAAAGGAAGCACACAGCATCTTTTTAACCTGTTTCTTCTTACTATCTACAAGGTTTTGGATAGTAATACCCCCAAACCAGGTACCTTTCACCTCAGCCCAAAATCCACTTGGCAGCGAACAAGTGGTTAAGACTGGGAATTTTTTTTACCAGCCTCCTATACCTCTTCCATGGGGGTCCTTTAATGGCTACAGTTAAAGAGCAATCTTGCATGGAGGTCCACATGCTAACATAACAACATATTTTAACTGTGTATTTAAGTAGTTTCATTTCTATTGACATTGGCTAAGGTGAGTCCTAAGGCTCGCTGGTCTCCAGCACAGCCTTGGGCTGCCCACGAGCGCAGCCTTTCGAGCTACACATTGCCAAATCTCCTTTAACGACAACAAACTCCTGCAAAACATTTCATAACCATCATTTCCCAAGGAGCTGGGTGCCTGAAGCACTTGGTGTGCTCAGTCCAGTGCTTTGCACCATGGTCAGCACTGAAAAAAGACCACTGAAGCCTTACAAGAGAGGAAAAGCCAAGCAGCACGAGCAGAAACGTGCCTGGCTCCGCACGTCTGCTCCTGCCCAAAAACCTGGAGCTGGTGGAGCAGAACCGGGGTCCTGCAGTCCACGCTGTGGTGTTGCATCTTGCTTTTGGTCCCAATCCCAGAGCTGCAAGACTTCATTCCCAGTAGCGTTCTCCCAGTACCTCCCAGCCCACCAGTCCAGGCAGGAGCATCTAACTGGTGGTGGCAGCACCAGGCTGTTCTTACAGCTCCAAAACGTGCAATGCAGGAACCACCATAATGGGACAAAACACCCCCTCCCAGAGCCCAGCTCCAGCGAGACCTCCAGAAAAGCAATTATCCAGGCACATCAACATAAAAGCATTTTTATCCTAGTGAGAAGGTGCTTTACAGCACACAGGCCAGCTTCTACCCTTGAAATTATTCACATATTTCATGTCTTAGCTGGACCAAGCTCTTGTGAAATAACCAGGCAAGGGTGAACGCTGCTTGTGACAATCCCGTGGAGAGGCTGTTTTAAGCCCTATAACAAGGAGCTCTGCTGGCCTCCCAGATAGCAGGGTCTATTTTAAAGAAAACTTACTATTGTAATCTTGGATTACTCCCTACCACCCAAATCCATTTCATCTTAATTAGCACCCATTATTACAAAGCCCCTCCAGCATTTCCATATTTCTCTGATCATCACAGTCCACAGATACTCAGTAGCAAAATCCACCCAGCTGTGCATTTTGCATAAACTGGTTATCTTGAACCACATGCCCTCTCACTCTCGTTACCAGCCCCATATTTTATACAACAGTGTTGACACTTCCAGCCTCTTGCAGGAGCATTGCTTTGAGAGATTTAGATTAAGCCCAATCCAAGCAGCTCGCTGGGGAAGACAGAGGAAACCTGAATTCCTCTCGAATTAATGACTAAAATCCGAAAATTCAGCATGGCATCTTACGGTTTCACCAGGAAACACATCGCCCAAAGCGCGGCACAAAATCCAGCTGCCCTGAATATTTTAACAGCACCACAGCAAAGCCAAAAGCTGAGCACGGACTTGGCATTGGAGTTATTCCCTCTTAAAAGAAATACAAGGTGCACTAAGAGTTCAATGAGAAACATGTCTTGGTAGTGTCTGTGCAATTAGCTACAGGGAAGAAAAAAAAAAAAAAGAAGAAAGTCCATTTCTGTTGGAAAAACCTTATTATACAAGGTGAGGCCCCAGTCTCCATGACTGGCTCTGGACAACTAAGCACACATCTCCGTACCTGCGGGATGGGGTCCCTCACTAGCAAGCAGGCACTTCATCTTCCAACTAATGATGCTCCAGCCAGCGTCCAGCCCTGCCGCCTCGCCCCTGGGGCCAGGGCTGCTTCCTGCTCCATCCACCAAACTCAATATTTTAAGTTTCCTTAAACAGCCGATAACTTCTAAGGTGGGGATTAGAATCACCTCAAGGAATTTCGCAAGAGCCCTGCGACTCCACCAGCTTTGGCACTGCCGGGAACGAGACCAGAGCACTGCAACCTCCAGCACAAAATCCCCCAGCCCCGAGATGTGCTGCTTCTTTTCTAGAAGGAAGGACTCATAATTCTGCATACCCCAACATTATCTGTCTTTCAAGACCTTTCCTTGACTTGGGGTAGTTCCCAACGTCGTAAGATGTCTCCAGACTGTGTCTTTGCAAGGAAGATAAAGACTGCAACCCTTCACTAGCCGGGGCCTCTTCGTTTTCCCCTCTCAGCGTGCTTCAATCCCCTCTGAAGCTTAGCGTAACACCAGGCTGAGCATTAATCAACACAACATGCACTTCATCCAACTTCAGCAACCACTACGAATATTTAAGTTTTATATTATGTGCTGGGATTATTTTTATATACATGCCACTCTGTGTCTTTTTATATACACACTCACACACATATATAAGCAAACACACACACACAGAGTATTTCATTTCTGCAAAATATAATTTAAGCACAGGGATTTTTTTCCCTTCAGGCAGCCCCGAGCAGCAGCCTCCCAGCGCAGCGATGCCGAGTGCCCTCTGCTGTACACAGAGACAAATGCTTCTTTGTTTAAAAAGAAGATTTTTTTTTTTTTTTTTTTTTTAAATACTTATAACTTTACTTTGGACAAAATATTTATTAAAATTACGTTTGATCATTTTGTGCACAACATGCAATACTAACGCCACAAGATTTCTCCTGCCAGACTGAAAGATTCGTGTCTCCTGTAGGTTGCATCAGCAGAAAGTAAATAGTCTGGGCTGGAACTACATGGGGTACAATGTGAAAATGTTTTATTTATACGTTTGAAAATAGCAAAGGGAAATCAGAATAAACAATATAGCTTTATTATTCAGGCATTTATCAGATAACCTTCACACTTCAGCAGATCACACATCTATTAGAGGTACAAGCTGAAACTATCACATGGCAACATGAAATCATTTTTCTTTTGTAAAGCAGCCTTGTTCCTGCTACTGGAAGGAAAGATAATATTAAAACATATTCAAATATATGTATTTGAAAGCTCTACATCTTGTAATAAACTATGCATTTGATATTAAAAATCCAAGCTACACTGCACAAACCTGACTTAAGAATGCTAACTTTTATTGTCTTCTCATGTCCCAGCTCTCCTCAAATCTGACATTTAAAGGGGCTGCATTTCCAGCACGTGGCCTTTATGGCACCGAACACAGATTTAATACAGCATGGGCGCAGCTCCGTGATGAGCGTTCCCATTTGTTTGGCAAGCGAGAAGAGAAGGGGCATCAGCCTTGTCCCTGCCCCACTGCCACTTCTTCAAATGTTGCATCATCTTAAGCAAAAGCCTGACTCCTGTAGAGTTCTGGGGTTTCCAAAAACAGGGACTAAATCATCTGCAAAGAGTCAGGGCAGGTTACGAGACAACAAGCCCAGCAGCATCTCTGCAAAGGGGTCCACCTCCACCCAAGGCAGATGGGTCAAAGACCGACCAGGTCTTCCCCCACGGAGCAAACCCTGCCACGACAAGCACCCGATGGCTCGGGGAGGACGGAGCAGCGCCTCACGGTACGCAAACATCAAAATCTCAGTTATTGACATCACGATGTATTTTTTCCCCTCTGCTTCACGCTCCCACAGAAGAAGATGTCTTTTTTTATCTCGTCTCTGTGCAACACCTCGGCTCCGCAAGCAGGGCCCATCTGCTCTTGCAAAGCTACGTGGGCACACCTCCACACTGCCCTCGGAGGGTGGGAGGGGGTTGGTGAGGTCGGAGCACCCATGGGTGCAGCCTCCAGTGATGCCCAGGCCCCTGGGTGCTCCCATGCAGCCGCCCCGTCCTTGTTGGTCGATGAGCTGGTTGCTGACCGGCACAGCCACACCGGCACAACTGGTTCCCCATCCCTTCCAGTGACTCACTGCAAAACCTCTCCATTTCCAGCATTTGTATTCGCTTCACGGCTTGGATTTCCTAGAAGAGGCAGCACCCAGGAAAACAAGCCTCCTCTTACGCCCTCCTGTAAATGTGTCCATGTGAAACTGATGAAAAATATTCCAGTTTTACTTTTTTAAATGAAATCTTCTACCAGCATTTTTTCCCAACAAAATGTTGGTATTTTTTATAACYTCTCATCTTGCTATTCTCAGGGACTCTTGTCCTAGATTCCCCATCTTGGTTGAAGGCCAAGCATCACTAGCTGAGCCAGAGGGAATATAAAAGCATCTTTCTAAGACACTATAGAAAGGAAGAAGAATTGGACCCTGGGAGCCAATTCACTTTCATGCCTTGGGTATTTAAGGATCAAACACACATTTGTGAGCAGACACAAGGTAAAAAGGTGGCTTTGAGACTTTACGCATCTAAAGAAGCCTCTGAAAGCATCTTTTTACCAACGAGAGCGCAAGAGAAAACCAGGAGCAGCGATGCATCCCGGAGTGCGGCTGCCGAGCCCCTGGGGACAGCCGGGCTCACCGGCCACTCCTGGTGGCACCACGGGCACGGAGCGCTTGCAACCGCTGCTCCGCTTGAAAAGCAAACAGCTGAAGGCAAGGAAACAGACACCACCCAAAACACGCTGGGGAGGTTTCCTATGGTTACTGCTGCCATGGAAATATTTTTTTTGTTGGCTTGATCTAAATAATATCTGGCTCCTTGGCTGCAGTACGCTTCCCGCAAGGTTGGGTTGGATCCTTAGACCCACACCCCGCTACCCGGGTGCGACCGCATCGAGCACCGGCCGCCTCTGAGCTGGCCCAGGAGCATCTCACACCCAAGCGGCTCGGGGCTTTCCTCCCGGCTCCCCCGGGGCCCRTGGCTTGGTTTCAAGGAGAAGAGGAGGAGGAAAGAAAGTGGGAAGGGGGGGAAAAAAAGACATCTTTTACTAATTGCTCACAGCTGTGGCCAAGCAGCTCCCATTTCAGCTGCCAGGAGCTGCAGCCGGTGGGGAGCGCGCTGGGGCGAGCGCTCCTGCTCCCCCCGACGGGCTCCGTTGCAAGAGAAACCCCTCGCAGGGAGAGGGACTCTCCTCCCTCCATCCACAGGCTCTGTGGAGGGATTTCAATAATTATATTTATATACTCCCCTTATCAGTGAGAGCAGCCATTATGTCTTCTATCACCGCGGCGGCAGCATCTGCACGAGGGCAACTAATAGGGGATGAAATGTTTGCTGCGATGGCCRAATACAAAGTGCCTCCCTTGGCAGTAAGAATAATAATTGTAATACTTAGCTCTCAAAGTGTTAAGCTCTGGCATCAGGGCCCTGCGGAGAGCGAAGAGCCATACACACAGGAAGAAACGGCCTCTCCAGCAGCAGAGAGGAGCACCCTGAATTTTATACACGCCTCTCGGCCCTAGCATCGGTGAACCTGAGAAAGGCTCTGGCCATCGACCTCCTCGGGGCTGCACTGATGCATGCCTGGAGCCCGCGAGGACACGACAGCCCACGAGAGAAAGGCTCTTTACAGCCATGCTCGCGAGGCTTACCCCGAAATTAGTTTTCCTCGCATCAGACAATTCTGCTAATGTTACAAATTCCTCCAACATTAGATAGTGACCGCAGAGATGCTGCACGCGCGGGGAAGAGTCCCCAGCCCGGCTTTCCCCCGCCATGGCTGGGAGATTATTCATCGGAGAAAAAAGCAAATATCCAAATGAGCATCACGAATTGCAAAACCATCTGCCAAAGGTCTCAGCTGACACTATCAGCCGTCCTTAAGCTTGGTGATAGACTTACAAGCCAGACAATGAAAATGCAATTGATTATTTGAAGAGTGACTCACTGGTGTAATAAGGATGGATTACTGGGTGGGGGGGAAGAATGTCTTTGGAGGAGAAAAAAAAAAAAAAAAAAAAAAACAAAAAACGACTGCAGATTGACTTTTTAAAGACAAACAGAAAGGGAACAAAACCCAAGGAAAACTCTTGAAAGCACTGAACAGCCCTCTACAGTGGAGACCAACAAAGAGGAGGGCAGCGCTTGCCAGGCATCAGCCGAATAGCTGCACCCTGGCCCCCTCCAGCTGAGGGTCTCGGGTACCAGCCTTTACCCACCCCATTCGGCTTTCTTTCCAAATTGCTGACCAGGAGCTTTTTCTTTCACACCGCACCGCGCTCGTGACAAAGGCCTGTTGCAAACCCTCTATTAAAGGAGCAGAAGTTTTCCCTCCCCACCAAACACGTGCCACACGCCCCGGGCGGGCGATCGCAGCCGGCGGCGGCACTGCCGGGGCCTCTGCGCTCTCCGGGGAGGTGGGTAGGACGCATCCTGCGGGGAAAGCGGACTCTGCGCACTCCTGTGGAGCCAGCAAGGAGGACCAAGAGGGCTGAGGCTGCAGCAGGGCAGCAAAACTCRATAAGCGGATGGGGGTGCCGAGGGCAGGGATGACAGCCCAGCTTTGGGTGCCACAGGACCGACGTGACCCTTCACCTCCCACCCCTTCCCTCTCATCAACTCAGCAGAGGCTTCCACAACCGATTTAACCCATTACCCTGGGCTCGGGGGGGGATGCACAGGCAGCTCAGGACCTTACACATCCAGCAGCACTGAGCTGTTAAATCAGTTCACCACGTCCCACTAAATCACACCCTACGCAGCACCCAAGTCCATAACCCCAGGCTCCCGCACCGACAGCTGCCTGCTTGAAGGAGATCCCCGCTGCAAGCCAATCCATCCCACTTCCGAGTTTTGCGGGTCTATCTTGGGCAATTCCATCCCGAAAGGCTCCGTGATGGAGCTGTGCTTTGCCCGTGCACCRCAGCACAGCCCCACCGCTGAGGAGCCGGGAAAGCGCTGGCGGCCGTCATTCTGCCTTCGGGATGGCAAACCCCACTCGCTCACACCAGGCAGGTAACATTTCACTCTTTGCATACCAAGAAGCAGCTGTAGTCATTTTTCCAAAAACTTAGTGCAAAAAAACCCCATCAACTTTTAAAAAGATTTGTTTAGTCTAGGAGTAAAATATCAGGTAAAGTCAGAATTTGGTGTTTGTCCGCTCTGCCCCCTCCATCATCGGTGTCGTTCACAATCACTCCAGAAACAGAATAAACCCCCCAAACCAGCCCAAAACCCGCAACGGCTTATTAGTGGTTTTTCACYCCATTCATAAAACTAGAATTGCACAAGGCTGCTTCAAAACAGACAGAAAACRTACCCATGCTGCACTTTCTCTAGGAGAAATTCTGCTTTTTTAGCTTTTGCCAGCAGCTCAGCTGTGATGGAGCRGGGCAGAGCCTGCAGCAGAGCAACTCCAGTTACAGCAGCTGCAGACTAGGGCTCTGAGTTCAGCTGAAATTTAATCGAGAAGTGTCTCCAACTCCTTTTGAGTTCTTGCAATACAATCCTGAGCGGCTTGTAAAGGACTTCAAACAGGCTCCCTGGGCTTGCCCGGATACAAGTACATACCTCACCTGCTCTTTTGTACATCGCATACAAAAAATTAAAGAATTTATTTTAGGCTTTTCGCCAGGGACAACACTGCCTCCAATACTGTAATGCTCTGTTAAAGAGGATATCGTGTCTCCCAGCCAACACAAACAGGATATCTTATCAGTCTCGGCTGTTTTAAGTGCTGTTTCAGCAGCAGGGCACGAAGACGTGGAAGGGACAGGCCAAAAAATTGGCTGAGAGTCCCTTAAATGCAACTGTGCGCTCAACACTTACATAAAGACGGATTGTCCCAGGGCAGGACAAAGTTGAAAACCTCACRGGGATCCCTACTCTCAAACCCACCYAAACTCCCATCCTGATGGCCCGGCTGCCCCTCGGCAAAGCCGCTGTGGGAACGGCGGCAGCAGCACGGGCCATCACTAGTTACCCTGCTCCTTCCCTACTGCCACAGGGGTTGAACACTCAAAGGAAAACTAGACCCTGATTTTTCAAACACTTACACAAGTGCTTAATCTCACAGGTGTAAGTAAAAAGGACAGCTGAAGTCATTTATGCCAAGCAAAGTGCATGCTCCAGCATCCTCCTGAGCTGAGCTTCAGTGCACACAGCAGCCGCCCATCCCAAATCACCCTGGGCACAGGACGCTGACTTTGTCAATGAGTAACCTGGCAGGGAACGACTTCTCCTTTCTGAACTGCTTACGACAATAAAAAAAAAAAAAAACCAACACCAAACCACATTAAAAACAAGCTAACAATATCAATCAATTTGTGAAAGGCTTTAAAATCAGCAGACAAAACCCACCTTTGATTTTTTTGCACCCCCTCCACCAGGACGACAGCATCCTGGGGAGACAGGTGACTCCTGCCCAGCCCTGGGGACAGGCACAGGTCCCCTGGGGACAGCAGCCTGCTTGTCCCCTCCGTGGTCCCTCAAGGACTCGCCTCCGGAGCACCGGGATAGACCGCACCGGCAGAGTTTTGCCTCTTGCAGCAGGTTCCCCATTGCAAAATGAAAAACTTGATAAAACCCACCGGGCCCAGCGCAGTTCGCCGCGGCAGCRATGCGAGCATAAGCCCATTCAAGGTAACGTATTGCTATTCTCACATCTCCAAAGCCTTTCAAATAAACTTGCAAGGAAGTGTGGAATATCTGAATCCTAAAGGAGAGAGAGGCACAAAGCATGTTATTCATGAAAGGGAAAAGCTGGGAGCGTGTATGTGAAAGATACATAACCTACGAAAAATGCTGAAAACATATGGAAGCAATAATCTGTACTTTTTTTTTTGGGGGGGAAAGTAGAAACAAATGCTTCAGAATTCAGTGTTATTCGTTCACGTGCTGTGTTACAAATATTATTGTTTCTGCTCTCTGGATGAGGCACTGGGCATCAAACCGGAGACCCAAACGCGCCCCGGGATGCGTACACGTGCCTGCTGGGATGTCCCTCCTGCGGGCAGGGCCAGCCCCGGGCGAACGCAGATTGAGGCTGCAAACACACAGGGAGTTTCTCATTGCACGGACAGTCCCGTCTGCTGCTCACCACACACGAGCAGATAATGTCCAGACCACTGGGAACTGGACAAACACACGAAGAAAATAAACATCCACTGCCACTAGCAACTCCCTGCCAACAGTCAACAAGGCAGAGTTGCAAAGTGACCTATCCACCATCACCCAGCAACCTCAAATATCTCTGGGCTTCTGGTCAACCACCTCATTTACCAGGTCACCATCTCACAACACACGTCTCCTCTTTTTCCTTGTCCATCAGTTTAGCCTTGTCCATAGGTTTTTGCGATCCAGTGGTCAACTGCAACCCTTTGGGCTGGTCCTGTATCCTCTGGGATCTACAGGTGGTCTCTCCTGGGAAGCTGGAAAGTTTGTCCTTGCAGATGCTCCCAGATCTGACGAGGCCAGATGTGATCAGACTTCTGTGGGACCGGTCACAGCAGATTATAGCGAGATGCTGAGTTATGGAAACAAATAAATGCTCAAAACAATTGTATGCACCAAAACTTCACTTTTTAATATGGAATATTACTGAATATTAAGTCAACGGTCACGTAAATAGTTGCCCTGGAAGGTAAGGGCCTGTACGTGCTGTACAAACACACACTGCTGATATTAAGACCGTGATGTGTGACAGGGATGCACGAAGAGAAGCAGATCTCTTCCCCACCAAAACGTGATTTCGAGGGACAAAGATTACACAGCAAATGCAAGAAAAAAGAGAGTCCAGGAAAAGATGTAAAACACAATCTCACACTGAAACGAAAAACCCAGTAAGCCTGTCTTTGTCTTTATGTCATGTTTATTACTGTTATTTAAATGCTTCTGGAAACAAGAAGAATAACTATGGCAACAAAGACTTCTCCAAAGGTTTTCAGACACTATTTTTAAAATTATCTTATCTGTCACAGCATCTGAATGCCTTCCCTCTGAAATCAGCTGCACACCACTGCCTCTGCAGCCTTTGCAAACCAGGTGGTACCTCCCCCCTCCTCAAACCAGAGCCCAAACGTGGTCTTGAGATTTAGGTCACCTGCATCTACGGCTTAGCTGGTGTTTTTGGAGGAGAAGGTAGAGAGCAGGGAATAGCAAGGTCTGTTGAATTGCAAGAGTATCGGTTTTTGCAAGGCTTTCTCAAGGAGCAAACAAACCATGCCTCTGTGTGCTAAACACATGCCAATCTCCCAACACGAAGGATCCGCTATTTTAAATACAGTACTAAGGCTGTAATTTTACTTCGCCCAGAGTAAATCCAAAATTAGTTYTTCACAGTAGGCTTAACAGCAGCAAAAGCCACTCGCTCCCTTCTTGGAGCTGCCAACCATTTGTCACCTTTAAGGTTTGCATATTCACACTAATTGCACCAGGACTAGGTTATAAATTCCCTTCCCTTCCCTCCTCCCGGACCACCTCCCTCGCAGGCTTTTCTGTGCAAGACATTATGCAAAAGATACTCCTAATGGCTATTCATTCACCAAACTCCAGTGACAGCTTTATTTAATGCCAAAGCTTGTTAACAAGCTGAATGGCACACAGTTTAATGTAATGCAGATCTGATTAGAAAACAGCAACCGGGCTCCTAAGGAGTTGGGAGATTTTTATTGAATTCGATTTCACTTTTTCCACACAAAGCCACCTTTCAAGTATCGACCTGTATTAATGAGGATTTTGTTCCRTAGACCCAATCTCCATCCTCCAGACCACAGCCCACGCAGATGAACTTTTCAGTCCTTACGTACTTTACTGACAACCTACCATAAAAGAAAGCGATGCGCTTAGAGGAAGGAGTCATTTTGCTGTTCAGGCCATGAGAAATTGGGGGTTATACCGGTTATAGTTTGATAGCCGCATCCTCGCAGACTTCACGCCCAAGGATGATGGAATTCAATCTTCAGTCTTTTCAGACAAACCACTTACTTTCTCCTCTTTGGGGCTAAATGATTTAAAACTGAAAATTGAATTTCGGCCCTACTACAAGAGGCAGAGGTCTGTGACACGCAGGAGGTCTGAGAGCTTCAAGGGGGTAAGACGCAGGCAGCAGGCTCCAGTTTAGTTGTGTCTGTAACACGGGGTGTCTTCCATTCCTTGCTTCCACCAAAATAGTATTAAATATGCCGACACTTTTACAGGATAATTCACCCACTACCTCAAATCTGAGATTATAATTTCAGAGCAAAATTAAGAAGATTCAAAAAACAAACTCTAAAACCAGGGACATTTTTTAACTACTTAGCAATCCCCTTTCATCTTCTTTTTGCCCATCAACTACAGTACAGAGACCGGTTTTATTCTGAAAAGAAAACAGTTTTGCAGAATACAATTTATTTTCAAGTGGTTTCCCTGGCTCAGGAAGTATGCATGTGCTTCCAGGAATGATAAATTCAACCAACACTCAAATTCATCTCCCCATCTGAGAAAAGTGGCTTTTAAGGGAACGTACGGGCATAGAAATCTTTGGTGTCTAACAAAGCAATTTGCCCGCTTGATGGAGTAGCTGCACAGATCACGCCTAAAATCACAGGTAACTAGAAAATACACAGTCCTGCATAATTACGTATACGACAATGCCTGTATCAGCAATGGTTTCAGTGCCTGCAAGCTTATAAATTCTTTTCCTTCTCCCCAAAGCATATCACCAGTTCCCATCTTTGAAGCAAAAAAGTCCCATTTACATTTATCAGCAAAACTCTGCTATTAAAGGATTATAAAAAGGCTTACAAATCTCTAGTGGTTAATTGATCTGGGTTTGTATCCTTAATCTGCGGATTTCCTTGCAAACCCTTGTTTTCTTCCAACCTCACTCTGCATGTTAAGGTGTCGGTGACCATCCCCAGCAGGAGCTGGCTACRCCACCCCGTGCACAGAGGGCACGGGCTCCTGAGCATATTTTCAACCTACAAAACTACTATTAATAATTTGCCTGCTTACACGTCCCTGGCATTAATAGACCACTGGCTAGTAAAAAATGAATGTGCTTCCTCTCTATTATGTTCTGGCAAATAGGGTGCCTGTATTTAATTGGCTAATTACTCTTATATCAAGGCAATTAAATGTGAATGTGTGCAGGAGGGCTCTCGGCTTGTCTGGTCCCCGGTGTAAGGTAATGTGGTGTAAGGTCTAACCTGGCATTGCCTGCCCGCTCAGCAGGATGCACACCCGGAGCACAGAAGCTGCAATGCCCCTGGGGGCTGACCCCCACCCGTAGCCCCAGGGGCCCATCCTTCTCCTGCCCCGGGGCAGGTAACCCCTTCCTTCCTGAGAAAAGGCTGCTGGAACAATCCACACGGTTTTAGCCAAAATCCTTGCCCGTGTCCAGGGTCCCTCAGAAAAGGGCAGCCAGGAGGCAGCTGCAGGTGGTCCTGGCAGGCTGGAGTCTCCTCCTCCACCTCCTCCTGCGCACAGGGTTTTGCAGGATCTGGCGCAAGAGGCAGAGCGTGCCGGTGCAGAGGGCACAACCTGAACAGAGCTGCGACACCACCTCTCACTTGACGCTCCCCAAGTAGCTGGGTGCCTCTTCTGCTGGGCCATTTGGCTGTTGATGGGATGCTATAAAAATTCGCCTAATTTTTCAAAAGCCGCTGGATAGTTGCACCCTCTGACATAACAAAACTCAAACCATAGCACCTCATAAGTCCTTGGAGCAGAGGAGAAATAGCTTTGGTGACCACCCCTTTTCTTCTTATCCTACACTTGAAAGTTCTCCTTGACACTTTTAGGCATCATGAAGCGCCTCTGCGACAACGCCTGCTACCCCAAACTTCAGCTGTGAGGAAACCTGGGACAGCTCRGGAAAGCATTTATAAGCCCTGAAAAGAAGACAACTCAGGGGTGACCTTATAAATCTATTAAAGCACATGCGGCAGATTCAGATTATGGGGAGGGTGTCAGGAGACCACAGCTCCTGCAGCCCAGGAGGAGGAGACACCTTCACCTTCTGAAGGTCTGAGCTGGGACATGGTGCACTTGGATGTGCCGCCGGCACCTGCGGGGGCTGGAGGACCACAGGGAGCCCCACCTGCCACTGCGCATCCCTCGGGGCAGACCTCAGCCCACAGACCCCGTTCCACCAACACCTCAGAGCAAATGCCACCGGGAACGATGATTTGCAAGGCTGAAGCTTAAGATACAACTCAATGTGAATAAATCAATCCCCCTCCTCGCTCTGAACCCATGCTTTAATCTGCTGAGACGCAGCTCCAAGAAGTAGGGCAGAAGCTGGGAGAAGCACCGAGCACAACAGATGCTGGAGAAAAGGGTATACCCTATAAAATAAGGTTAAAAGGTCACCARGGACTCCCTGGCCTACTAAGTCTGTGCACCAGCTCCCGGAGTCCACAGCCCAGATTTAATATTGCCAAGTCCCAGATCACCCATGAGCAGGAACTCATTTCTAGACAGCACAACGTGGGGAGAGGAGAAGGGGCAGATCCAGCACGAKGCCAGGGCTCGCCGTGCCTCGTAGGCACCAGCACCATCCGTTTTGTAAAGAGACACAACAGAAATAGCCAAAAATACGTGTTCATTCTCACACACACCCCACCCATTTTAATAGCTAAATCTCTGCTTGGCATCACTGAGAGGGGACAAACCCATCGTGGGGTCACGGGGGGAAGCAGGAGTTTCACACAGCAGTTTGGTGCAAACCACCCAGATCCCCTTCTGCCCCGATCCCCCCTTCCCACCCCACCGCAGCCTGCCCAGGCTGTCCCCAACGGGCAAGGGCAGCTTCAGCCCCCGGCACGACCCGGGGCAGCAGGACAAGCCCCTGACCGCAGCGGGGAGCGGACCGGCTGCGAGGTGGTAATTAGCAAACCAGTTACCCCAGTCCCAGGTCTGGATCCCGCACGGCACAGGCACACCTGCATGCTGCTCGGCAAGGCTGAAAAACCCACCCGTGTCTCGAGAACCACCAGCCAGGGTGGGCAACACTTTCAGACCAACACAAGCGCTCCCCCAAAAAGCCCCATCTGCACCCTGAACGTGCACAGAGCTGGGAGGGAGCCACAAAACCCTGTGAAGGGAGAGCCGGAGGGAGATCCCTCGGGGTCCCGCTGCCCTCGGGGGGACGGGGCGGGGGGACGGGAGTCTCGCCGGACCTTACCTCCACTTGTGCAGGGTGAAGCCGGGACACTGGTCCCCGCAGGTGGTGCAGGGCTGGCCCCGCTCCGGCTCCCCCGACGCCGTCAGCTGCAACACACCGCAGAGGTCAGCCCCAGCCCCCCGGCTGCGGGACAGGGSGGGACGAGGGGCACGCACCTAGGGGTGGGGGTGCACGCCCGGGGGAAAGGGGGTACTTGTGGGGAACGGGGGTACCCGCACGGCTGGGAGAAGGGGCGGGGAGGGAGCACGGCGGGGCTGGAGGGGGGACGCA
>JAYKAV010002331.1:386899-483472 GCA_035582835.1 Phoebastria nigripes | reverse complement strand
CCCCCCGCCCCGGCTCCCCCCGGGCCGGCGGCTCCTACTGCACCGCAGCGCCTGCTGTCATCACTCCGCTTCAGAGTTAACGACCCTCCCCAGGCCCTTCCCGGCACTGGCTGTTGTCCCGCCGCACTCGGGAGCACGGTGCTCGGCCAGCTCTGCCCGGCAGTGCAGTGCATGCGTAACTCTCCGGAGCACGAGTGTTAATAAAAA
This sequence comes from Phoebastria nigripes, assembly GCA_035582835.1. Classification (NCBI taxonomy): domain Eukaryota; kingdom Metazoa; phylum Chordata; class Aves; order Procellariiformes; family Diomedeidae; genus Phoebastria; species Phoebastria nigripes. The sequence goes on along the minus strand of JAYKAV010002331.1, from coordinate 483,265 downwards.
ACCTGAGCTCCAAAAGAGCAGAGATGGGATTCTGCAGCGCTGGAGGGGCAGGCGCTGAAGTTACAGTTCTGAGCACGTTGCAGCCTGCGCTGCGCGGCGGGCTTTTACTGGCATAGGCAAAGACAGGGAGCAAACAGCCCGGGTTCCCGCTGGGCTTCTGTTCCCCTCCTCACGGCGAACAGATTTAGTCCACAAACACTAGCAGGGTGCAGGAGAAACACAGTCATGCGAAATATATTTGCAGCCTGAGATGCCAGGCCGGGACACAAAGCACCTGTTACACCCCCGGAGCTCACGGTCCTCCCAGAGCTACACGTGGGCCAGTGGGGCCGGGAGCCGTGGGGCAGCCCGTGTTATCAGCCTGCTCTTGTCATTTACACAATGCGCTACGAAGGGATCCCCACGGCCAACAACCAGCCCGTACCCCTGGGGGTTTGCAATCAAACAGCACATCTGGCACAAGGCAGAGCAAAATGAAATACGGAGAGAAGGGGGAGCAGCAAACATGCTTCGCGGAGCACAGGGGTCCTCGGAAATTTGTCCCCAGTGGGGAAGGAGCAGCTTCACCATTAGCATTTCACAGCTTCACCCCGTGGTTGTGGTTGTTCGCAGATCCTGTCATCTCCTTCGCCTCCTTCCCTGCCTCTTTGTTCCTTTGCCTTTCTGCCTCACAGCTGGTTAAAACCGTAACGCTTTGATAATTTTTTTTCATTTAATCAGTTCTCATTTTTGTCAATTTTTCACTAAGTCTCAGGCAARAAGTTTCAGGGAGATTTTCACTCTTTCCTCCCATAAATGTTGGGCTTTCTTAAAAAAAAAACAAACAGGGAACTTTATCATGGAGGAAATTTTCTTTTTCATGGGCTTTCTTCATGTCAATGGGAAAATGTTGACATCCCTCCCTGCTCTGTTTTCCTGTGGTTGCTATTTTTACCCTCCCAAAACCCTCCAGCTTCCCTCCATTGCTCCCTTCTGCCAAATTTCCTCATCACTTTCCTTCTCAGTTTCTCTCCTAGTTTCCAGCTCATACGAATACACGAATATGTTAGAAACTCTCAGGGGAGGAGACGAGCCCTTCAAATACATACATGTTTCATCACATGGTGGGCAACTCCTTGCAGGCTGGGGTTTGACCTCATATTAAAACATCCCTATCTATAGGTATCTAATATTGGATACGGTAATATCAGGGTGCTGAGTTACTGTTATCTCTACTGAAGGTCAACGGGATTTCAGGGAATGAGCATCATGCAAGAGAGGGCCTGAAATTCTCTAGCACTTTGGGTGTCTTGCATAAGATTCAGAATATTTAAAACTCCAATTAAAACTGCCAAAATAAAAGCATTATTGGATACAGGACTTATAACAAGACTGAACGTGCTGTGGGAAATGCTTTAAAGGTGACCTGCAAATCCTTTTTAATTGCTTTGCTGTTGCAAGAGATGCTGTGTGCCCTCAATAACAGGGCTGGTGAGGACATCTGCTATAAGTTTAAAACAGCAAAAGTAAGTCAAAGTTGGAGGGTAAATTCCTTGGAGGCGTGGCTGTGCTGAATCACGGCTCCAGTCTTCTGATGAAGAGGCAGGTCCTAAATCGCTTCTTAAAACAAGGCAAGTTGGTCTCCTCCCTCCATCCCAAGCTGTCCATGGGGCCACTGAACTCGCCTGCCACCCTACACGGCTTGTATCCTCCAGCCCCATTTCAGTAGATACTGCAGACACTGGTGGGCGACTCCTCCATACGCAGGCAAAAGGCAGGGAAGGCTCTGAGCATCAAGACTTGCATTATCGTGTTCGAAGGGAGGGGGAAGAGGAGGGCTCTGCCTGGGAGTGCAGAAGATGCAGATAAGAGGGGTGCTCACTGCTTCTGCCCTGGTGTGCCTGGAGGGCGATCTGGGGAAGTCACGTACACCCAGAGCCATAAAAATATTCAGGTACCAAAGACCCCAATGGAGTCAGGTCCTTAGTGACTCCTAGGCATCTAAATATCTGACGGGGACAGCAGTGTCCCTCTGGCCCAAGACATCCAGGACAAATGAAGAGCTAGTCAGGAGGACTCGATCCACATTTTAGGGATGYTCAGATGCTGCATCTACATAAGGAAACAGCCAGGCCAGAACATCATCTCTGGGATGTATTTGGGAAAGGGAGGGGAGACATTATCTCACTGGCCTGGACACTCCTCTTGTCTTTCCTCCCCCAGAAAAGCTGCCAAGAGTAAAGATCTCTCAGGAAATAAACTCCCACTCCCTTGTTCTCACCATGTTCAGAGGGGATGATGCACACATCCTGGCATGGCTGGGTGGACAGGGGACAGCAACACAGCTCCAGCCCTACCTGTGCTACCACAAGAGGTACTTTCAAAAGGGGTTTTTATATTTTTGTTTTTATAAACACGTAGATCTTTCTCTCGAGAGGAGACATACTCAACTTGGAGGTGGGGGGTGTCAGATACTGCTGTCAAATAGGCTCAGAAACAGAGACACATGGATAATATATGCCAGACAGTTTGTCTGACAAATTATTGTTTCTGCTGTCACTTCAATTGTTCCGTACGTCACCTTCCCCTCCCATTTCTGTTTCAACCAAACCTGCCTAGAAATGACGCTTCTTCCAGCCCTTCTCATGATTAAACCARTTTAAAACCCAGTTTTCTCCGTTCATGCACCGTGAGAAGGATCCTGTTCCCTTTTGAAGTTATGGATGGCCGAGAGGAGGGAAATAGCAGAAATGTTCTTCTTTTCCTGCTCCCTGTTGTACCTGATATTACAGAAATAATTATGATTAAAATCAGAGAGCTCAGGGAAAGGTAAAATGCAGCTCCTGTGTTAGTTCCCACTAACGGGGTAGGTGGTGCAGGGGCTGACATGGGATCTGTGCAGGAAAGCAGCCCTGGATGCAGGGCAGGCGCTGCAGCAGCCGCAGTGTACCCAGGCTGCGTTAGCCCTTGTGGCTCAGCAGGTCTGGTCACAAGTCCTGCAGAGCATCTTAGTCCAACGTTGTGCTATGCCTCCTGGTCAGATAAATGCACTTCTTCAAGCAAATTCAGCCTCTGGCRACAGAAGGTGGAAAGAAGAAACCCATGTTGCTGCAGAGCTGTTCTGCTTGCCTGGTCCCAGGATATGTGCCCAACCTCACAGCTCTGCCGAGTCTCACCTTGTAGCGTGCCCCACTGTTGCACATGGAGGAAAGGAGATGCCATTAGGACTCTGCTCTCCCGGTGACCTCCATCCCCTTTGGGACACCAGCTTGAGCAATAGCAGCAAACTCACTCGTGTCCAAGCCCAGTGGGCAGTTCTTACCACCCAGGAAGAGGAGCTGCAGGTCCACAGCAGTAGCTGCAACCAGGGGATAGGAAATATGGGGACAACTTGTGCCACCAAAGACCGTGGAGTCTCTGCCTCYGGCTCTGGCCCAGCCCTTCTGGATGGGAGTTAGCTGGCAGACACAACACTTTTGTGTATGGAGCCAGGAAAATTTGCTAGTCTTCTAGGAAAGTGCCCCCAGCTCTTCCATCCTGCAAACCATGCCTCATGTTAGGAAATCACCTCCAAAATACTGCAGAAAGCTCTTGGCATCCCTCCATTAGCTCTGACACCCCTGTGCCTCCTACGGTCCAGCCCTGACCGTCAGCACCRGGGCAGCAGTACCACCAACAGAAAACACTGGAGTAAGGCAGAAAGCAGCTCTCATTTTGTCTGCTGGACCCATACATTTCTCCCCTCTGCGATGTCAAGGTGAATTTGGCTGTTATGGACCAAGCCAGTCCCCTCACGGTTCCTCCTGCCAGCAGCCTGCGCAGGTGAATTACAACTCAACATGAATCCTGTTGCCATCTAGTACCCTGAAGGTAATAAATGTCTGACTGTTATTAGGCAGTTATTGTCTGAAGCCTTTCAACAACAAAAGGAGGGCTTAAAAAATGCCTCTAAGTGCTACAGCTGCTGAAAGAGTGTGCTAGGGACCAGGCATCTATTTTACTGCATAGTTCTTCCACCAAGCCTCCTCCTTCCTGGGTAAATGTGCCCTCATGAGGGTCTTTTAGGAGGGAAACAATTCAGTGTTTCCGCTCATGCCGGCTTCAAGATTCGCAGTTACTGCAGGCAGAAAGGACTGTGCATAAACCCCAGTTTGAGGTGGGGATATGGAATTTCAATCTGTGCTGTGCATAACAGGAACCCAGGTCGGGATGAATCATGCTATGTTACTTCAGTTTAAAATTTTTTTTGCACTGCGTAGGTTTTTCTAGGGCATATTCCATCAGGCACATACCGGTCAAATTCAGTTTGAACATTTATTACACTGCTAGTCTGCGGTACACACACTTCAGATGTCAGAAACAAAGTGGGCTTAGCAACTTAACAAAACCCTTCCATCATTTCTGCAGATTGCCATACATTTTCCGAGTGCTCTTTATCACGGCCATTTGACTACTATTTTTTTGTTAGATTTGTCAGTTCTGAGGTATTTTGATTAAAACCACACTGAGTAATTTCACCTTTTTTCCTTCATCGATACAGTAATTTGTAAATATCCCAGGAATTTTTTTTTTGTCCTCCCACCCAGGAATGCAAATGGCCATTATGTGCTCCCCAAGGTATCTCCAAATAACCCTTCTCCTTTTAACCTTAGGATTTTATTGTGTTAGTTGCTAGGTAACTGAGTAAGATTTATAGCCATCTATTGTTAATTTTGAAGGCAGTCTTCAATTTCCCCGTAAATAGCATTTGGGAGTTGGAGTCCACACCAATAAAAACTTGCAGCCCAGTCCCACTCTGTGGAGAAGAGCACCTGCTATGAAACGCAGAGCCAAGCAGATACATAAAGCTTACCCCCCCCCCCCAAAAAAAAAAAAAAAAAAAAAAAAACCCAGCAAAACCATACAGAAGAACATCAAATGGGATCCAAAAAAAAAAAGGGCCCAGCCCCTCTCAAACCGGGCAGGCTGCGCACCGCTGGGGTGCTGGAGGGACCCCGGGCTCCCCCAGCCTCCAGTGCYGGCGCGGCGAAGTGTCGGCGCTGGGGCACGGGCTGTGCCAGGCGCCGAATGCATCCCCTCCCTCCTGCTCCTCTTCCAGCCCCCTCCTCGTCCTTGCAGGCTGTTACTCGCTCCCCGAAACGACAGCGCTGCAGCTTTTTCCTAGAACTGGATTTCTTTGCTGTCAAGCTCAAGAGTCCCCAGGCACAGCTCTACCTCGCCTCTCTCTTTGAGGAGAGGTGGGTGGTAGATGGCCCTGGTTCATGCGGTTCCTTAACGCTTCTCAATTTGAGGCTAAACAAAGCAATCAAGTGGGGCTCTGCCAATTTGCACAAAACCTCCTTGCGCTATAGCAACAAGTAATTTTCTGCTATCCCCCCCTCAATCCCTAGAGCTCTCTTGCGATTCAGCAGAATTATTTGCTTTACGCCGTAAATTCACACTCCTTCCATGCTACTTTTACTTTTCAGGACCGTCCCTGAAGATGAGAAAACCCAAACCTATTTGGGGTAACTCGCAGAGAGGCAAGCGTCAGCAGCCAAGGCAGGGGGTGAGCGGTCAGGAGCGAAGCCATCCTGCCCTTCGCTTGCAACGGCACTGGAAGCACCACAGATGTTGTTCAGTCCCTCATATTAATAATGCATTTGCCATCCCACAGGTGGAAAGGTCCTTTTATTTATTTTTTTTAAAGCTGCTTTATTGTCTCTTCTCATTGGGGAAAAAGAAAACAGCATTTTTCTTCCCGTTTCACAGGATTGAAACCTGCTGATAAATAGGGGAGTGAGATACCTGACAAAACCAGACTGCCAGTCGTTGTGGCGGGGCGGTGGCTCACATCAGGCAGAAGTGAGGTAGCTGCTCTAAGGGAAAATTCAGAAAACTATGTCTATGGTCCCTGAGATGCCAGAAATGGTTTCTCTTCTGGCCACCAATGTTGTCAGGTTTTACATTTGTGCTATTTTTACCTGTTTGAGATACCGGTTCTTTGGCCCAGGACCTACTTGCTGTCTAAAGCTTCCGATACTCCCAAGTTAAATGCTTCCATACATTTGGGTTCTTGAAAGACCCAGACCATTAGGAATGATCAAATGGGAAAATGCCATTYGTGAAATCTGAATGCAAATCATATCTGGAAAGCTTCACATACGACTTGCACGATGTGGAGGAAAGCTGATGAAGAGGAGGATATAATCAGATTGTCTCGGGCACCTGAGGAAGGCAGCTTCTCCCGGGGCGGGCACACGGCTCTCGGGGGTTATTCCAGGTAGGCTACGCACCGGCACAAGGCACACCCGCGGCATTTTCCATGTAGAGTGGGATGAAGCTGTAGATGTTGACAAGAGGTGTTGGAAGGACTTTAGGACACCCCACTTAATGTTCAGTCAGCAGAATTTAGGAACATCTCTAAAAAACATATCTGAAGGGCAGCATCTCTCCATTTGCCCCAGCTGGATGGGGGACAGCAGCTCAAGCGAGAGACAGCAGAGCGGTCTGCTGTAATACCCTCGGCTGAGGTTTCCTTAGATCATCTGTGCCACTGATCCGGGTGGATTGTCCCCTGAGACACTTGGATTTGAAGAGACCTGGTATGCTCAGGGATCCCCCGGGAAGAGAGCAGTGAAGCAGAGAGGAAGACAGCAAAGTCTTTCAGCAGCTGAGCCCCAGCGCAGATGGGAAGAAAGGCCACTGGGTTCTGCTCTCACAAGGCAAGGCTTAGACTCACCGTGTTATTCCCTGCTGCTGCCAGGAAGCAAACCTCCGTGGCAACTGCGGAACTACGCCTCCTTCCAGCAGCTTGGCCTGCGCCATATGCGGTTTATTATTTCAGAGCTCAGTTATTTGCCAGTTCAGCTAATGCGGGTATGTTTTATCTGTAGCTGCGTTTTCTCAAGCAGGGCTAGATTGCCACCAGTGGGTACGTGTTTGTTCTAGCTAAGCTCCGGCAAGGCTCCAGCCTCAGGGGCAAGAGCACAGTTGCATGCTCCCACCACCACAAATCCAGCCCCTGCCCCAAAGGGCTGGTCAAACCTGAGACCCGAAGTTGAGACAACTTCATCCGGGGAGCCCAAGCAATGCATGAGGCCAGAGCTCCAGCCCCTGGCAGCATCTGGTACCTGCTTGCACCCTTTGCTGCAGGCAGCTTCGCTCACGCCTGCCGGGGGGGGATTACAGAGGCATGGGAGCAAATAAGCCCTCGCTGATATTTGCCAGTTACCAAGACCTCTACTGCAGGTCTGCCTGCACAGTGGCTAACCTGGACACGTTTGTTCTTGCCAGTTTGCAAGGAGCCATCCCCGCCTCCCTGCTACCGTGAGCAGGAGCAATTAAAGCATTTCACAGCAAATACTCCTTTTTGCATCGGGGTGGGGGAAGGCAGGCAGTAAGCGGTGAATAGCTTGAAAAAGAAAGGTCAGCAAGCCAGTGAGGATGGATTAGTAAAGGACAATGCAGCAAAGACCTGATTAATTTAATTGCTCATCTGAAATGTAGTCACAGATTAAAGAAGGATGAAGAAATTATAAGCATATGAATGGAGCCAAGTAATGATTTTAAGGGAGAAAATACGCAGAGCCCTGCCTCCCCCTGCACCCTCTGCCCTGCATACAAAGGGGTTTGTATTCAGCGATTACTCCAGTCTTCTGGCTCTTGTCCTCACGCTGTCTTCTCAGAGATGGAGACACTGACTACCAACAAATGTTTAAGTAGCTGCAGTTTGATATCGCTGCTGGCGGCTCAGATTGAGCAGGAGCATTAAAGCTAGGCATGTGCCTGAGCCTGCGAGGAGAGGTAATGTGGAAACCATTTGGGCTTTTACGCTCCAGCAGAACTGAGGTTTTCCTGGTGGAAATGGACTGATGTGCATGGCCTCAGCCTCTGCACTTCATATCCAGCCACTGCTTCGAAGGACCTGAATCAGCTTCACAAAGGAGAAAAGTATTTCTACCTTCCCTTGGCTTAAAATGGTACCTACATCAGATCTCCCTGTACTTACGGTCAACAGATCATGTCTCCAAACACTTCAGAAGTAATACTTATAACTAGAGAGAGGCAGAAGTCATTTCATGGAAAATTTCACAGGTTTGTTTTTGTTTTTTTAATTGCAACAAACCAACCAAAAAACCCCTAGGAAATAAAGCAGAAAAAGCATATGGGTTAGGTCAAAACACTATTCTCTTCTCGTTTTGATTTTTCAAAAACTGTGCCTTATGTTTGGTAATATAAAATAGCTGAAAAATTAAGCCAACTTTGAAGTGGAAACTCAGACTCTTCTGTGAAGGCCAGAAATAACTTCTTAGCATTCTTCATCTCACTATTGCAAAGAGAGGTCAGAAACTTGTCAACTAAATATGCTTCTGGAAGGCTACAATTCCGATTGTCTGGATTACTCCAGCACAGGCAAAAATACTTGGAAAGTACTGGAGTGAGACCAACAGGCACCACTTTTGGCCATCAGCTCCTTCCTCCTGCACAATGCAAGCTGGAGAGCTGCCTCCAGGAATTTGTTCTGCAAGGGGACTCATCCCCTCCTACTAAATGACCAACAGCTACTAAGGTTAGCAACTTCTGGATGAACTCGAATGCATTTCTTAAAAAGACTTGATTTGAAGAGTTCTCGATTTGAAGAGTTCAAGCGATGGGAGAACTTACCACATGGGCTGAGCTGCTTCAACTGTTAATGACTCCTGGGTTTGGTTGAATTTCTGTGCCTTTGCGTGGTAGAGAACTGTCTCGTCTCAATGTTGTTCCCCCGGCAGAAATGCTTTCTCTAAGCCAGCCCTCAGTTGTCTGTTTGGGAAGAGGAGTTGTGTTGGAAAGAGCCAACAGACCAGATCWGGAAGTGCCTCAGTGGAAAATTGTCTTTCAAGCCCAGACTGCCCTCCTTGGTCTTTTCTGCCTCTCCCCATTTTTCAATACGATTTTCAAAGCATGGCTATGCAGGAGAAGAAGGTTTTCTAGCAAATGTCCAGATTTAAGACTAGCTCCTTGAGATGTGCGTTTCCAACAGGCTTCAATAAAATGCATTTTATTTTTCTATAGAGGAAAAAATGTCCATTATTGGGGCAGAAGGGAATGTTGACGAGATGAAGCAATCACCTCTGTCTCTGGAGCGATTAGTCCTGATAGGCCATACAATGAGGCTGAAGAAGAGCGCTGTAATTTTCATAGAATAAGTGAACTTAAGCATCAAAAGTGTTACAATGACCCTTTCATTATACAGGGCTGGAAGGTTAAATGTGATTCAGGGGCTGTGCACAGACACCCTGTTGGCTTAATTCCACAGCAGCCCATGTTTAAAGCCTTTGTAATCATTTATTAAAGATAAATCATGGAAAAGAAAGACACCTCTAAGATACTGGTCATTTAAACTAAGAGTCAAGCTTTTGAAATACCGCATGTTCTGTTTTCTGCACCTGACAGTGTTTTAGACAGCATGAGAAAGGTATCCTCTCTGCTTTTGGATTGAAAACATAGAAGCTGAAAAAGGCTGGAGCTGCCAACATGCAGATCTGCTGCATTTTCTGAGACAAAGCAAGAGGAACATACAAGGGAGGACAGAAGAATGCACTTCACTCTTACCTGCAGCCTCTGCGGCAGAGGGGATGTAAGGCTCTGGCTACAGTTTGTTACTCGGTTGCCCTCCTGGGAGCAGGTCCCCACATTTGCTTCCTTTTAACCCAAATTTCTTCTACCTGAATTTTCTTGTATATTTGACACTATTTTTTCAAACTTAGAAAACTTGATTTTTTTTGCAGATTTCTTTAAATAGCACTGCTAGCGGTGTGGACCAGGTCCAGTATCTCAGCTCATCCTTCAAAAACATTTGCAAAATGAACTGTTTGGCTCCCTTATCGTCCCATGGCAAGGGATGTCCCCGGTGCGCGGATGGCACCACCAGCCGGTCACCAGGCACCTCCGAGTAGCGCACGGGGCACCTCTGAGTGTACCATGCTCACGTACGTTCTGTACCTCGGGCCATTCCTCCTCCAGACAGAAGTTGGGAAGCATCAGTCTATCCGACCGGCAGGGCACAAGTGGATGGCCGTGGCCATTCTCCAGGATGGTCCCTGGACCACAGACTCCAACGCGGGCTTGGGGCAGGGCTCCATATAAACAACGTTATTGCCCTCCCTCATTCCTTTTGCACGGGACAATCAAACAAGGAACCCAAAGCTTGGAAATAAACAGCAGCACAGAAAGGAATGTTTACCATTCAATGTATTATTCCCTTGTGTACAAAGTATTTTGCCTCTATAATAGCACACAGGTATTGAAATACGATGGCAAATGCAGAAAGACCATACAGACATGTCTTACGGGTCTTTTCATTTCCTTTTGAGTATAAGCAGAAAGAAAAGAAACACTGTACAGGAAAGTGCTTGCAAAAAAAMCCCCAGTTTGTAGAAAAATAATGGCATTGATATACAAAACCCAGAGTTGTTTCCTGAACAAGAAATGTCTAATGTCTCTGGTCCTCAAAGTCTGTTCCTATTTAATGAAGCCCATTAATGAACCACAGGATCAGTGCTCTATCATTTGTTTCCCTTATAGTTTATTTAATATTTTTTTAGGTTTCTCTTGCTCTGTTAATAGCTGCTATGAAACTATATGGTAGAAATGAATGTGTACAGGTCAAAATAATATTTCTTTTTATAAATAGCCATTCACTTCATTAGAGAAAATATAATAAGCCTGTACTTTCTAAGCACCACTGTTTCTTTCTAAAGTTCATAGTGCAATTTTCCCTTTTTCCCTACAGAAGTTATACATAAGCAATTATCATTAAAAAATCACTATTCCATTACTACTCCTTTCCCCTTTCCCTTTTTCCTCTTTCTCTTTCCCTTTTCCCCTTTCCCTTTCCCTTTTTCCCTTTCCCTTTCTTTCACCTTTGAAATGGTATTTTTGGCATTTTTCTGAGACAGGTAGAATTTATTATTGTTATGCATAGACATACAACATAGGTGAAATATCAGTCTTTCTAAGATATGATCATATCTACTTATGCGCTATTAAGCCAAAACCCCCAAATTATGGGCAAGAGTCTCATTCTTTCCTCTAAGTCTGAATATTAATGAGAGCGGCAGAGGCACACACAAAATAAGTGTAGAGCACCAGTTCTTTAGCTGCCGCACTGTAACACAGCCCTGCTCGCCTGCGAGATGTCGCCCAGCTGATGTGAATGCGTCGATCCCCGACTGTCAGGCTGACAGGTTTCGCTCTGAAGGCTGAACGCAGCCCGGCGCACGCATGCGTTAGGAATCCAGGGATTGGATCGTTTATCGCTATTGATCCGACTGTTTTGTAACAGACTGATTACACATCCTTTGGGGAGCTCTGCAAAAGACTCGCACAAGATCCCGAGGTTGGGTTTGTTAACTATTTGCATACAAAATTGCAAGACTTATCTGAAGTAGCAGAGAAGCCTCTTTAGTTTTCCAAACTGCTGGCAATTTTGTGCGGAAAAGCTTCCTTTCCGTGTACTTTGTGCTCCTGGCTGCCCCGACATATAAGGCGACGGGGCAGCATCTTCCTATCGCTAAGTAAAATTGTGGAGAAAGAGATAAGGGACATAGTCATAGACTACAAAAATAATCTGGTCACATCACCCCCGTTCAACGTGCTACGAAGCTCTGCGAAAACGTGGCGTGCCACAAGCGGCGGACTATGTACAGGCGGGAGCCGTCGCACAGCCGCGTTCTGCGCCTATGGGAGCTGTCTCCTCAATTTAAAATAAAAAAAAGCCAACGCTAAAGGTCTGGTTGTACATGGGATGGCGGATAGGCAAGGAGCGCAGATGCCTTACCAGGAAGATCCGAAGCAACACAGAAGTAGGCGTAAAGCAGCCTGTTTTTGAGGGGGGGGGGGGCAGAGTTATCTGTAAGTACAGAGTGATCTTGTTGAAACGAGGCAGAGCCAGCGCTGAAGCCTCCCTTTGCAGATGGTCTGTGAGCGAGTAGGAAGCCGGGGAAATGCTGCAGGTGCCTGCAATGGAGTCCCCCAGCCAAGAGGAAGGGGCGGCTTGGCTGGGCGTGCTGTCCCCCGTCCCCTGCCACAGACCCCACGGTCCTCACCGGCCCCGCGGGGAGATAACACTGCAGGGATGCTTTTGGCTTCACGTTAAGATTTTGTGACAGCGTCCGTAAGAAACTGCAGTGCTTCTCAGCGCACAGCCCAGGGAAACATATGGCCTGATCAGCCTGGCTGGGATGAGTTAATACCCCGCTTCCAGATGGAGCCAGGAAGCACAGTGGCACATGCAATTAGGAGACAAATATATGTTTTTTTAAAAAGCGAGTTCACTTCGGAGCCCTATGAAAAAGGGGCTCGAGCTGAAGATCCATCTGCAGGAATTTTCCTAAACCTGGGGCAGACCTTTACTTATTTGAATCGCCTGACAATTTTTTCTGCTTTCTTCCTTTTTTCACTGATAAAGGCACTGGATTAACTAAAACTACAGAGCATTAATAAATATCATGTTAGCACCAAACCAGTGCTTTTAGCACTGGCCACAGAGGTCATGTGAAATTCAAAACATACCTAAAAGATAAAGATTGCTAATGCAACTAGCACTGTATTCATTGTCATGTTTTCCTTGAGTGCTGTTGGCCTAATCCCTAAAAATAAAATTTAAGCACATCTTGTCTATTTTCCTTACATAAAGACAGATTGAAATGCCAAAAATACCCCTGTGCAGATTGTGTAGCACCGCAGAGGGCCAAAGCAGCCCGTAACTGAAGGAAAATTACTGATTGAAAGTAAACAACTGAATACAGTGACAATAAAGTATCACTTGTCATAATGCTACATATAATGTAGAGTACGCAAAATGCAGTGGTTTGACTGCAGGATTTAACAATAAAAAATAAAAATAGTAAAAGCAGCCTTAATATAATGATTTTACGTACAAAAATATTAAATCAAAATAAATAATTCCAAACATAAATATTATACTGTACATTAAGAATATGCGATCTATATACACACATAAACAGATAAAAAAGTGGAAGGCAGAGGTATTGCATCGCTATCCTTCATCCATCTCATCTCTGCTGGCTGCTCTCGGAGAATCTGGAAAATACAGACAAGGTGCACATCAGAGTCAGATCATCAACTTCGCCTCTGAAACCTGTAACTAGAGACATCAGCACAAGAGCTGAGCCAAGGCAGGTGCCAGCGAGGTGGGAAGCGCGTTTCCAGTTGACAGTGTTATTCCCACAGGCGTTACTGGGGGAAGCGAGGACTGGGAGCACTGGATCCCATTGCTCCCCGGATGCTGCGTGGGGTGGGTGGCTGTCACCGACGCACTCGATACATGAGTGGTTTTGCAAGCGTGGCCTGATCTGCTCCTTCAGGACGTTTTCAGGAAGATTTCCCTTCGTGCAGAAGCAGCTGGGAACTCACCATCGCTATAACACCTGAACATCGAGGCCTGTTCCAGATGAYGGAGTACATTTCCCACAGTAACCGCCACATTTTCCTACTACTTTGGTACCATCCTGCAGGCAAAATCAGAAATAACATCTCACGTAAGGGCTCAGGAACTCCACGCTGTGAAAGGGCCAGATCTGGGTTATTCTAGCCAGGATTTTTAATAGAAAATGTCTTGGAAGGAAAACAAATTATGCCTAAATCAATCTAGGAAATCACCATTATATTTAAATATATGTAAATGTAATTCCCTTTAGTGCTACCAGGTCAGATGGTGAACACAAATAAGAAAGGGTAGTTTTGATTTATTACATTGAGAGATGCCCAAGGAGAAGGCCATTTGGAGGGATATCTCAAGGGTATCTGCTTTCTCCAATTTGCCCCAGAGTAAATAACTATAATGAGTGGAAAACTTGGATCATGCAAGAGAAAAACCACATCTAGACAACAACAGCACCTCAGTTGTGCCTGAGCACGTGAAGGGCACAGGAAGGATATCTGCAGGCAACACCAAGAAACATCCATTTGGAAGGGAAAGGCCTGGCATGGCTCCAGAGCCAAGACGAGAGGGAAAGCGATGGGCTGAGGCTATGCCACTTGCTAAGGTGCCGTCCCCCCTCAGCTCTGCATTTCCACAGCCAGAAGAGCCAAAGGCAGATGTGGAGTAGTCCTGGGGCTGGCCTGGTCTCCAGGAGAGTGCAGCAAATGTGGTGCAACTCTGGTCTTGAGTSAGGAGATTAATACCTCCATCTGGCCTTCCTTATCCCACCTCTGCAGAGTCTTTTGCCTCTTGGTCATTACAATGGACAGACAGTCCTTGAGGGGAATTCAACCCTCAATTACCAGAAGATTGGACTTAAGTGCAGGACAAGCTGGCACAAAGCATTTCTTTTTAAACGAGCTCCATCCTGCCCTTGACACTATTGATCTGTGATTGCAGCAGGCTGCTATCATCTCTTCTCGCTATGCTTTCCTTTCTTCTGCTCCTGCAAGCAATTACACCCCTGGAACAGCGTTTGACAGATGCCACCGGGTGATGGAGGTAAGAGCTGTCTCTTAGACCCCCTGTCCCTTAAAGTTTGCTTTAATTCTGCCGGCCGTGATTGTGGCTGCTCTCCGCAACCCCAAAGTCACCTGCCCGGGCTTCTCCTTTCGGAAGGGGAGAATAGCAAAGCACCTGCCAGAACTAACACATGGGGTCTGTGCTGGTCCTCTTCTACCTGTACTGGAGGATACTTTGCTGCAGCATGGTCGGACCAGTAGCATTTAATTCTCCTTTAAAAGCCCCAGCACTGACGAGGCTCATGGGCTCAAGGGGCTCCCCAGAGCCAGGGAGATTGAAAGCAGTACACGAGAGGCTATTTTGCAAATTGCTTTTTGTTAAATGATTATGGTGACCTCCTYAGGATAGTTTTAACAGGGGCAATTGGGATGACTCACATGAAGTAACAGCCAAAAAAGCGATCCCGGGTTTCTCCAATTTCAGAACATGACACAGCAGCAACAGTGCAAAGGCACACAGCGGCGGAGGGGTTAACGGGCAGGCAAATTAAGCCGTACAAGTTCAAATTTGGCTGTGGAGTGATTCTGAAGGCCTGTCTGGCTTACCCGGAGGCCTCAGGGTCAGCAGAGCCACGGGCAGCCGCAGGGGACGGTGCCCCAGTGCGCAGCGTGCTGTGGGGCAGCCCCAGCCCACCAGCGCTCGGGTGACTCGGGTCTCTCCCAAGGCGATAAACCCAGACAAGCCCATTGGGAAGGTCCATGTTCTCCACTCTTTATTAGCAACGTTTTGGGAACAGTTCCTACTCAGGGCACTTGCCTGGCACCCAGACCCTCTCCGGCAGGTCAAGCCCCGCTCTGCAGCCCTGACCCCGTGCACCCTGGTCCTGCCTGCCGTGTGATGCGCGCTTCGTGCCGGACATCTCAGACAACTAATTAAGGATATGTCTGCCCCACAGCACTCAGTGTTTTCAGCTTCACAGTTAAGCAGGCTCACTAATTAATTGCAATAACTCAAATCAAGTTAAACCTGCTAGGGCCCCCCCCACCTCACATATGATTACGGGCAACACTTCATTTCTGATGTCAGATATTAGATTTTTGTTAGTCTCTACTTGGAAGATGTTGCCATGAAAGACAACAGTTAGAAACTTCTCATGAGTGGGTATAACCATAATTAAAAATACAACTTACTGGGGATTTTTGAATTTCCGATACTGCATAATTCCCTTGTGAGAGCCACTTTGCCGTTCCCGTTAAGGACAGGCCTGTCCCGTAAAGGTCTATGCTGAAGCGACCCTAAAAAACAAGAAGATGATCCTGGTTATCCCAAAATGCCGTGCTTTTGCCACGGTGTCACTTTTCTACCAGGATCTTGCCGGCAATGTTTTCAATTTTTTCTATCGCTCTGATAGTGATTAGCACATATTGTACAAATCACAGCATGTCTTGGATTAGGAATTTCCTTCTTGTTGGTGGCTGCAGGGAAGGAAGGGCTTTATCTTGGTTTTTCACTGCTTTTTCTCGGTTTTGCACTGCTTTTTCACAGTTTGCCAGCTGAGGGCATTCTTGGCTTTTCCATGGCAAACTGCGGAGCCTGACGTGCTCCAGCAGCTGATGTGAAAGGTACCCCAGGGATGTGCTGCAGCCGCTCTCGCTGCTCCCTCCTCAACTGGAGAGGGCACACTTGTCTTTATTTTCCTTATTTTCCACTGGGCTTTCCCCCCCGCCGGGACTTCAGTAAAATCAAAACTCTTTCATTTGTTTATTTCTTAAAAATGTCCTTCACTTCATTCGACCCTGTCTCAAAATGCACAAAACGGGTGGAAAATTTAGGGCTATGTCTGCGTCCAACGCAGATCCCCCCCAGCCTTCCCCTTACCCCCATGGCAAACCCCCAGCCCTGCCTGTTTCTGGACCCAAGGAGGGATCCTGTGGCCACATCCCCAGGCTGACCCGCAGCCCAGCACGGCTGTATGGTACCAGATGGCTGTTAGCTTTGCTCCCTGCACTTGCTGCCTTGGGAATGTTGATTTTCTGCAAGGAGCAAACTGTCTGGGTCAGGTGGATGGATATTAACATTCATGAGCCTTCCCGAGGTAAGAAGTCAATCCCTAAGCCGCTGAGCTGTGCAGAAAAGTGTCAGCTCCGAAAGTAGGGAGGGCAGGAGATGGAGAGGTTTGCCCTCTGCCGTCTGTTGCTGCAACTCCCTACTTAATACCCTTGGCAGATATGGTCTACCCAATACCTTGGACTATCCAAACATACCATTTATCATCCCCCAGCTCCACAGAAACTAGGTGTGCTGGGGACACGGAGCAAGCCACCTGTAGCACAGTGTTAATTAGTCTCCTAAAGACTTTCAAGAAAGCATATTTCTTCCAAGCGACTGGGCTAGACGTCCTACTTCGCCTCCTGAAGCTACTGAGGATGCAACTTAGCCTGTGCCCAGCTCTGTGCTTTTGTGGCCGGGCACCTCACGGTGCTGGGACAGGCTGGATTTGCCCTGAAGGGCACTGCCTTCATTTTGTCAGTGTTTTCCCAGCCCTAAAGTGGAGTGAGTGATGGTCCCACCGGGCTGCTGTGAAAATAAGCAGCAGGGCGTGGGGATGGTGGGACAGCAGCTGGCGTGTACCATTGTGGTCTCTGATTGATGGAGTCTGTCGGTCCAGCAGCAGAAACCCAACCTGTTCCTGCCCTGCAAATACCCTCTCCTTCTCGGGCATGTCCCCCCTGAGCTGGCTTGGCAGGAGTCCTGCTGTCTGTCTGCTGCCTTCTCCATCCATCTCCATCTCACCCATCTTCCTGCACCCCTGCAAACAGCAGTTTCAGCAGATACGAGACTGGGGAAGGCAGAGGCAGGGTCCCAGGGCATCCCGATGGCCTGATTCACTACTGTTCTCCCTGCCCGACATTTCCACCAAGCCCTGCTGTGGACTGATCCCCCTACCTTCAAGTACACATGCAAAGCTCAGCCCTTCTCCCACAGCTTATTTCTTCTTCCTTTTCTCCTTTACTGTCGACCGTTTGAGCACCCGCAGGGGGCTGCGGGAGCCCTGGGGAATGTCCTTTAGCCAGTCCTGATGCTGGTCTGATAATAACCTGACATTTCCCATATGGAAAATGGAGAGTGCTTTCTGCACGGACAAAGGGAAAAGTTTCCGACCACTGAGATGAGAATGTGACATTCACTGGTGTTGGGCTGATGCAATCAGCAGTAATTAATAGAGAGCCTGAACAAAACAAATGGCACCAATTCCTGTGAAATGCTATTGTCAAATACCTGCGGGCATTTGGCTGCACTGTAGCAGTCCCCAGCAGTGGCATAAGGAACGGGTCGTCCATCATGTGTCCGTGCAAACTGTAAATCAGTCGCTGTGGAGAACAGTTGGTGAATAACACGGAAAGAAAGATGCAGGGAGAGAGACAAAATAAATGTAAACATGCTCTTCGCTAACGTTTAAATTCACTAAAGCTGGCTTCATACATTAATCTTGAGAGTCGAGACCGCTGGATTTTTAATATTAAATCCCCCAATTCATCCCACATGTGACTCCCAGCATGTGAGCACTGAATTTAACAGGACACTTACACGCTCCACATTTGCAGCTCAGTTTAAGTACATTGGTGATTTAGGGCCTAGATATAAATAACAACAAAACTCGAACCCATGACTTGGGTTTTATTGCTCTATCAGAAAATTCCCCACTTTCAAGAAGGCCATGGAACCTCCTAAATCTCCCTTTTAAACAAAGGCAAACAGCCATCTCTGTGCTCTCCTGGCTGCCCCAGCCCGGGGGTCAGGGTTTCAAAGGGAACTGGGGTATTTTGCTCTGGAGGGATCTGAAGTAACGGAGACTCATTTAGATGGGGATGTGAGATAGCTCCTGCCTGACAGAGGTAGGTGCCCAGCTCCTTTTGAAATTCAAAGGGAGCTGGTATCAAATTCCCCGAGGGTGGTTCCTTTGAGATCTTTACCTAGGAGCTTTTACAGACTATTAGTAGCTTTTTACAGATTGATAGACTGGGAGGTCTCATGGCTTGAAAATTAAGTGATAAAAAAACCTTATCAGATAAAGAGTCATTTTACAAGGAAGGATTTTGATTTGCTAAAAAATCTCCGCTATTTACTGAATGAACCCCCAACAATATGTTGTATTTTTAAAACATTTGTTGGAAGCTGATAGCATCCCTGGAGTCAGGGGGACTGAAACCGTAACCCTATGGGATGCTGCAGGCTCTCCGGCGGCGGGATGGCTCCCAGCTCCCATGAATGACAAGAGAGACAGGGTATCACTTATATTGCACAGCGACAGGCCCCCCCCTCCCCTGCAAATCCACGGCCCCAGCTCCATCACTCTCAAGGCAAGTTACTTCCCCATGGTCTGGCTCTGCCAAGAGCCTCCTCCGCCCTGGCCCGGAGGGAGCAGCATCCCGACCCCAGGGGAGTCCCCTGCACTGGGATCTCCTGRCACGTCTGTGTGTAAAATGAGGGGCCAGCTCCCCCCTGGTTAAGCTTTGTGCCTGAGTCCAGTCTGAAAATAGGAGACCAAATGAAATAAAATCCTTCAAAAAATACCCTGGCCTGCTGGGAGCATGCAAATATTCATTCTGTATAGCAGATGCACCAGTGACTGTCTTAATATTTTCCCCTATTACAAAGAAATAGTATGAGCATCTCTGACACACTCGAGTTGCAGTCTCTAAGTGTAAAGCAGCAAACAGGTGACCCAGTTTAAAAGCAGCTTTTAACAGGAGAGCTCAGGAATATTGCCCACTAGAGTACTACTGCTTGTTTGTAGTTACAGCTATATTTGTGTAAAATAAACATTTTTTTTTAATGGCAAGGCCCTGTTTTTACTCACTTATTATTTGCATAGTGTTCAGGTCCAGCCTTACTTTGCTGAAGGTGGAAAACCCAGCTGCTGTGTAATCTTTCCTACACTGGCAGTCTTCTCGTCTGCTCCCATTATACGGACATTCAGTCGGGTTATGCAATCTAAATCAAAAGAAAACCCTTTCTACTCATGACTGGAAAATATTGCCATGGAAAACAAAAATATTGTGAAGCTCAGGATTAAGGGATTTCTTACCTGTATCCATACACTTCTGAAAAATTCTCTGCATCCCCATTTACAAGGGTCACGTACTCCTTTGGGCTGTCAGTCTGCATCCCAGAGCAATACACCTGAGAGAGAGAAGCCAGAATTTTGTCAGGTATSATGTGCAAAGGGATGGCCGAGAAAACCAAAGGCAGAAAATCCAAGAGTGGAAGTGAAGAGCACACACAGGGTCCTCTTCACCTTTGGGAAATGCATTAACTATCAATCTGTTGCTGAAATGCACCTTTAACATCTTTCCTTTGACTTGAAGGAAATATTCGCCATCTTCAGCGACACCTTTGAGATTTTTAACGTCTTTGCAACTCCTTGGTAATTCACCTGAAACAAAACAGAAATACTTGTAGTCACTGAGCAACTGTACATCAAAATTTCTTTTGTAACACTGTGAGGCATCCAAAGCACCAAAACACCTTGTTTATTTTTAAGAGGTCTCCCTGAAGTGCCTTAGTGCTTAGTTGGATGGCTCCCAATGCCTGGAAATACTGCACATCTCCAGGAGTTTGATGGGAACAGATGCTCAAGCCACGAGAAGGGCAAAGGAAGGTGCACATCCGCAGACTTACAGTCATGGACGTTGTGGCATGTCCTCCTCTCTTCGGGTTTCAGATCCGCATGGCACAAGCTGCTGACCTGGTCATCGTTCGTCAAACACTGCACCGACCGGTGCATGACTCCAACTCCACAGGTGACGGAGCACTGCAGGACAGAAGACAGAGATTCGTATTTTATCTCAAGGGTTTCTGGGCTCCAGAAGAACGAAGACAGCCCGTTTCCCTTGTATCAAGAGACAGCAGCAAAGGCCCCAATCCTGCAAAGTGTTCAAACACATTTTACTCAAACAAGTAATCCCTTTTATTATTAACCGCTTCATTATTATCATCACCACTAGTTATTTCAAGAAGACTACTGAACTTCGCTTAGCAATTAAACAGTTTACAGGATGAGGCAGTATTGGTTAAGGTGAACAATGCGCTCGTGTGAAATTGTTTATTTTTCACACTAGGAAGGTCGTACAAGTCAGAAATGTTCACCAGAAGGCCTGAATGGTAGAAATCCTCTCCTGGTGGCTGCGAGACATTGCTTGGGACTGACAGGGGCCTCTGAACAAACATGACATGATTTGTTGTTTTCTATCCAAATTGCACCAAAAAAACCACAGCCTCCAAACGCTCTCTTCCCTCGCCCTCTGGAAAAATGGCTAAATCTGCACAAACACTGGGTCGTCCTCAAACAGCCCAAATCAAGGGCAATCTTAAGGCTGAAACTGCACAAGTTAGTGGAGCTACCGAGCAGCAGCTTGTCCGCGCTGGCTGCCGCTGAGCACGGGCGATGGGAGGTGGGAACGTCTTGCTCCCCCTCCTCAACTTGTTCTTTCAGTACTTGAGAACTGAAAATCAGCTCTTTCTACAGGTACCAGGTTAGGCTGCCAAGAAAATGATGCTGCTCATCTATTCAGAAATTATTAGTCTAAAGGAGCACACCATGAAGGAGACCGTCTTCAACGGCTCATGGTATTTGCAACTGGGTGTTTCCTCTTTATCAGGTCCAAATCCATAAAACTTAACTAAGGAGCTGAGCAGGACTCTCTTTGTCCATCAAAGGTGATGGTATGTTACATTAAATCCCTTTGAAAATCAGAGATGAGAAGGGTCTATGGCACTTTGTAGTCACTGGGATGGTCAGCAGCCCAAAGCGAGGAGAAAGGTCTTGCTCTCTGAAATGGATACTCTTCGCAATGAAGTTGTATTAACGAGTTGGACATTTTGCACTGAAATTCTGGGGGAAAATACCAATTAATTGAGGCTGAGCTCTTTGCTGTAACTCCTCTGCCCTGACTTGCAGGGAGGATCTGAAGCTTCCTATGGGGCAGAAGGAACTTAGGTTTCAAACAGCTTTGCCATTTACTGTGACAACTTCCACTACATTTTGCTTGACTTGACCCTCGTTGCCTTGTAGAGGTTTGATAAATTCCTACAAATGCCTGAGCTGGGTTAATAAATCAAATTTATGGGAGAAACACCACATTTCAAAGACTGCCAGAAGCCCAAAGAAGTGAAATGTTATCACCTTAACTAAAATTTGATCTTGTAGTTCAGGCCCCAGAAGAGGCTCAACACAAATAACTTCAGCAGAAAGGCTAAGTTCTTTCTCCTGCCCTGTCCCAGCATTTGTAAGAAGGAGGGGGAAAAAAAAAGAAAGAAAAATCCTTTTAAGGCTCAAATCACCAGTGTTTTGGCCTTTTGGTAGTTCCCAAGTCTTGCTCATACACATGGCCAAGTGGGATCAACCCCAGTTGCCAGCTATCCATCAATCCCTCTAGCACAAGGCTTTCAAACCCTTTTTTTCTGACAATGAGCCCACTTTCTGACTAAGCATTCAGCATGACCATCAACACTGCCACAAATTTTGGCTACATCCGAATTTTCATGGAGATCATGACTCTATTTGTGGCTGCTGGGACTCCCCCATACGATGGGGTTCAGTCTGGAGCATGGAGCCCTACACATACCGGGGCTGCCGCTGCACGAGGGTATTCATTGCATTAATTTATGCAGCTCTTAAACACCCCCCTGCCAAACCTTCAGACTGTGTCCCCAGTGTAAAGAAAAATAAGTTTGTTCTGATTTTTTCGGTTAAAAAAAGAAGTTTGCCAAACTTACGCTTCCCCAGTTGCCGACACGCCAGGATGCCGAGACAGGGCACTCCCCGAGGTAGCAGGGCTGGATGTTGGGTGGCTGTGTGCCAGGGCAGTTGACTGTGTTCTGGTACCCGTACTCGTAGTGGTCCTTTCCGGTGTAAATCTCACTGCAGGACACCAGGCGCTGCCTGTATCCCTTCCCGCACGTGACGGAGCACTGCGGGCAGAGGAAGTGCCTATTAGCACTGCACGCTTCGGGAAGGCTGCCCGAAACGGGGAGGAAAAGCAGGCTTGCCAGCTTTTAACATGGCAAGCAGCTCCGAGGGATCACTAGTAACTATTTAAGCCAGCCACAAGTATTGTGAGTGGCTACAAGTGGGCTGGCGCTCGATACTGCCTTTGAGCACCCAGTTCCTCCTTGTGCTGCTCCTACAGCTGCTCCAGGACCCTCTACTCCAGGTTGGCTCCTGGGCACAAGTTATCTCTCCCCAGGGGCAAAGAAAGGAGCAGAAGATCCTCGGGAACTCAGAAATGCCTCTATTATTTGGGTTTTCTTTTTTTTTTTTTTTTTTCCTTTTTTTTCCCTTTTTTTTTTTGCCATGGGATGCACAGAGAAAGAAAATGGTCAAGATTGACCCTGAATTGCAGGTACTTGGCAGCAGCTGGAGGAAAGGGAAGGTTTTCCTTCTAATTAGAGGACAAACAGTGCTTCTGCCCTCCTCACCAAAGGCTGAGCGGGAGCTGGGGTGAGCTGAGCTCCAGCCCTGAGAGCCCTCGCCCACTTCCTTGTCTTCACGGGCCCGAGTGCTCCCAGGGGGTCACAGGCGGTGGGAGTGGGTAGAGGGCATCTGGGCAAGGGGCAGCCAGGGCTCCAGCCTCACAGGCACCCTAATATTTCTCTTAGGAAACTACCCAGGAGACCAGGCTGCTCCGAGAAATTCTCATCTCTCCCTGTTTCTCCTCCCTGTGCTATCTCAGGTGGCTTGTATCTCCTCCCCCTCAGTCCCGGCATGTTTTCTTTTTTCCCCTTTTCTTGTTCTTTCTTTTTAATCAGTGCTGTGTCAGCAGCTGCCTTGTCATTTCCCTCTGCTGTTCCTCCAAGTGGAAAGTAATCCTCCACTCGCTGCAGAAGGAAACAGGCTGAGATTAGCCCGGGTCCTCCTGCATGCAGCGCCTGCCGCAAAGAAAACTCATCTATTTTTCTTGCCGAGCCCTCTCCCGACTGCGAGGGCGAACCTTCTGCCTTCGCTCGCACCGGGTCCTTGCTCCTGCCAAAGATGGTACCGAGGAAGGATGTGTCCCCACGGTCACATCCAGGCTCGCCTTTCTCCCAGGATGCTCACCCGGACCCTCGCACAGCTCACAGGGCCATGGAGCTCTTTGGGAGGGGATGGGAATAAAACCAACTCAATAAATAAATGAAATAAAATGGCACAAAACCAAAGAGGGTGTCTGCTGGATGCGATGTGCTTTGGAAGAAAATTGCCTCTAGGTATTAGCTAGGACTCTGAGCATGCTGGCATTTACTCTTTAATATCCTGGTCTTCTCCCACAGCCCTGCTCCTTTCTCTCCAGCAGGGAAATTGCACGCAGAAACAAACCAAAAAATAATAATTAAGCCACGCAGCGCTGTCCTGCCACTGTTGATTTGGGTTGCAATATCTCAGCGAGGCTGGAGGCGAGAGGAGGAGAGCGTGGCCCAGTGCCGAGCGGCATGGTCCCTGCATGGGGATGGAGATGGGGACTCACCTCCGACCACTCCCCGGTGATCCAGACGTACTCGCAGGGCGGCAGCCCGCAGCTCTCGATTTCGGGGGGGCGTTTGCCGGCATCGCAGTAGCCGCTGTTCTGCACCTGCTTGTTCTCATCCACGCAGACCACCTTGCGGTACCGAGACGCCTCCCCGCACGTCTTCATGCACTGTTTGCAAGAAACAATGGCTCATATAATCCACGAGGGACTTCAGCAAATTAATCCGCATCCACAAAGCGAGCGAGCCCTCCTCCCAGCAGCCCGAGGGAGCGGATGGCTCTGTGCCCCATGTTGGCAACTCGCATTGGTATTACCTGGGGGCAAATTTGAGACCAGGGCCCCGCTCTGCCAGGCGCTGCGGGAGCATCCAGTGACAAATTGCTCCCATCCTCTGCAGGTACCAAGCCAAATTGCAGGTGTAGGGAGAGAGGAGAAACCGAGGCAGCAGGTATTGGGATGGGGTGGATGTGGGGTCCAGCTGTGATGGTACCAAGAGATGCAGGGGTGGGCATGCCAGGTCGGGAGACGGGGCAAGGGGGAAAGAAAGGGGCCAACCCCCATCATTTCAGCCCCTAGTAAATACAGCCGCTTGGAGAACGACAATCCAGCCATCCCCCTTCCAAAACACATGCCRTCGCACCCTTGGCTGTGGCTGGTGTGGGGGGACCCCTTGCCCGGTCCCTGCCAGCAGGCGAGCAGCAGTGCTCTGGGGCCCTACGGATTTATTCTCTTTTAAACACTGCCCTGCCCGATATTAAGAGCAACCCTTGCTAGCCGAGCATAACTGCTCCCTGGGGGCTTCTGGAGACTTTAAGGACTCAGTTCTTTCTCTGCTCGTCTTGGAAAAACCAGCTTGGCCATGAGGCTGTGCTCCTGGGAGCGAGTCTGTGCTCAGAGTGCATCTTACAAAACACACACATAAAACAAAATAAATCAGCGTAAGAGCAGCTGTCTGGATAAAACTGTATTTTCTTGAAGTTATCGCCTGTAATGGACTTCTAACACTTTCAATTAACTGGATTAACAAGGAGAAAAAATGCATGAAAATAATCATTTTATATAATGTGCAGGAAATGTCTTCCCCTAAGGAAAAGGATAAAACATTCAATCAGACCATCCCTATCTGTACAGAAACACCATCTGAAGTTACCTAGGCTCGGAGGACCATGCCAGTTTAATCTAGTTAGAGTCTCACCCTCCGAACATCATTTCCAGCCTCCCCGACACAGCTCCTGCTCTCCTGGCTGCCCCACAATTAGCAAGATCTTAGTGAGTTCACCTAATTGCGAAATGCAGGCACTGTCAGGCCCCTGTTTCTGTAATTAGCTGTCAGAACCAAGATTGCAAATTATGTGAGAACTTTGAAAAATCAGATCAATCCCTGGCAGGAGCAGCAAACCAGGAAAGCCGTGGCGAGCACGTTATATTGGTCGTAAATATTTAGTAACCGTGCAAAATGGAGGGGGACGGGGAAGGAGAGGCAGCCCCACAAAGCAGCATTTATTCCGAAGGAATAACTTGGGAGCTCTTAGGCAACAGTCAACATTGCAAAATCCGCAGTCTGCCAAAAGACCCCAAGGGCTTCGTGTGCTTTCAACCTTATTTACTCTCTTGCTTTAAGTCCCTGGAGTGGAAGCTCCTTCTAGGTCTGTGCTGAAACGCAGCGATCCTACAGGGGCTGGAGGAATTGCTGGAGTGTGATTTCCCCAGAGAGCAAACAAACTGTGCTATATTTGCCCTTCTCTCATACGTCCCTATTACATAAGTAAAATCTGAAAGGGGGTTATTGCATTCGAATAAGGCATCATGAGTGCTCCATCATCACGTAGCTTCCCTGAGCAGCACCTTTCAGGGACAGCGTGAACCCCGACCTTCCCGCTCCTTCCTAAYGAGGGACTCTCCAGCACAGTGGGAGCGGGGCTATGGGATGCTCAAAGCTCCCCTTGTCTCTGGTTTGGCGTACACCAGCCCAGCACGTGGTCACCAGTGCAAGGTGAATCGTTCCAGCTCACAGCCAAACGAGGCATCTCGCAAGGAGTGGGAAGAAACAAGGCTGATTTCCTCTCCTCCCCTTAATGTATATTTAAGCCTAAATTTGCAAAGTACATTGGCTCGTGCTTAATTTTAGGAGAGTGAATAATCTCTATGCCAACAGGTCTTCTGACATTGGCCATGAAGAGCTATCATATCAAAAGCCCATCCTCATTTAAAATCATTAGTTGCTGATGAGAGATTGACACTCTCAAACACACGCCAGCCTGCTTTGGGTTTCTCTGCAAATAACGGTCGTATGGCCAAATAAACCTGAGCCAGCTCTGTGCGTTTTGTCATCATCAGTAAATTAAAGTTTGATTATTTGTATTTTTGGGGATAACTGGCAATTAAAATAATCCCACTGAGATATTAAATATGGCTTAAAGACAGTGAGACCATCATAAAACAAATCAAAGAGAAACACTGCAGAGGTTCCAATCAGCCACCCCAAGGTTATAAAACATTCACATAGAAAGCAGACAGCTCAGCTAGCATGAAAAGGCTATTTTTCCTTTTAATAAGGTGATAGATTTTGTATGAAATCTCACGTTCATGACTGATCTAAATCTCACATAAAACAGCAGGGYCAGGGGATAACAGCCATTGATAGCAAGAGCTGAAAACCAGGTCAGGCATTTGACAATATTTGTCTCTTTTGCCTCATTTCCCAAATTTTGAACTATTTTCCTGGCAGTTCAAATTAAGGACCATTTCAAGCACTTCTGCAACTGTTTTAGAAGAGTAATAATAATAATTAAAAAAAACCCCAAAAGCATTGCTTTGCAAAAGCATTCATTGTTTTCTTTTTTTTTCCTAAATCAAAATCTGAAACAGAGATGAAATGAAACCCCACGCCACGAATGCTTCAAACATGCCTTGGGTAACTCTGCTATCCAAATCAGGCAAGGATGGCGTAATTTCCCCCAAAACGGCAAACACCGAAGATTCAAGAATCACATTGCAGCTTCCAGAGCTGTGCATTGTCCTTCCACAGAGGTTGATATTAAAAAAAGCCCCCCTTGTCTCTCCCAATTTTCCCTTTTTCTTTGTGACCTTGGGTTTTCCTTTGACATAAGCAAGGCCCTTTCTATTGACTTTCTTCTCCCTGGTGTGGGCACTGAGAACAGCTAATTAATGGTGATACACCAACAGAGCAATAAACGGTTTCCAATAAGTTCCCTATTCCTTTTCATTGGCAAGACCAACTTTTTTTCTAAACAACAGCACCAATAAAAAGGAACAATAAAAAAACCCTTCTTGACAGATTCCCTTTAAAGATAAGAAATCAAGAACAAGACAGTGCTGGGATGTTATTTTACATCCCGCCTTTCATGTCAATTAGGGTCCATTGCCATTCCCTGCTCAGAGAATACTAATGCAATCTGTGCCTCCTCACTATAAATAACATGTGGCCAGTACTTATGGCTGGGGAGAAGGCGCTATTACTTTTTTTCACCGGGTACCTCAGAACAAAATAAGTGCTCAGTAGAAGAACTGCTTGGAGTCAGCCACCGGGCGAGCTCACATTGGGCGTCTCCTACATGTTTCTATTAATGGTTATTTATGGGTGAGGAAACTTCCAGCCCACCCCCCTAGCAAAGCTCCCCTGGGGAAAAAAAAATCTCCGTAACACGTTAAAAATTCCCCCAGTGCAACGGGGAGCCCTGGAAAACTTAGGGAAACATCAGCATCCACCTCCCACCAAGGGCTTGGCAGGGTGGGGGCAGGCAGGGGTCTCTTGCCGCTGGTTTGAAAAGTTGCAAAAACAAGGGAAAGAGGGTGAAAGGACAGGGTAGGAGCCATGGATTTCAGGGCTAATTACACCGTTGGGTAAGGACCACAACTGCATGCTGTTTGGTGACCTACTTTGCCGCCTGTAAATTTATTAGCTGAAGAAATTTAACAGGCTCTGTAAAAGCAAAAGTTCATTGCAAGGAATTTGCTGGAGCCCCCTCAGCTGTTCCTATGTTTCTTTTCCAGGCCGGGATGCTTCCGTCGGGTACCATTGCGTGCTCAGCTCGGCTTTGCCTCCTGCCGCATCCCATCACAGCTCGGCTCCCCGGCAGGTGGGAATGGGGCACGGTCCCCTCCGGCCTTTTGTACTCGTGGCCGTGTTACATAGGATTATAAACCCATTACAACTTCCCAGCACCACCGAGACAGGGAAAGTGAAGCTAAACTTGTTTGTACTGTCCCCGTCAGGCCGAGGTACCACGGGCGGGGGGATATTGGATAATGTCACACACGTGGCTGCCTGCAGTCTGGGGTGCTCTGTGCAGTCATGAGCCAAGGACAAGCTCGGGGGGAAGGAAAGATGAGAGGAAAGCACACGCTGCCTTAACCTTGAATTTTTTCTTGCTGCAGCGGAAAAGTTGCTCAGCCTCTGCGTGCGTGAAACACTTTTTCTCTCTCGTCAGTAAATTTGCTTTTCTTATCCTCCTTCACTTTTTCTTTCTTTTTCTCTTATTTTTTAGTGACACAATAAAGGCAGGCTCTGGAAGTGTCTGCGAACACCAAGACTTTGAGCAGGAAGCCGGCGGTGCCTCCCCATCTTTTGTTACCGGAGCAGGAGGCCCTGTTTTGCATTTACACCGTGGCCTCTTTACACTGTCTCAGCAGGGGAAGGGACCTCGACCAATTTTGTCCCCCTTAAGACCCCCCTGGGCCATGCTGGAGCAATATAAAAGCAGCCTGACTGCCAATGAAAGCCAGGCCCCCCTTTGATTAATATTTCTGCTGCTCCCTGGAGTTGCGCACTGCAGGCATCAGGGTGACCAGGATCAGGCTCTGATCACACGCCTCCAAAGTCAGTGGGATCTTCGCTGTTCAAAGGGTGCAGGATCGAGCCCCTGCTGCCCTGCCACTGGGGCCAGCAATGGTTTTGCAAGAAGGCTGATGCACCTGGTGGGGGGGGTCTTCTGCCCCTCTCCATCCCCTGCACCCCCATGGAGGGCAATCCCCTTCTCCCTGCGTGACGAGGACAGCCTCTCCATAGGAGTGGTGGCCTCTTCTGCGGGCTGTGTGAGACAGGAGTCAGCTCCCCAGAGCTGGCAGCTCCATCGCCTTTCCCATTTCCAAGGCTGGCAGTCCCTGCACCGCAGGGAAGAGCCTGGGACAGTGGGACAGGGATGGAGAAGAACTGGGGCAGGACTCTTTCACCCAGGGATGGCTGAAAACGGAACGAAACCAGAATGAAAATAATCATTTTGGTGCTTGGTCTGAACTCTCTCTGCCAAAACCTGTGGTGTACTCAAAGCCTGCCACAGCACCCTGTGGGCAGCTGACGGGAGGGCTCCTCCTGGACCTCTTCCTCCTGTCCAGAGTCCCCTTGTCCTCCTGCCACCCACCAGACTCAGCCCACCCATCGCCGCAGTGCAAGTGAGTCGGAGTCGCTCCCTGAACCACCGGAGAAGCAGCTTTATCCCCTGCTCCAGCCTAAGAGGTTGGTTTTGCTGGGAACTGATCCCGCTCACTCAGAAAAGCACCGTCTCCYGTGGGAGATCTCATCTCGGCGCTGCTGGTGGCTTGGCAAAAAGCATGGACCTGGAGCTCAGCGAAAGGAGAGAGCTGTCAGAAGGAGCTGGGGTAACGGGGCAGGAAAGTGGGAATTACCGATGTTCCCCAATTCCTTCAAACCCTCACGCACGGGGGTCACTGCCGGAGCAGCGCAGCAGGGCTGGGTCCGAGGGGGGTTACCGCTCAGCCTCCGGGAACAGACCCAAATCCGCCCTACCCAAAACCTGTTCAATATTTGCATAGGTCCCAGCCAAACACAGCGCAGCACAAAGCAATAAATTAACCCTACGGAGGTATTTCTCAGCTCCCCCTTCCAGCCAGCACGCATGAGCATTTCCTCTGCTTTTTTTGGCAAGCCCGGGCTGCAACCCCAAAACCCCGGCCCTCTGACAGCGATCTCCAGCATCGGCAACCCCCCCGTCTCCAGCAGCATCCCACGCTGCACGCTTGAGAGCACAAATGACGTGACCCCGGGGAAGGGCGGAGGGGGGGACCCCGCTTACCGCTTGCCATTCGCCGGCTGCCCAGCGGTGCGTGGGGCACGCGGGGAGGTGGCAGTCCCGCTGCGGAGGGGGCCGGCCGGCCGGGTCACACTCTGCCTCCTCGGCTGCCTTCGGGGTGCCGCTGTGGCAGTGGACGGCGCGCCGCTGGAYGCCCCGGCCGCAGGACGCCGAGCACTGGAGGAAGGGACAAAAGGTGAGTGGCGGTCCCCGTCGCAGCCGTCACAGTAAGTTCCTGGGGTTCGCCCTCTGCTCTGTGCTCGACGGCAGCGATAGCAATGCCCTAACGCCGGAGTTTAAACTTCCAGGTGAGGCTCTTCGTTGCACGAGGGAAAAATTTTGCAAGGGCAGAGCAGACAGGCTGAAACCCTTGCTCCGCTGAAGCCAGCGGGAATTTTTGCCATTGGCTTCAGTGGGGTCAGGATTTCCCGGACAGGATTTATGTTGCAAAAACCTCTGGAGACAGCGACACTGCTAAACCATCGCGACACGCCAGAGGCAGCAAGGCTCAGTGTATTACTTCTCAGGCACTCGGCTCAAAAAAGTAATAGTTCAAAATATATCAAGTCACTGGAGTGGACTTTAATGAAAAGCAAACTTGAATTTTACAGAAGAAAGTCTGGAGCAATAGAGAGGTAAAGGTATGATACAGCTGGGATTTCTTTCAGCATGCATCAAAATACGCATATGCACACAAGCCAGGGCATACTGTTAGTTTGTGAAAATAAATGTCTTTTTTTAAATTAACTGCATTTCACATTTCCTTCATTACACTGTGGGCACATTTCTCCCCACTCCTAGGCACAGCAAGAAAAGCCTGAATTTCTCTGTTTCTCAGACATCTTCAAATTATTATCTACACTACAATGCTTTTAACAGCTTGTTTTTTCTTCCATGCAACATTTCTTATTGTTGTAACTGCACACTGTAATATGTTTAGCAGTACTTAACTTCTCGCTCGTATGGATTCTTCCTGGCTAGATCTTAAGTATATGATATAGATTTGGAATAAAAAGAATTTGCATTTATAGAAGAAAACCTGTAAAAATCAAAGGTATGCATTTAAAACACAGCTATTACGATTAACCATTTGCTGAATTAACAGTTAATATAAGCAACCTTAGTACTACATCAGGAACTAAGAAAACAAGTTTACAGCCTGTTATTGCAATACCCATAAAAGCGAGCCTTCTTAAGGCAGGGAATTAAGCGGCGCCTAACGGGAAAACAATTCTCTCTTCTGCAGAGTATTCCTCCGTAAATGCTCCATTTGCTTTACTATCTGAACGTCCCATAAAGCCAAGAGGACCAAAGAAAAGCTGACTGTGAATATTCGCCTGGCTTCAGATATTTGTAAGAGGGTGGGAGTTTTTCTGTGTAACTTTTGAAATTAGCAGTGAGAGTTCTGTCACTGGTGATGCAAACACTTCCCATATGCTGCACTGCCTCCCCGTGATTAACAGCGCTGTTTCTCCTACGCATTCCATAGGGGACAGTTAAACTGAATAATGGCCACAAACTTGAAGAAACATATACACCAGGATGCATACCATGCTCTAAAACACCTTTTGGTTTCCATTTATCACCCACCTAAAAAGCACATGCCCGGGTATGTTATGATAAGGGAGAGCAAGTCACGCTGTGGCTCTGTCACGGGGGGCTGTGCTGCACGTGACACCCCGGGCAGACCCGGCTTTGGGGAGGAGGAGGCTGGTCCCTGGCCATGCCGGGCAAAGCAGGGCACCGGGCAAAGCCGTAGACTCATTTCACTGTGTGCTCAGGGTGAATCTTTGCCCCCGTGTAAGCCCCTGAGGATAAATGCTGCACCCTGACGGAATCAGTGGGAGGACTCACCGTGGGGGAGTGAGCTCCCCCGGGACCTCAGGCCAGGGCTGCCGTGTCTCAGATCGTCCCTTGGAAGAGATTTGAACTCCCCTCCTGCAAGTGAGCAAGCAAGCAAAGAGCTCTTCCTTGGGCAAATGGCAAGAGTGTATGTAGGGGAGGCTTTTCCTCGCTGAACAGGCTTCCTAAGTGCACTTGGCGGACCAGACACCCAGGGCAGCCACAATGCCTTCCAGCACAGCACGGGAGAAAGAAATACCAGCGCGGCCCTGGCCCGAGAAGATGAAGCTGCAGATGAGCCCAGCCCTGGGGCCACAGGAGGACTGCGGCGGGGCTGACCCGGCCACACCGGGGTATTGCTGCTGCCGGAGCACGGAGCCCTGCTGAGGAGGGGGCAACGGCTGCACCCGGCTTGGGCGAAAGTTGGTGAGTTGGGGCCACGGGAGTTTTCCCAGCGGATCGAGGCATCTCCTTCTGCAGGGTGCTTCCTCCTGCTGCCTGCGCTGCAGCATCAGTATTGCTGTGGCTCTGGCTGGATTTACGGCTGGCTTTAAAATAACACCATTATGCTCTACTACAGAGGCAAGAAAAGGTGGGTTTTAACACCATTTTCATCCTGGCTATTTTAATCCAGAATACTGATCAGCCAACCTGTGTCTRCCTTGGGGAAATACAGCCGGCTGATGCTGCCAGAAGATAGTCAGTTTGGGGGCAGCCAACCTGTGCTGTACTTACATATTCCCCTATGGGATGCCACGAGCCAGGCAGCCTGTTTGTCCTTTCTGTGAAGTCTATACGTTTTCCCAGAAGTGCTCCTTTCTCCACTGAGAAAGTCAATCACCAAACTGCCGAGAGCCAGCTCGGCTATGGAGAAGCTCTACCTGATGCTCTACCTGTGTTTTTTAGACAAGGCTGGATTTCAGCCTGTAGCTGAAATATGAAAATACCAGACAGCAGAATAAATATTGGTATTTTTGCTAAGTGAAAGGTAAATGGCCATAATTGATACTACTTAGGAGATGCAAACACATTAAATCTGACATTTCAGCGCAGACACAAGCACATTTAAAACTTGGAGAAAAAGCCTTTTTTCTTTCCTTCTGATTATTACAGATACATTAAAAATGCTTTGCTGCAGGAAAGCGGATTCATAACAATCTAGAAAAGAAATACCCAGCCTCTGAATACAAAACATCCACAGAGAAAAAAACTTGGGAGCGGAGCACTTGGCTCAGCTGGCTGGGATTCATTTTTAAACCATTCCTGTATTTTTTAATCCTGATTTTTTTAATCATTCCTTTTCCCAAAAGGAAAAGAAAAAAAAAAAACCTAAAGGCACATGCAACAGGTCCTGTGCGTACATGGTGACAAGGAGGATGCACTTTTATGGGAGAACCTAGCCTTATTTCTCACGCAGACTTTCGCTCGTTTACCCAGGACAAAAGGCACCCAGCTCACAGCAGCTCAGCTTTGGGATTATTCTTCGGAGGCAATTAGACCTTCAGAAAGCTTTTTTGATAGTATCTAAGTGCAAACTGATCATGGCTCCCTATTTTCAACAGTGGCACCGGCGATGGGGAAGGTGACATGGAGTTTCCGTGCCCATTTAGATCCTGGGTATTCAGAGTGCCAAACCCCTGCCTGCTTCATAGTSTTAATGAGAAGTTTAGCACCTAAATCCACCTCGGCTCTGAGGCATTAAATCTTTTGCAAAGCCGTGCAAGCCCTGCACACCTCTGGCAGGGATGGCCACGGCRGTGCTCCAAACTTCTGACAGCCCCGCTTTTCATCTGTCGCAGGCAAAGAAATGCTGCCAGCACGAGCGAGGATCAGGACGCAAGGAAGCCATGTCAGAGCATTTCACCTGGCTTTAAAAAGCCCAGTTTGATATTGCAGAATGGGTGTTTCTACCCCTTTATTTTTTCCCCAAGCAAGATGCCGGCTGGCTGAGCACATACAGCATCAGGGACCCGGGCTGAGGAGCTACCCCGCATGCTGGAAATGCGCTGCCTATTCTTAGGCTTATCATTAGCATACAAATATTCCTTAATTGCCTAGTCACAAGAGATTACCTCAGGCCATAAATCACCTCATCCTCCTATTAACTTGGGTTTCTTTCTCCACTTGCATAAAATTAACTCCGTTCATGCGGTGGAATGTTGGGAATTTTAAAATGCTTACTTTTATCAATTAACATTAGCGTATTTTAACGCAATCGACGGACCATTACATTATTATGTTTACAATTATTAGCTGTAAAAAATTGCTTTCAGGAGCAGTCACTTTAAATAAGGTGCAAATCGGATATGACAAGACTATCTAATGGCCTTGCGTTTCTTTTCAGTCTAGCTTCCTGTATAAAATTGAGGTTTAAGTCCTGCAGGTAATAAAGGTAATAATAGTGACTTAATTTTCAGGATGGGAGCAGTACTGTGCATTTCACAGGGCTACGCAGGGCTACCTGGGTGCTCCCAGCCATACCTTGGGTAAAGGACCCAGACCTCAGTAACTGAACCTCCACGGTGAATGCACACTTAGCCCTTTACATACATAATGGCAAATACTGCTATCCTATAAATGCAAAGGTAAGCATTAAAAAAAATACAAGTCTGAAAACAATCATAGAACATCAATGGGTTTATTGTCTTTTTTAATAGTCGACGTTAAACAAGAGTATGCTGTCCTAGTCCTACCATTTGCATGGGTGCCTGTAACGATGTTAATCTTTCAGGGAACTCGCATACAGTGAGAACTGGTGTTTTGTACCTTAATTTCGAAGACAGACCGCAAGAGAACATTATGTTTTACAAGTACCAGTTCATTTAGCCTGGGATTTTCAATAATTCTGCTGATTAGCACACTAATGAGGTAGAGGGAAAAGCGAGGTTCAGAGATAAAAATGTGATGCAGCGGATTCAAGGTGATGACAAAGACATTATTTTCAGGAAAACAAGGATTCAAGCTATGCTTTCAGCAAACAAGATGCTTAATAACTCCAAGCATTTTCACATTTCCAGCAGCCTCTACTCTATGCATCAGTGTCTGACTTTTTAAAGAAGCAAAATTAACTGATGAGCTTGTCAAGAAACAAAAGGTAGTGAAAAGYATTTTTAATCAACAGCTCAGATTGTTCTTTAGGCTTTCCCAGGAAGCTGATAATAAAATTAATTTCAGATTTCTCAAAACTAAGGAGGATTTTGCTTGGGACATAGTTAAATAATAACAGTATTAAAAACATGAATAAATAGTAGATTCTCTTTAATATTATATACTAAGGAATTTGCTTTCAGTTAGATACTAAAAGCAAGTTGCCATGTTTTCTGCTGGTACAAATCAGTGCTGCTCCACTGCTATCCATGAAGCTACACTGTTTTACGCCACCTGAAGATCTCGCCCAAAACTTTTACCCTTGAAAAATTCAAGAGGACAGAAGCGATGGGAAAAACACCTTCTAACCATTTGGATGGAGGAAGAATATCAAAGAGTGCAAAAGGGTATACAATGCATCTCACCTGTCCCCAATCTCCTGCTTTCCACTTCGGACATCTGCCCCCTCTGCATTTCTTTTGCACATTGGGCTTAGCAAGGTGCTTGCAATAATCTTCTTCTACATGCCTCCCTTCCTTTGACAAACAGTACACATTGCGGTGCTTTTGGCCCCTTCCACAGGAGACAGAACACTGTAAATATAAAGTAACAACAGATCAGCTTTCACGCAGGGCCATCTACATGGTTATACACAGGCCATGGCTACTCAGGGCATTTTCTTTTAACTGGACCAAAAAGCACATGCCCAGGTCCCCGGCAGCCTACACAAAGCTTGAGTGGGATGCGGAAGGGCAGAATTTAACCGCTGGAAATGCTCCCATTTGCACTTAATATTGCTTTATATTCTTGGTCAAAGCCCCCCAAAATGYCAATATCAAAATAGAGAAAGCAGCTGACATTCAGCAGGGATAACAGGCTGGATTCCTGGCATTGCTCCAGTGGTTTCAAAGGAGCAGAGTCATCTTACAGGGATCAAGGCAGGAGCCCTCAGTATCTACTTAGAAGAACTTGAAAGGAACCATTTCCATTTACCTTGGTACAAAGGGAGGTCAAATGTTGGTAAATCAGGAGAGTAAAGCGCGATATACACCTTCACAGAGGGAAATAACTGCACAAAGGACAAGGCAGAAGAGAAAAATGCAGTCTTTCCATGTCCTTGGTATTAAAGCTCATGTTTGTTTTGCCAGTGTAGACTGATTTACTTTTTTTTTTTTTTTTGCTAAACAGACTGAAACCAGGACATGCTCATCCTTAAGATTTATGCATTTTGAAAACAACTCAGAAGGTGGCAAGAAGGCCGAGCCCAAAGAATCAAAGCAAAAAGCAAATCAGCAGGTATGTTAGCTGTAAGCTTTGTAGTGAAGCAACTAATTTCAACCTCCCTCTGCAGGTTCACTGAACTTTTTCAAATGTGACCACTTCTGGCATGCAAACCCCAAGCAACTTTACTTTGATTTCAGATTAGTCTCCTCCAAAAGATTTAGGAATCAAAGGGGTCTGGAATCACGACAAGAATTTAATATGACAGTTTCGTGTAGAACAAGCCTCTTACTCAGCATGATGCACCCAGAGACTCAGCTTCAATTCCTTCATTACATGTTATGCAGGTCATTATATGCTATGTCACAAGCATCCTGGTTTAATCCTTGAGCACAAACACACTGTTTCAACCATCTCTCAATATAAAATGTTCTGCTTTTTTTTCAGAGATGAGGCTTCTTCCTTTGCTTTGGAGCCACTCCATCAGTATGTTTCCTAAGAAATAAATTACAGCCCAAGCTCTTCCCGGCCTRTGAATACATTTGGAACCTAAAAACCTACAATTTATATAGGTAGCACCTCTGGAAGATCCATTAGAATAGAAACTGGCATATGCATTGACAGCTGTGATTATTTTAAATTACAGTACTACTTCCAACTCATTCAGCCCCTATTGTGTTAAGAGGTACACAAAGAACCAGCGAGAGAGCAGTAACTTGCTCCAAAATGGAAAAGTTCAGACCAACATGGAGAGAAATGGATGTAACTCATAAGATCAGACGTTGCTGCTTAAAAGCTTGCATAAGCGGTGTTTTGAAAAAAGGCTGTTTTCCTGCTGCAAGACGGTTACAGATCAACAAAAGGTAGCTGATGTCCCTTACCATCAATAGGGTTTAAGGGCCATTAATGATGCTCCTCTGCAGAGGCGGGAAGCCATGCGAGCCTGCGGCAGGGATGGCCACCTCTGAGTTTTTCTGAGCCCAGCTCCAATTTCAAGACAGGCCAAAAACCCCAAAGAGCAACGTTCAACCTTGCACTGAGAAACAGAGGAAATGTTGTCCCTTGTTCTACAATAAGACTTTCACGAGTTACCCAGATTCATAAACTTCACTTTTTTTCTTTCGTATCAACAGAAAAAAGATTGAGTTAATGTTATCCTATTTTTATAAGCCTTCAAATTTCAGCCGAAGTTCATTTTTTCCTTCTTTCTACATTTCTCCTCAGGCAATGAATGTCAGCAGCAAGAAGGAAATGTCAAATCCTACCAAACCCAGTTATAAACTTCTAGTACTTTCATCCATTTACTATCTTTGGACTAAATGCCAGCACTGATACTTTAGCAAAAATTCCAGTGCTCCTCAGTGAGCACTCTCCATGCAGGTTGATGCCACTTTACTGTGACAGCCAAAGCTAGAGAGTAAATTCACACACTTGATCAGGACTCTCTCTTGCCCCACATCCCGAGCTGGTACAGCCAAGTGCATCTTTCTCTAATTTAAAAAACACATTGGATCTGCTACTTATTCTAAAGGAAGAATAACCACATTGTGCGACAACACGAGGACGTTTCTGGGGACCTGAAGTTGGTTGATAAATATTTGATCTCACAAATAATATGGTGCTAGTAATTTCCAAAATGGTTATCTCCCTTCTACAAATTGCTTAACTTTGGCGTGGAGCCTGATTCTGACATTTATCTCACCATCAAACAACAAGACTGCGTGCATACCTTAGTGCACTCAGAAGTTAAGGAATAATTCGCCTAATTTTGTTATTACTTAAATGTAATTCCCAAGACACTGGAATTAATGATTTCTATGTCTGTCTTTAATATAAATCAAAGTTAGGCAGCTGTGCGTTTTTAGATCTAAACCACTCATTTGCTTTCATGCACATGTGAGTTATGATCTCATTTGCACTGACAGAAAAGAGGGGTTGAATAACCTAATGTAACCAAGTATCAGAGACTGAAAATTCCTTTGCAAAGAGTCTACTTCATAACTGCCTTCTAATTAATCTCAGGTATTATTTCCAACTTTTATCTGGCACATAGGTTTTAAGCATATGTGAGCCACATGCAGAAAATAATTTAATAGTGGGCTTCATCCCAATGCCACATGACTTAGGGAAGCAATACACCTAGCTACTGCCATCAGCCTCATCATTTATTTCAGCGAAACTTTGCATTTCATTAGCAGAACTCTTCATCACTGCAAAGGCTGCCACCCGCTTATGGTATCTATCAATAACAGTGCCATCATGAGGTAAGCTTTGACCTTGCCTTCTTTAAAACATTTGAAAAGCACAGATAAAGCCACTCCTTTCATATTCCTCTTTCTTTTTCTTTATTTCTTTCCTATCCCTCTTTCTTTTTCTTTATTTCTTTCCTATCCCCCACCTCCTGCAGAAAACACCTCAAAGTACTGGGGATGGACGGGTGGCTCTCTGTGGAATAGCAGCCTCATCCAAGGCTCATTGAAGTCAACAGAAAGACTTCTACTGGTTTTAATGGCCTCTGGATCCAACCCTGAAGGTGTAGCCAAGGTATTGTATTGACTTTTTTCACTCACCAGCTTCCTAGAGTCAAGAATCACATGCACTTGGGCATGCCCATGGTCAACCTGCCTCTGCCTCCCCTCAAGTGCTTGAAAACGTGTCTCTGAAACGCTGTTTCCAGCCTGTGGTAGAGGCACCCCTGGGTGAACCTGGGAGGATAGCCAGGCATGGAGGATGATGCGAAAACAACACATCGTGTTGTTTCTTAAAAAAGCCAAGATGATTGTGGCACATAAAATAGTAGAGAAGTACTATTTCAAAAATCAGCTACAGCCATTATGCTAAAGACTCTAGTAAACCTTCCTCTTGTTATTATCTTTATTATCTCCTAAAACCACTGCAGTCACACCTGGTGCTTTACATGGAGACTAAGAACAAAAGGACTTTCCTAAGAGCATTAGGATCAAAGCATTTGAGCACAGATTTAAGGGTATTGTGTTTATTGCATGATTAGTTTTGTTAACATGCCAGGAACTGGGGATTGGCATGCTGCTGATTTTTCAAAGAAATATACTGCCTAGTTTAAATAAATGCAAGAAAAAAGTTTAAATAAATATGACAAAAATATTTCCATATCAACTGTTTCCAGAAAGGTCAGAACACGATGCTAAATCTCTCCTGCAATGCATCGCTCTTCTCCAGCGCAGCAGCAAGCCTGTGTTTTTGTTTCCACAGAAATTTGTTTTCTGTTTCAGAGTTCAGGAACGACGAAGATTATTCTATTTTACCAAGTACGTGCAAATTGCTTTACACTAACCCTTGCTGTCTTTCCTGTTCTGATATTTTGGAAGATGAGGGTACATCTTGTTCATTAAGACCTCTCTAACATAGGAAGGCTGCTACCTGATTCACCGGGCTGGTAGCAGGAAAAAAACAGAATATGTGCCCCAAAAGCTCTTAAAAATTTGTACAAAATTTCTGGCTGGTTGGGCCCAGGTTCTGACCCTCCTGCAGGAGACCGTGAGCTGCTCTTCTGCGCTGGGGGCTCGTGCTGCGGCTGTGCCGCTGCCAGGCTGAGGGCTGGGAGCGAGGTCGGTCTGGCACCGAAAGGACTCAACAACCCTGGGCACAAATGAGCAAATCTTGGTGAAAAGAAAGAGGCAGTACAGAGCAATCAGGAGCTGTGGAGTGGCTCTGCGTCTCCTTAATTTTCTGCACCGAATGGGCAAAGTCAACACAGGGCAGAAGAGCAAACCACCAGCAAGAACCCGGGGACATTCTCACTCCCCCAAAAGTGAGAAGTTTCAGAAAATGCTGTCAGACCACTTTTCCAGGCCCCCGTGCATCAGCCGACGATTTGGGAGGTATTTGAGATAATGAATGCAAGCTGTGGTGATCACCAAATGAATTCCCAAAGATAGGTATGCTCCGATAGCTCACCAGGGGCAGGGCTGGGGGCTGGGAAGAATTAGACTAAAAACGGCTTTATCAGATTCTGCCAGGAGCAACTTTTCAAAGGAAATTAAAATCAATCCTTGTAGGTTTAGATTTCCACACATTAAGGATTATATGGAAAGTAAGTGCTTGTAAGTAAGCCCTCATTCATCCTTTCCAACTATCTGAGCTGAAACATGTGCCAGATGAAATAAAACAGAAAAACAACAGAGCCCTACAACGCTTTACACCCCCTTTCCATGAGGGGCTGTGCTCCTGGATGTCAGCAAACTTCTTCAACTACGAGCAGAGCCCAACCATGCACCCTCATAGTTACATTTCAGTGTCCTATTAGTCTACATCAGCTCTTGCTATAACTCACGCTGCTGCTATCAGATGCTGAAATCACAGCCGTATGACATCTGTACCTCTGAAGTCTCTCGAGCACAAAGGCCATCGGAAGACACACCCCAAGGAAAGCCTGGATCGTTCCTCGCCACCTGAACCTTTACTAGGAGTCTTAAAATGCCTGAGCCTTTGTGTGTTATCCAGCAACAGAGGCTCTGTGGCATCCAAACTAACTTAATTAGCTTCACAACAGCAAGGTATTTTAGCAGGTAATGGGATTCAGGAGACAAGCAACAGGCTTAAAACAAGGGTGCAGCTCCACGCTATGGTTTCTCCAGTGGCCATAGCACTTTAGGGAATGTTTAGGAAATATTTGTTCCTAGCTTCTTTGAAACTTTGTTCCTTCCACTTTTAGCGTGGTCTCACGCCCGGCTGCATCGGCACAGTGAGGATACCATCCCTGCAGGGTGAGAATGCGGCGCACGGGGCAGGATTCACCCAGCCGGGCTTTCCTTTCTTGCAAAACTGTAGGAGGGAGCCATACCTTAACACACAGAGCTGCCGAGAGCGYGTGGTCATGGTGATTTTAGCTGGCACGAGGCCAGAAAATACATCTGATTTTTATACATTTAAAAGGGAAGAGTGGTCTCTACATTCAAGGGAGGGCAACTGGACCAGASACCTGAGCAAAACAAACCAAAACATTGCACTGCAGTTTGGAAGAGGCTTTAGAAATGCTTAATCYGTGTTGACTTCCCAGAGAAATGGGAGGATTGAAAAAAAGACATGAACWTAAGGGATTTTGGAGTGTATGGTCGAAGTATGTCTGTGAGCATTGTCCAGAACCCCTGTGGAAACGTCCCAAGGAGCCCTCCTGGAGCCGGAGGGCAGCCCTTGGCATGCACAAGAGCAGGCTTTGCCGCAGCGTCCCCAAGGAGCACTCCTTGCCCCGGGCATGGGCGAGAGGGAACATCCATGCTGGCTCACAGGGCAGTGCCCGCGGGATCTCTGTCCTCCGGCTGCTCTGCTCTCAGCTCTGTGGCAGGGGCACAGAGTTTCCCAAGTGATTATTTGCAAAAGGGAGAAATAAAACAATCCACTAAACCTTCAGCTTCCTTGCTGCCAAACCAAGCTGCAGAGACTGGCCAGGGACCTGGGATGATGTCTCATAACAGGCAAAAAAAAAAAAAAAAAAAAAAAAAAAGAAGGGGGGAATTTCTCAAAGAGAAGGGTACAACTTGATGTGTTGCTGCAGCAGAAAGAAGACACTGATGTGTCTGGAGCCTGTTACTCCAGCAGCACAGACTGCCCCAGAGGAAAGGATGCTCTTGGGCTCTTTAACTCCTGTAAGATTTAAGGCTCTGAGTGCTGAAGTCAATACAATAATTTTCCTGAGTTAGGAAATCTCACAGGATATACGTGARAAAAGCAGGAGGAGAAGCCATGCATCTCCTCTTCTACGGTGTCCACCTAGTAAGTAGCACCTTCTCCCCCTCTTTCCCCTGCCCTGTTGTTACATTCCATACAAAGACTTCACCGGGTGCAGAAATCAGCAGGGCTGTGCACACACAAAGCTGCCCTAAAAGCTGCATCCCTGCCCCGCTCCACGCTATTTAACTTGAACAACAAACAAGCAAAAGCCCCCAAATAGCCACTGCAGGTCCCTCCAGGGAAGGAGGTGTTAGATGGCATTTCCTCAAATTAGGAGGAGATGTGTGAGCTACCCAAGGACGCCAGTATAATGGGATGTGGAAGGCACTGATGAAGCCTATTTTCCATGCTGTGGCACTTTTAAGAAAGTAGCAATTGAAGCAGCAAGCAGCCTAGGCTAACTGACACTTCATATTTTTAGTGAACAGTTGTATTATAATGCCATTTAGAAGTCCCATTCAAGAATAGGATTTCTCCGTGTCGAATGGAGTGAAACACGAAGTAAAGAGCTCTCCAAGGAACGTCAGCCCTATTGCACAGGTGTGTATCACACCGGGGGTTTGTAGGAGCGCTGGGCTGCTTCTTGCTCCCTGGTTTTATACAGAAAAATCTTGGCTTAATGCACTATGGATCAAATACTGTTTGTCAGCCTGCATATGGGCTTGGGCATCAGACAGATTTTCATCCATGCTGCTGGCTCACTCGCCTTCCTTGTGAGGGAGTAAAAATTAAAACATGACTAGAGTGCCTTTGGAACAAGGTTGACTACATTGTTTTTCCTTAATGACTACACAAATCAGTCACCAGGAAAGTTAGAAACACAGTAAATGTCTTTGTGCTTAGTGTCCCTCATCATCACGCATCCTTGTTTCTAAACGCTGCAATCCCTAGGATCTGAGCAACAGCAATTATTGCAGTTTGAATGTGGAATGTGGACAAAAACACAAGCAGACCTCCCAACACCCCGCTCAGGGGTCTGCTTGAAGATGCTGAACTTCACAGCTCATCCTCGAAAGCATGTTACCGCTCTAACGTGTCTCCTGCAGTCTAACGCATGTTTCAATTACTGCACTCAAAGCCAGCGCTTTGGGAGACAAATGTTCCCAGCGATTGCCCTTTTATTTGTTCCTTTATTTCTCCTGTGTGTGTGAGCATGCGCATATGTGTGTGTATAGGAGGCCTGCAGACTTTACGAAGCCAGCAGCCATGGATGGGCCAACCAAGACTGAAGCCAGTCATCGCTCAACAGCAGTCCCACCATTTGTTGTTCAAGGTCAGGCCAGCTGTGCGCAGCCTAGAAAATGACCATTGAGAAAACGTGTACAAGGGGAGGTGCAAAAAAGACAACCACA
The DNA here is from genome assembly GCA_035582835.1 of Phoebastria nigripes. Lineage (NCBI taxonomy): Eukaryota > Metazoa > Chordata > Aves > Procellariiformes > Diomedeidae > Phoebastria > Phoebastria nigripes. Next base: position 440,085 of record JAYKAV010002331.1, on the reverse strand, counting down.
GAGGCACGCCAAATGCAGCCAAACAGCCACTGTACTTCTTTGGGAGGAGAAAGGCAAGTATTTTACACTAACTTAGGACAGAAACATGGGTTGGACTGTACACGGTAAGAAATATCAGTGAATGCTAATGGAGTTACCTGCTCTGACTGGGAGAGTGCACTGAGGAACTTGGGAAAGGCTGCAACATCTGTGGGCAGGGGAAAGAGAAAAGTTTCAAGATACAAGAAAATAACCTTCCTGAGTCCAACCACTGGTCCAGCTAGCATCTGTCCTGGCAGTGGCAGGAGAGCAGATGAGACTGGCCATTCTCTGCAGCTCATTACCCTGGCACTTCCCAGCTTTCGGTCACTGGATTAAGGGAGGTTAGAGGGGACACTCCTATTACTTCACCATCAGACTAAAAGACACTAGATTTAACCACCAGGTCAGATCACAACAGGTGCAAAGACTAACGGGTGCCTGCAAGGGAGAAGTGTGGATTGCGACAGCCAAGCATTAAGTYGCAGGAAATCAGTCCTGCGAGGAGCTGATCCAGCAAAGCGCTTAAGTGCAGGCACAGTGTTAAGCACACAGTGCTGCAGGGTGGTCCCTCACCTGCAGTGTAGCAAGATGGGCTTCGACGGTTGTTTTCCTGCTCGTGGACCATCAACACTAGCAAACAGGAGACAGCGGCACCGATAGCAGAAGTATACCTATATAATTCTCCTTATTTAAGGAGAAACAGAAGTGGCAATGAAAGACGTCCAGTGATGATAGGCAAACAACAAAAATGGAAAGGAAAATAAAAATTGGAGATTTTAGAGTAGCAAAAGAGGAATAAAGTGATGTTCCTCTGCCAGGCAACTGGGCACCACTGGCTTCACCCACCTGTAACTGGCTTAGAGCCACCAGCTGTGGCTCTGAGTCTCAGCAGGCATGGTGGGCACTGAGCTGAGGAAAGAGCCACAGAAGCATCCATCATTGCTGCCCTGGAGAAGCAATGGGCTGAAACTCTACAAACAAAATCCCAACTGCATTTACCCTCTGGGATGAGCTCGAAGAAGGGCACGAGACAGTGAATAGGTGGATGGTAAGGCAGCTGGTACCATCCCAGCTATCACCCAGGGACGTGCAGTTTTGGAGGGTGGCTGAAGCTGGGCAGTGGGATGCTCTGGACGGGTGACACACAGCAGGGAGTACAGGGAAGGGCTGAAACGGGTCTGGTTTGCTTTTTTAAACAAAAGCAAAGAGGTCTGCACTGTCAAAGGCCTTTTTCTGACTGGGGAACCAAAGCAGACAACTTCTTGCCTTTCATCAGCACACCAAACCGGCAGTCCCTGGAGTCAGTCGGTCTGAGTGATCCTAGAGGGGAGACAGCCAGGAACCCAAGAGGGACAACAGCCTTGGTGGGCCAGCCTAAGCGTACAGTAAACAGTTCCAAGACGGAGACAGCTTCAGACAGATGGCTGGGAATATCCATAGGCTACCAAGTTCTCATTTTGGTCTGGATCAGCTTTATTCAATCTTCACTAAGGCATGTATTTCTGTTTGTTTTTCTAAAGGCATGCAAGCCACCCAGTGCATCCCTCTGCCTGGGTTATGGGTGCTGAGACCATACACGCAGCCTTCCTCTCCTGCAGCAACATTTGTCCTTCCCCCACAGGCTCTCAGGGTAGGATTGTTTTTATTAGTTTTCTGATAATACCTGGCACTACAGAGAAATAAAGACTTGCTGTCACAGTCTCAGAGCCTGAACCAACATCATATGAATGAAGGACAGAAAAAGCAACGTGAATCACTGAGTGACTGGAAAGTTCAGCGTGCCTATCACTTCATTTTCAAGGGTGGCTTTGTTATTGCAAAAACACGTGTAAAGAATCATACAGCAGCTCAGTAATGCTGCTGTCACAGCAAATTCATTTTCTGCAGAAGAGAGGAAGAGAACAGCAGAGTTATATACACTTGCAACCAAATCTGCCCCTGGTTATCACTTCTGCCTTAGCAAGAGCTGACATCCTGCCTGCTAAGAATATTATCAGAACAACAACATGGAGAATATTGCTGTTGAACAGCCTATTTTCAGCCAGCTTCATGGGGAGGGCATTTTGTAAACAACGTGTTGGGGGCTTTGACAGAATTAAATGCAAAGAACCTGAACTTTCCATTGATACCAATTTTAAGATTAAAATTCCTGAGCGCCAGCTCCCGACATGGATGTTGGCCAGGCAGTCCTCCCGCTTCCCACCGCGTCCAGAGCCCCTTTGCCACTACCTCCATCCCTGTGCACAGCCAAGAGCCCTGCAAAGCCATCAATGCCAGCAGCTTCCAGCTCTGGCTAAGGGGATTCGGCATCGTTGTCCTAACCCAAACCTGAATTCACATCGATAATAACAGAGTTTGGAGCTTAGCCAGCTAATATTCTAATTATTTTATGCTAAGCTTCCAATTCTTCATTATTAAATCAAAAGGCCCCCAAAGACTAAGATACCAGCATTTCTGCCTAGTCGATAAAGAGCTGGGAAGCACACACCACCGTTTTGCAGGCACTAAGAGCTACACAACCATTGCATTAGCAGCTAGAACTTTTGATACCCAAGAGCGATAAGTACTTGACAAAGAAGATCATTTTTAAAATTGTAATAGTCTTGGGGGGGGGGGGAATCAAACCCTAAAAACCACCCACCAACCGATTTTCCACAAGTCAAATTCAAATGATTACTATCCCACTGCAGTGAAGTCCAGATGACTCACCCGACTGAACCAGGACAGGGTGCTGTGAGATATAATTGTTTTACTTTATCTGTGCCTGTTTCCTAACTCGGAAAGAATGAGAAGCCCACGACAAGTGAATTCAGCATTATTCATAAATTGTATCAGGATACAGCTGTATATTATGGTAAACTCTACAGCACCAAAATGTCACGGAGATTATTGCAAGGAGCAGATCTGCTCCGAGAGAAGTGGGTTCAGCCTTGGGTTTTAAAGCAAAGCGATGGATAATACTCTGTGAGCATCTCCCTCATTCTGGAGAACATGGCGAGATTTCCTCTCGGTATTCGAGAGCATGTATGGAGATCTGCAGTCATACCATAAGGCATTCAGAGGAGAAAAAACACTCTCTGTATCCTGGTGACAGTCTCTGCATGTTTTCTAAAGCGTTAATAAAAAGGTCAGGTCTATCACATGGCGTACAATTCTGCAGTGTTTAAGTATATGTTCTTAAAAAAGCAAGGAAATAAAAAGCGTCACCTCCTCGTAGTCCTCTCTGAACACACATTATAATGACATCTCACCAGTCTCCTGTTATAAAATTATCATTTACATACAGAATCTGTTTATTTGTTTAATTATCTCTTTAAAAACTGGATTTAACCAGCCAGATAAAATCACTTGTTTAGTGTATAAAATCCCAGTGGAATTTTGCCTGAGGACTGAGGGTTGGACTCTTCAGACTCTCTCTGCTTTAATTTGTGTGTATTTTATAGTACTAATTTCGCTGAAACTTGAGTGAAGCTAAGCCAATCAGATGCTTGCAAGAAATTAGTTATCCAAACTTCATAATTCAGACACTTTTAGCTGTGTGTGTTTAATTATTGAGAATGACAGTTTCTGTTGGAGAACAAAGCAAGTAAAAGAAAAGCAAGTCAAAAGATGGAACATTGCAGTACCATTTCAGAAAATTTAGTAAAAGTTACCAAAACTACTTAATTTAGCAAAAGACTCAAGAAATCATTATACAAATTCATTTATGATTACATTCTACTTGTCTTTAATTTTCACTGTTCAACATTAACATTAAACATCGTAAATGTATGCAATATTTATATAAAATTAAATAACAATATTGGAAAAATAAATACACTTTTACATAAATACATAAATCCATACTGCTGAAAAGTTTCAGCTAATACTATACTCTTGTTTCAAAAGTGACCAAAAAAAATATGGTAGTGACACTCCATCCCAACAGATGAAGTATGTACAGCTACAGAATGATGTTTGCAACCGATGACAGAGCTAAAGCAAATCCAGGTGATACCACACTAAAGAAAAAAAATTTGGACGTTACTACCTACAGTAGTAGCACGAGGTAGACATATATGGGGAGTATTTTGCAGGAGGGACCTGAAGCCCTGTTGACCCCATAGATATAATTCAGTCTTCAAACAGCTCTGGGGTCCCCTACGTCAGAGCCAAATGACACCTCGGTAGTAAGACCTGAAAAATCAAGTCATTTTGTGGCAACGACTGGGGCTCAGCTCCGCAGCCCCTTCACCTGCGGGAGGCCAGGGGGCTGCGAGCCCTGCGGGCAGCCGGGAGGAGATGCCACAGGCAGGATAGGATGCCCCTGCCCTCTGCCTGTTTGCCTGACATCCCACCCGCTCCCAGGAGACCGAGCAAGAACAACCCACCAAGGTTAACCCAACTTAGTAGAGTCAAGGGAATTTTTCCTGGGTGGAAAAAAAAMCAACCCCAAACCAAAATACAGGACTGCACCCTGCATTTCCAACACAGAGGAGCAGACACAGCCCTGGAGCCTGCTCCTGAACAGCTGTGAAGGGGCTGAACGCTGAGCGACACCAAAATGCAACACAACTCTGTCCACACCTTTGGTTCTTGCAAATGGTCCAGAACAGGTAACAAAGGTTGGCAGCAACTCCCAGCCGGTAACTCTGCGGGGAAGCCACCGCACAGGTTGCTAGCTCTGCTTAGCTCACCTTGCTCATTTTTAGCACCAACTACATCAGCGTACAAGTGATACRTTAGCACCTCAAATGAAATATTTCATATCACTGTCCCTTGTACTGGTGAAGCACCGTAGAAACACCAGTTCAGCAGTTTTATGGCTATTGCATAACTCACTGAGGTATGGTAAAAATATTGAGGAGCGTTACTGAAGGCATCCGCGTTACTGAGAGCACCCACAGAAACGAGAGTGCAGTTACGTTTTAGCAAGATGACTTCAAACCATGACAATTAAGGAAGTCCAATACATTACAAACAGGCCTCTTTTTTTCTTTTCCTATAAAGTGCTTTTGAGTCAGATTAATTTTTTTTTTTTTTAAATCCTCTTCAAATGCTTTTATAACAAAATACACAATAAAGGTCGACATTTGTTTGAAGGCCACTCCAAAACTGGCAGGTCCGTGGATTCCAGCGTGCCCGAAGCACCGCAGGTGGCACTCGCCTTGGCGCAGGGCTCAGCCCCGTGCTGTGCACCGGGGCTCTGCGCCGAGCAGAAGGTGCTGCTCTGGGCAGGGAGAATTTCAAAGCCGTGGGACCCAAAATAGCATCCCAGCCCCCTGGCTCAGGGCTGCTCTGCCATCGCAAGAGCATCTCTGTAGCAGACTCCTCCAGCGGTAAAGGGGCAGTGGAAGACAACTCTGCTTCAAACACTGTTTTGTTATTAGGAAACTCCCAGGGTTTTAAGCCTTCCACCGCCTTGCTGATCCCTTGCTGACTTAATGGTACCTAGAGCAGCAGCTGGAGATCAGGCCAGACAATAACTCTCCAGAACCAGGGAGATGCACGCGAATAGCTTAGAGGTGCCTTTCCACAGTACATCACACTCATATTATATATACACGGGAAAAGAAATAGAGCACGGGTGTGAATGCACACGTGTTTCTATATAGCTGTGTGTGGGGGCAGGTAGGGACACGCACACACATCTATACACACTTGTACATGCTTGGGAGTCGATGCAATTTAGTACCCATTTTCCCCTGTCGTCTTGCTTTCGGCAGAGAACATGCGACTGGTAAACCAGTAGGTGCACAGTGCAGTATTACCATTAAATATCAGAACAATTTAACTTCAATGGCAATGTACTGCTTAAATGCCAGGTTTAAATCCATATGCAAAGAACTCAGTCAGAACCAAGACTCACAATGCGCAGCGCTCACAGAGTGTAATAAAATGGACAAAGGTGGCTACTTAGCAGAAAGTGCCTTTTAAATTAAAGGACTCGAGCTCCCCTAATGTAAGCCCTTCCTGAACAGGTGTTATTCTGAATATATTGTCAATAATCCTCTTTAAGTGCAGTTTTAAGACACGAAGCATTAGCACCTTGGTTTGAAGCAAATTAAATCTGTTGTTACGGGATATCCACAAAACGGTTCACAAAGAGAAAGAGTTTATGGTCGTACCGAGCTCCAAGGACCAGCGCTCCAGGCAGCATCTCTAGGACAGTCCTGCACATTGCACTGCTCTCTGTCCGGTGGCTTGTCAAGGATTTCACAGCTCAGATCCGTAAACCTTTCTCCATTAGGGCGCTGGCACACCACCAGCCGTGTTCTTGTCCCTGCCCCGCATGGCTTCGTGCACTGGAAGTCAGCAGAGGACAGAGCAATCACTGTCTGGGCAGCAAAAATACTGCCGACCGGTCGCTCAAAGCACTAGCACCTCTCAAGACCCGATGGTTGTTTCTGTTCCCAACCAACCCACTCCGGCCAAATCTCCCCAAACGCTGCATGAGCCTTAGACAGGGCATCAGCCGCTTCAGCTTCTCTCTTCCTAAAGCTGTTTGTGCTGCTCCACAATGATATTGCCAGACCCAATCTGATACTGGAGATTAACRTCTCTAATTGCTCGTCTCAGATGACTTTTCAGAAGGGAGCAGTGTTTTTATTAAGAAAAAAGGCCTTCAGTTAAACTAGACCTCTCTTAAAAAGAAAAGGGGGGGGGGGRAWWAAAAAAAAAAAAATTTCCATTTTTGTAGAATTTGCTTTTGCCTGGGAAGAAAATTTCCCCGTGAGAAATGGAAAGAAAAACACCACCAAGCAGTTGCTAGGGTTCACTCATTTATCAGAGGCTGCCTTTCGTGCTCCAATCTTTCTAATAAATGTCACCGCAATATCCACCTCTTCTCCCATTTTTCAGCCACCCGCTAATGAAAGCCTTCCCCTGCGCAGGGAGCCCAGGATGAATGGTGCACTCACCTCTCCCCAGTTGCCATAAGCCCACTGAGGACAGGGGCCAGATTCGCACGATCTCTGCTCCATGGGTTTGCTTTTCTCATCGCAGTTATTTGCGGTGTATCCGTTTTCATCCTGGCACACCACGACCCGCCGCTGGAACCCCCCCGCACACGTGCTGGAGCACTGGAAGACACAATTGCCCACGGCTTCATTGAGTCCGGGAATAATTCTGCATTCCCAGCTCCTTCCCAGTGCCTTGCACCGTGGGAATGAGCAGCTAGAAATTTAATACAGCTAACAGGCATTATTAACTTCAAAACCCAGCTATTACTAATAGCAGTGCAATGACTTAGGTGCTGAGTAAGCAAAGAAAATAAACAGGAGGCTAGTTTTAAGCAGGTGAGTAATCCCCACTGCCTTTAATGCAGTGTTTGACATCCCATTTGTGCCTAATTCCCTTTAGGGACTTCCGTGATAAAGCGTTGCAAACTGGTTGGGGTGAGAGGAGCTGGCATTAAGGTTCTGCTGTGCTTTGGCAACAGCTCTGCACAGCTGTAAATGTCCCGGGAGAGGGTCCAGAAGCAGAGGTTGGCCTTTGCCTCATGGAAAATGATGCTGTCAACTTTCTGCCTGGAAAGCCTTGGAGATACAAGGTGTGAGAGGCTGAGAAGTGATGCCTGCACTTGTTCGTGTGAGCAGAGAGCAGAAAGCAGGGAGAAGGGTCCCTCTTTTCCCTGTGTGGTGATGTTAAGAAAAGCCTGGATTAGCCCGGGTGGGGGGAAACCCAACCAGAAATAAGAAAATCAGGGCACTCACAGCACCCCAGGGACCAATCCTCCACTGATTGCCTCCCGGTATATGTGCACGGTTTCGGTTCGGGCTGCCTCCGGGGTGCAGTTTCAGGCGATGATCCGGATAGAGGAAAGGGTGGATGGGCCTGCCGTAGTCATGGCTGTTTGGATGACAAGGAGACATGGAGCAGTCTTGCTCGGTGGCAGGGAGGTCGTCTGGATCGCACTCACTCCTATCCACCAGCTGGTCACTGTAATTGATGCAGATCACTTGTCGCGTTGCCTTACCTTGACCACAAGTCACCGAGCACTGCATTACAGTGGGAAAAGGAGACAAAGTCACATTTCCAGCTTTGAAAACCAGGCAGACAGCTATTGCTAATAACGAGCAGCAGAAAACCTTAATCTCCCCAGTTATAAAAGGGCAAGCATGACAGATTAATGAAACACGTTTCCAGCAACGAGGTCTATAAGGCTCTCCCGCAAGAGACAGCATGATGCTTACAGAGCTCCACTCCAAGGCCTTCCACTGCCCGCACGGCGTCACGGTGCACATTTCTGTGGCTGACGGCTTCGGGAGGTGGAAACAAGCTGACTCGTCGGCCACCGAGCCCTGATCATCTCGACAGCTGACGTATCTCATCCGGGTACCCTTCCCACACGTTGCGGAGCACTAGGGAAGAGCAACAAGCACTCCGCTAGAAAGTTTCCTGATATATATTACAAGGGCTTTGGAACCAAAAAGTTGGTCAAATGCACTTAAAAATATCACATTGTCTACTGTAAAATAATCCTGAAAGTATTACGATACACGCTTACCGGCGTCCAGGATCCAAATCTCCACTGCGTCCTGTGAATGCCCGATATGGATCTCTTGGCTTCGGGACTATTTGGATGGGGAGGACATGCTGCTATTTCACAGTCCTGTACATGAAATACACGAGGGAAAAGAGGGAAAAAAAGAATTTGCAGACGTTTCAGTTAAACCACTTCCTCTTCAATGTAATTATCAACCACACACAACGTCTTGAAAATCTGTGACCTGCATGCTTGTGTGTTGGCAGGCTTTCTCCTTGCGTCCTCTTGGTGAATCAGCAAAATTTGGTATCAATACCTCGAGGGCTTCACATGCGCAACCTCAGTGGACTTTTGACTTCTTAGGAACTCTACAATAGGGATCCCTATAACCATGTGCCATCTCCATGCATTAAAACCAGATGTTTTTGAGGCAAAAGATGAAAGTTCATTAAGAGAGTTCTGGTATGAACACACATCTGCAAAGCAGCAACTTTATCTCCCTTCAAAGCTCCCTTCCTTCAGCGCGAGACCTGCAGCCCGCTTAACAAAGGTTACGCTGCTGAGCTGATTGCAGCCCTTTGATTCCCTGCAGCCCACCAGACCACCTATATCCATGTGCTGATCTTCACCACACACTAAGCATGCAAGGTTTTGGGGACAGGCATGTCATTCTGCTCCGCCTTGGCACGGTGCCTAACAGGAGGGTTCTGGTCCTGTCTGGGCCTCCTGGGAGGTCTGGCAATGGAAATGATGAATAGCCATGACTTTACTCCATGAGCCTACGAGTAGTCATTGCCAAAAAGGAAATTAATACTGATCGTCACTGCAAGGGAGAGAGCGGCTCTTGACAAATGGCATAAATGATTTCCGCATTGCTGTGATTTTACTTACACTGGAGATGTGCGTGCCAGGCGATGGCTGATGACAAGTGGGTTTGTTACCCCTTGACTATAGTGCAATTGGTCTCCATACATGGGAAAAACAGCCCTTTCCTAAATGTTGTGGCCTTAGTTAAACTCTGTGAAGTCATGCAGGACTGAAGCTGGGCAGGGCATCAGCACTACGACTTCCCTAGATGACAGATGGTAATGTTCTGCTTTATTCAACTCCTTCAGACACCATAGACACATCCTCTGCTTGAAATGGGAATTTACACGTTTGCTTCCAAGTACCAGCGAACACAGCGTGGAAAGCCTCTTCAGCAAATTTGCAAAGGGCGTGCAACATTTCTCAATTTATCCGGCCAGGGGGGATGCATCTGGAATTGTAGCTGGCATGTACACTATATCGTCACGTGCAGCAGACAAGAAATGACGGCCCCTAATTGTCATTTGTACCACATAGCAACAGTCCTGCAGCCAAGTGACAGCCCAGACTGCAGCCAGGCATCCCAGACCCCGTGCAAGCCAAGGGAAGCGTACCCTTCTACTCTTTGGTTGTCTTCCCATATTCATCTACTGCTGCTTCTTCAGCTCACAAGCTCTTAGAGGATCAAGATACTGCTCTGCATGAGCTGGCATTCAGGACAAGCCTTTGTTGCAGCAAGACATCCCCTGAAGCTGCAGCCTGGATACCTCCGTACACACGCTGGCAAAAGATGGAGACAGGACAACAGGATTTACCTGGGTGTCTGTTGGCCTGGTTGCAGCATTACACTCGTTATCATCCACCACTGACATGTAGGTGCCCACGACACACTTCACCGCTCTCATCTGGTAGCCTTGGCCACAGGTCATCGTGCACTGGGAGAGGACAGACGGGAGAAAGAAGTGTTGGGTCCGAGTAGCTGCTTCAGTTAGGAAGTATTAATCAGCCCAGCCTGTGTTTAGGCATGCAGCATGAGCAGCAAAAATAAAACCCAGCTTCCCTTCTGGTTTCTCTCCACTTCATGCATTTCAGCTTTAAATTAGGTCAAAGTTTTAATTCACTGTGCCCACCAGAGCCTCGCATGCTTCACTTGCTTCCTCAGGAATGAAGGTGCGAGYGTTTAAATGATTTACTTTGCTGCACACAGTAAATCATAGTCTAGTAGAACCTGCATCATATCCTCCTTTAAAACTGGTTGTTCAGCCCCATGGTAGCACAAGCGGCTAATGAATAATTTTGCTGATGGGAAATAAGTCTGACTAGGACAACTGGTCTGGGTTTGTTGCCTTTTTTTTTTTTTTCTTTAAGTCACGAGCGAACAGCTTTGTGGAAAAGGAGATGCCAGAACACTCCAGGAGAAACGAGCAACTTGCATTTTAACAGAAAAAACCCCTCACCAACCCAGAAACTGGAAAACATTAAAAGCAACAAAAGCTATTCAATGGGAGCAGCTTTTCTGTGAAAATTAGGCCATATATTTATGTGCCTAAATATGGATTTAGGAGTGTAACCTTGGAAACCCCTTTTTTGAAAATCACGGCCAATTTAGTATGACACAGATTAATTTTAGCACAAAGGGCAGGTACTGTTATTGCTGCCCATCCACTGAACCCAAGCAAACAGAGGGCTGCTTTGGTGTGCAAATCAATTAACACAGTTATGCTGCTGAATTTGGATGAAAGGGTAGCACCCAGCCTCGGCCACCAGCACCCAGGTCCCACCGGGCAGGAGCCCCGCGGCGGCTCTGCAGTACCTGGCCCCACGGCCCCACTTGCCACGAAGCACACTCTTGCTGCTGGCACGTCTGCACTGACTCCGGCTTCGTTTCGGGATCACAAAACCTGTCGTTTAGTCGATCTTCTCCAAACTGGCACCAGATCTGGCGGTGTTTATGCCCTTTTCCACAGGTGACCAGGCACTGCGAGGAGCAAAGTGCAAGCTCAGGTGGTGCYGGGGATGCGCTGCCAGCTCAGCACCTGCCCCGGCGCTGAAAAAGAAACCTGGAGACCTGCTGCAAATCACCGCTTAAAAACTGGTGCTGAGAGGCGGCTATTTAGCTAATGACCACATGCACTGGAAAACACATGAGTGTCTTGCAACRAGATGGGATTTTGCTCTCAGGAGCTGGTCCAGAGCAGAGGCTGGAGTGTGGAGAGCACAGCCAGGCTGGGACCCTTCAGCACAGGCAAAGCAAGACCATGAAGGCTCTTTACTTCCAGTAGCTGTGGGACGTAGGGTAAAGCCACAGCACTGCGTGACAGGGTTTTAGCTGTGCACAACGGGCTGCCAAAGGCTTGTAGAAAACTTGCTCGACTCTGAGTGTGTGCAATAAGGGTCTCGGCTCCCACGGGCTGTAAGCGCCTCTTCCACTGCCCTGGCATGGCTCGGGCTGGCAGCAGCTTGACCCAGAAGACAGATATTTTGCAGAGAACAATACCTGTTCCCATTTAATTGCTTTCATTATTTCCTAAAAGAATGTGATTCACAGAAATGAGAGCTATTTGGCCACAAAGGTGATGAGCAGCTTTTGAAGACTCTTCTCCAACATCCCTGGTCCTGCTGCAGGGAAAAGGCTATCAAGATACAGTTTTGTTGCATTGTGAAGGACACCAGCAGCAGTGGAAGAGGTAATGGTAATAAACAGCAGGGAGAGGGCTGAGCAAGATATTACTAGGGTGAAATCCTGCCCTCCAGCGACAGCCAGAGCTGCCAGGGCTCGTGAGGACGATCTCAAGGCAAAATGAGGGCAGAAGGTATTTTTCTTCGCAAAGCTGCAGAGGAACCGTGGAAAAACTGGGGAGAAATTACTGCAGGATTGGAGAGGAATTAACGCCCTGTGGCTTTGCAGAGAGGAAATCGGCCACTTGACCAGTGGTGACAAGGCCAGTGACTTTGCTGCCCGTCTCAAGCCTCCCTGTGCACAGGCTTGGGGAGACCTTCTGCAGTAGGCACGGTGCCACCACACCCCAGGGCACAGCACTTGCAGGCTATGCAAACAAAACACGAGGGATGAGCAGGGACGGAGATATCTCTTTGCAGGCACCAGCCCCTCAGGGTGGAGGACCAGCAGAGCGAGCCCACCCTGGTGACCAGCACCTACCTCGGACCAGTCGCCAGTTTTCCACTGGGGGCACAAGAAGTCACTGCATCGCTGCACCGTCAGCTTCTCCTGCTGACTGCACTTGCTGTCGTCCAGGACGTCGTTGTAGGTGTTCACGCACATGGCTCGCCGCCGCCGCGTGCCCCCACCGCAGCTCTTGGAGCACTGGGAAGGAGAGACACTGAGTAAATACTTTCTGCCACTCTATTAAGGACCGAGAGCCCATTTATCTCCTTCTCCCCCCTTGCAGTTAGGACTGTGAAGAGACTGCAGAAAATCTCCAGAAGAACAATTTGTACTTTAAGTAACAGGCTGTTACTTTATATATTCCTTTAAAAATCCAATCTTGCTAAGCTTAATAAAATCTTGYGGCAACGAGTTTCACGAATTCTTTTTGGGTTATAATCCCATTATTACCTTTACAAGTGTTGCCTTTCAGTTCGCCCAAATGGCTGTTGCTTGTTCTTATTTTAGGTGAGATTAATTCTCTCTAACCAGCCTGCCCCCCTTCACTGTGCCCTCCCTGAAAAGCCCCAGGCTCGTCATTCTCTCGGTGCTAGGTCTGCATTCAGGAATATTCTTGGCCATGGAAAAGTATTCTACTAAAAAGTGTAAAGGAAACAAATTTCAGAAGTCCTCCACTGATGGTAACACATCCTCCTGGCTCCTGCTGTGATGGGAGAAGACAGCCAGCAGGGCTCAGCCTAACAAAGACAGACCTTGGGATGCTTAAAAGTGTAAATGCATTGCAGTGGAAAATGAGGAGTACCGGGCTGATCTGGACTACAGTGTCCTCCAGAAAAAGCAATGGAAGCAGAATCACTGTGGCCAACTTTTATATACTGCATGCAACCTAAACAGCCTGACAGCCCCATGCGAGGAGGAGACAGTGTCTGCTGTATCGCTGAGCATCCCTTACCTCGGTCCAGGCCGAGTACCGCCACCCTCCCACGTTACAGTCTCCAGTGCACTTCTCCCTCGTGCTTGGCTTGGGCTGGCTGCTACAGAAGCGGTCGTCGACCTTTTCTATCTTCCCCTCCAGCCTGCTGTACTTGGAGCAGTAGATCTCCAGGGTGCGGTACCCCAGCCCGCACTGGGCCGTGCACTCGCTCTTCCTCGCGATGTGCCACCTGAGCCGAGGAGAGCGAACGTCAGCCCTGGGGCGGCAAAAACCCACGAGCCCACGCGAAGGCACCTGCCTTGGAGAGGATCAGAAGAGGTGGAAAGAGCTGTGGGGCTCTGGGACTCTGCAGGTAATGTGCTCGGGGGTGTTTGACATACATAGGGAATCTACGCTCTTGAACTGGAAGTTTTGGCTGTTTACAGTACTTCCCAAAGCTCTCTGGCTTCCAAAAATATGAAGCAATTAACCCTGGCGTTGCTCCTTGCGGGGAAGGAACTGTCACCAGGTCCCTCCTACGGGCAGCAAAGCCACACTGCGACCCTGCGGGACCACGCAAGGCAGCGGGGGGAGGCCGTGGCCAAGCAAGGAGCAGTGCTTTGAAGGCTTTCCGCCCCACGCTCCCCTGCCGGAGTGCCACCTCGGCCTCTGAAAACTAAAAGCTGAAAAACAGAGCGTCAGAAAACGATCTGCACAGGCTTGAAAGGTGTGACAAGGCACTCCGCACGGCAGGACGCCTGCAAAACAGTTTCAGCTCTCCGAAGTGCGAGCGAATGACTTGCTCCAAAACACACGAGCCCCAGAGGTGTCAGCGGGGATTAGGGGGGTTCCCTCTGGACAGACAGACTCCCACCCTGGTGTCTTCTTCCTGAGATAGGTGCCAAGGGCCGGTCCCTCAAGGACCCACCTGGGGATACACCCCTGTTTTACATCAGCCCCGGCCCCAGCTCTGGCAAGAGATGCTGGACACGAGGCCTGATCCAGGGAGATGTCGGAGACCCTGGAGTCAACCGGAGCTGATTGCCCCCCGCGCCTCGCAGGGGTGGCTCCCGGGGAAGGAGGCAGCGACGTCCCCTGCGGGTCCTGGAGACCCCCGGGCTGTTACAAGCGCCTGCGCGGGGAGCGCAGAGCCCCGCTCCCAAGCCGAGAGAGCAAACTTCAGCACAGCTAGGAGAAGAATAAGATCAAGGGGATTTGGAGTCAATAGCTCCTGAATGGCGGGAGCCCTCACATCCCTGCCTGCTTTTCAAACTCCTGCATTTGTCCTTCTCAAGTTTCCAACCTGTTGCAATGGCAACAGCTGTTACCGCGACAACCCGACCTACAGCCCCTATACAGCCCCTATACAGCCCCGGGTTTAACACAGCCAGAGAAACCCCTCGGGAAACACGGCCATCTGAATTGCTTCACCAGCAGCCGTTTAATGCCACCATATTTAAGCTCCAGAAAGGAAAACAGATTGCTTTTTAAAGGAAAAGGGGTTGTGATGATTTAGGCCATGCCCCATCAATTCCAGCTCGCCAGGAATTGTCTGGGGACAGCCCCAAACCCGCTCTATGCTTAAGCCTATTCTTCACTTTAAGCAAATGATGGTAAATCCAAGTCTTAGTTACTCTTTTGCTTTGAGCATATGTTTTTCCCTCTTTGCAGGCTGTTTGTAGGATGGTGCTGAGCATTTCTGATTCAGGCAGATGCGAATTTCAGGCACTGTATTGCACAGGGAGATTTTTCAACATTAGGTGAATTTTTTTTAGAGTTAGCACTAATTTAATCCACCAAGAGAAATGTGAAAATGTAGAAAAGTGCCTCTCAAAACACAGCTGGGAGATGTCAGTCCCTCTCGGTTGACAAAGAGGCAACTGCTAATCCTTTTCTTTTTTTAAAATCTAATACAGGCTGCTGACAAAAGGAATTACGGTGAGAGGTGAAAGGAAAGAGGAGTAAATAATAAATACACGATGTAATGTATACACACGGCTGAGTAGAGTGCACCTTAATTCACATTCTGTGCTACAAGGCTCAGTGATGGGGTCAGGCTGGGGAATTCGATCACATCGCTGGTCCGACACTGTGAGCTGATCCGACTCTCTTGTACACACGGGTTTCCTTTTTCGTTCTCCTACACAGAAAAAAACCGCACATTGTTTAAGTCATACAGGAAAGTGATCAAATCAGTTATTTCTCTTACTCCTTTTATAGTAGCAATTAAGAGACATTTAATTATGCTTTTAAATCTCTTTCAGAAACAGCGGGGGGGGGTTAAGACTCTCTAAGAAGAGCAGAAGGGGTTTAAGGCAGAYGAGATGGACACAGGCAGAGCCGCAGCATGCCTGCAAGGATGGGCTCTGYGCGTTTAGCAGCACCGGCAGGTGGGAATTGACTGGATGTCAGACCCAAAACAGACACCGATACCTTCYGCAGCCGTAGGAAATGCCACGTAACCTTTGCTGCGCTTGAGCTTCCTCACCTGCAAACCAGGTTGCAAAGCTTACCTGGCTCCGAGCGGGCTGTGAAGGTGCCCTGCTCTGAAACTGAGAAGCAGCAGAGCAGTGCTACACCTCGTGCGATAGTATCTACCACTACAGCCCAGGGAAACAATCATGCCCATAATGCGAGGCTCGCAAAGAAAGCAAGTGGAGAGGGATTTAACAGCACAGAGTGCCAGATCCCAGATGAATCCAGGATAAAACTGTGTCTTCTTTAAAGGCTTCCCAAGCACCCACCTTGGCAGAGCTTACTGCAGGGCTGCCACGGGCCATACGCATTCCAGTAAAACTGCTGAGGTTTGTCCTCAATGGGGATATTAAACGTGTAACGAACGTCGGGATTGTACAAATTGCCCACTGATAAAACCTGAGGGAAAAAAAGATGAAGCAGAGTAAACCAACAGACTTTGCTGCCCGCTGTTTTCAGTCCAATAATGCTGGGCAGACTTTTCCACACGCACAACATATACTTCACCTGAAGCGTTATTTCTTGCTCAATCCGATCTGTAGAATTAATCCTTTCAATAGTATTATCCGATCCACTGTATTCGATCACAGCATTCCCAACTTTGATTTCCCTTTTAAACATACTGACGACAAAGTCTCCATTTAATATAAAGTCTCCTTGACTGTTAGATAAGGCTGCATAGGTGCAAAAAACAAGAACTAAAGACGCAGAATTAACTCATACGTACATAATAACGTGGGTCATGCGCTCTCAGGGCTCCCTTTCATGGGGGTGGGAGGAAAAGCCCACTGGCAGTCTCAAACAGAAAGGATGTAAAGAGAGCAGCAGAGCTCTTACAGACATTGTGCCTTCTCCTTTTTCCACCGGAGAGCCTCATTAAAATGAAAGCTGAATGCCTGAAGTTGTTGCTAAATAGTTCACCCATAACCCAGGGCAGAGAGATACCCAACAGGCATGCCGGGCCGGCTGCTGTACGCAGAACACACAGTCTGCGTCCCCTCGTATACCGTAGAAATAACCCTGCCCAAATCTTTTTCTTAGCCATGCAGATAGGGTGGCTTCCTGGTTGTTTCCAGGTGTGTTCTTAGGGTAAATGCATGTACCCTAAGTGCCCAAACGTCGTTTTCTAGTAGATCATTACAGGGAGTTTGGTCAGTATCTCCCCCTCTCCCTCCTCCCCCCGTACTTTTTATTATTCCAAATCTTAAGGTATGTGAAAGCACTGAAGGCTTAAAGCCTAAATGCTTTATAAAAGGAACGGTTTCCTGAAAACAGCAGTCTGCTGCACAACTTCACACTAATGCGATTATGTAGCTAATTTCCTAAGTTAGTTTCCCCACCATTTCACCCATCACAGCTACATTACTACAAAGCCTCTGTACTGAAAAATCTAAACTTAACACCAAAACACCAAAGGGAAGGGTTTTACACTGAATGAGGAGAGATAATGAAGCAAAACACTGCTCAGTAGCAAACAGACATAGATGGAGAAAAACTCAGAAAGCAGACGCTATACTCCACCAAATTCCACACTTTGGAGGCTTTAATGTCATTAGGCAGTAGTAAAACTCATTAAAGGATTCCCTCCCCTTTACTGTATCTCCTACAACAGTAGGTACACGTCTTGGACTTGATGACAACATCAAATTCCTCCTAAATTGTTAAGCAACTACAAGGTTCACAGTACTGAGGGCCCAAGATTTCACACTCAGTGAGCTGCAAAATAAGTGGACACATGAAGACTTCTCATTTGCTTCTAGTCAGGCCTAATGTGAAGAAATGCTTTCCCAGCAATATTAAAGCAACATTAAAGAAGATTTGACTTCATTGCTTCCCAAGAAGATTAAAGGCCCTCCAAGAAGAGCTGAGAAGTTCTTTGGGGCTCCTTCTGGGGTGAACCAGTTTGAATAGGTACAACATGGGGAGGATAGTTTTTCTAGAAAAGAGGAATAATGAAACGTACCTCCCTCCCCCAGGATGGAAAACTATCACACCTCAGTAAGGTTTTCTTGGTACTGATGTGCATTTGCGCTGCACCATCTCATTTCATTGCTGTGAAGGTGCAGAAACGATGCAAGGTGGCTGTAAGCGAACGGCCGCACGCGTGCAGGGACAGCCAGCCTTGCATGACCCCAGACAGGGAATGAGGACAGGGAGGACCCGCTCAGCTTTTTGCCTGAATGAAGGGTCCAGCCACATGGATGGCATTTCAGAGCGCCAGCCAAAGCTGTCAGCACCATTTCCCTTTGGTGCATGATAGTCTCCTCTACTCATTTCTCAAGTGAGTTCCTTTACCCTCGATGGGCTAGGAACCACCAGCCTAGTCCCGTTTTTAACATACCCAGTTACAGCGAGCACTTGAGCTAAGCCCCATATTTTGCAAAACGCTCAATAACACGAGGATTTTGTGAGATGAAACAAGATGAAGTGCCCTGCTCAGAGACGTAAATACGGGACCCCGCGCTACCGGAGCGCAGCTGGCGGTGCCAGGGATGGGGTGTGCAAGAGAGGAGGAACAGAGCCGGCAGAGCAGCCATCTCTCTGGGACTGCAAGGGGCCACAGCCCGAGTCCCTGCTCCATCAGCGGCCTGAACAGACTTGGAGGGACCCAAACAGGACTCAATGGCAAAACCAGCCTTCGACTGGCAGGTGTAACATCAGTCGTAACGTGCATTTGTGTTATCTCTGCTATTGAACCCTAACAGAACTCTCTATGCGGTGAATTACTGATCAGCACGGTGGAAAAGAGACACGTGGCCATGCTAAAAGCGTATGCGCGTGCAGCAGACTGGTCTAACACAGCACCACAAGCATTTTCATCTGCCTCTAGAGACATACCCGCAGATTAGAGGAAACAGTGACTATGAATGTCCAACAGCCAAAGGCCAAGTTATTGTTAGGTTTAAATCAAACCAAGATCTTTAGTGCAGGGTATTTCTTTACAGTTACATATCACTGTCAGGCAGGGACAAAAAGGGCTCAGTCTAAGTGAAATCAGAATTACTGTTCTCAGAGGAATAGAAAATAATTTCCCTTTGGATTTGTTTGTACACACGTCTTTCAGGGTATGGCATATTTACTCTCCAGCCAAGGCACGATGACAGCAGAGACGTGTTAAGTTGCGATGCGGAGACTCCAGCAGAACTCAGAAGCCTGTTTGGTTCCCAGCTTTGTGCCTCAGCTCCCACCCACAGCCCAGGCTCAATAGTCCTTCCCAGAGACCCTCTAAGGGGATATTTTCTTATAATCTGTGAACCTCCCAAACTTTGCATCAAGAATGGCATGAACAAAAAGAAGGAACAAGATAAGGCTGAATGTTTGGTAGATATATGAGATAAATTCTTGACAAGAAAACATCTCCCTTAAATGAATTCTTCATCCTCCCTAGCAGAGAGCAGCCAGTGGATATATCACCACAACCAGACAATAAAGCAGATTTCTGGACTGAAACAAGGACTGCAACTCACCCAGGTAGTTGTCATCCTCTGGTTTCCCTGAGTAACTGTGCTGACGCACATCAATATTAGTTGCACCAGCTGGGATGCGGACCACAACGTTATAGCCTAGAAAAGATTTAACAGAAAGTCAAGGCTATTACACAGACATTTCATTTGCTTTTCATAGGGGGAAGGGAAATGAGCAAAATTACCTCACATTACACAAGCCGATACTTTTCATTTAGGGATAGCATAAATAGTTATAAAATGGAATATGCTATAGCTAGAAGGATTTTGCATTTTACAGCAGTGCTTTTGTAGATTAAGTGTGGTAATGGCTTTTATAGACCCACATTTTTCACTATAAAGTTTTTAGCAACAGATTCTTACCATAATGCACCGTGTTAAATGTGCCTGCAACAGTTTTGCATGAAGAATTATCCCCACCACAAACACCACATTTATCTCTTCTTGCTTTTGAATTCAGCACATGATCGCATCCAGCTTGCTTTAAGAGAAAAATTGAAAAAACTAGATTGAGCAAATACAGGCTAGAACAGCATTTACAAACCTCCCAATTAAGGCACACAAAAGCTTTGTATGCAAAAGGCTGCCGTGTTTTCCTTCCCCATATTTTTCCGCTGATTTACAGTGTGGCCATCCCACACCATTTTCAAACAAAAGGCTTTTTTACAAAGTGAGAATCAGCACTGCCATTTGCACCAGGCGATGCCTTCGCTAGAGAAAACTTCTTGCATCGATTGTTCTCATAGAGAAAAGTGTGAAAAATAATTGTGAATGGAAATGTGAAGTGCTCCGGGTCTGACTGGGAAGAACCGAGGCAGAGCACAGAAGGAAGCATCGTTTGGATTCAGGCTCGGACCTCCACAGCCCTCAGTAACTCAGGGCAGACGAACAGAAATCCTCCACGCGTGGCTCTTCTGCAAATCCGGAGGTTGGCACAAGCTTCAGACCAGCCGGGGCTCTTGGAGCCTGCGGATGCTGCCGGCAGCCCCCGAGCGAAGAGGGCATGCCAACAACTGGGTGGATCAAAGTGCAGAAGCGCCATCCTGCCATGCAAAACCACAATCACCCTCGTGAAAGAGCAGGGAAAATACTTACCCGGCAAAGGCCCTGCACACAGATGTCATTTGTGTCGGGGCCGCAGGGAGTCCCGTCGATGACGCGATCCCGCAGCTGGTAATACGCTGTGTTTCCCGCCACTCGGCAGAACAACTTGCACCGATCCTTCATCAGGACTGGGGATGGGAGGGAGGAAAACCAGAAGCACGTTATCCGAATGCCATTACCCCGACGYGGTGATGCGGGAGGCAGGATCTGCATCCCCCCTGCCACTTACTGCCACTGTACTTGGGAACCCAGCGCACGTTCGTGGGCAGCCCATTGATGTTAAAGTGCTTCCCATCGAAGTCGGCGCACTGCTCATCCCGGAAATCCTTCTTCAGCTTTGAGCACGGTTCGGTGTTGCAGGATTTAAACTTCATGCGACGACCCACGCAGTATTTCCCACCGTTTTTAGGCCTGCAGAAACAAGAAAGAGAAGCTGGCTGGGATCGGGCTGGAAATGAGATGCAACTGCAATTCTGCAACCTGTTCAGCACAGTTGGTATTTGCAACACCATTTTGATGGCTCTGTCTACGTCTATGCATGTCTTTAATTAATATCCTAGGCTGACAAGCAGGAAAGATTATGCAGGTGTCTAATAAAAAAGACCATATACGCAATGCTAAAAAGGGATGAAAAGGGAATATTTGCTCTCTGATGAATACAGCGGTAGTGAGAAAACCAGAGAGGAAAAGCAGCATTTTCCTCCCCATCTGAGGATTTAGTTTCACACTGAGGGATCCCATACGGGGGGACCATCCCTCCACAACCCCATCGGTCCTATGGATTTGGTGGCTGAGAGTTTGCATCTGATCTAGTGGGTTGCAAATAACTAAACATCACAGCAGAAAGGAGAAAGGGCTTCCCTGCGGAGGCTGAAAGGCCAGGCAGCACTTAGTCCTTCAGGATTTCTAGCCCAAAATGGTAGAAATAGTAATGCTAGACACTTTTAAACAACTTTATCTCCATGTATTCTGGAAAGCACCAAAGACGGCCAATAAATACTTTACCCCCATTTTATAGTAGGATGACTCTGGTATAAACTGGGGAGCATGATATCATCCAAGCCACATAAAAGCCAGCAGATAAGCCTAGGAGAAATCGTCATTTTGAATTTCCCAACTCCCAGATTCAGGGCTGTAGTCATAAAACTATTTTTGTCCTCGTATGTAGACGGAGCCTTTGCCAGACAACAGCTCACTTTGGGAAGCGAAAAAGCCTCTCCCACTCCAGCCGCTGTCAGCAGCGGTGTGGGAGCGAGCTGCACATGGACGGCATTGGAGGAGCCCAGCAGAAGGCACTTTTCTGGTGAGGACTCATTTTCAGCTATGGTAATGCTGCGAGGAAAGTACCCTTGGGATACAAGCTAACCTATTTACTGTCTGTTCAAAGGACATTTCTTCTAGGAACTCCGGTAAGATTTCATATGCCTATCTATGTGCAGCCTTCTATGTATATAATGAATTGTAATAACAAAATAAAAAAGGATGCACCATGCTTTAAATGTTCCAAAAAAACCCCCACTGTCTCTGCTGCTCTCTCCTGAATCT
This sequence comes from Phoebastria nigripes, assembly GCA_035582835.1. NCBI lineage: Eukaryota > Metazoa > Chordata > Aves > Procellariiformes > Diomedeidae > Phoebastria > Phoebastria nigripes. The sequence goes on along the minus strand of JAYKAV010002331.1, from coordinate 418,162 downwards.
TCAAATGAAATTGGGAGGGGATGGTGGAGGCTTCTACAAGCTATCACCATTAACATGCATAATAAAAACTGCAGAACCACCCAAGCAGCTTTGCTTTTCCCTGATGTTACARAAGGAAAGATATTGCAATCTGGATGAAATGTTGCCAGGGTCAACTTGGGCAAAGCTGTAATTATCCAAAAAGGAAAAATTATACCAACTAAGACCTGCACTCAAGGGAGATGAAGTTAACGTGCATCTCAGCCATCAGCACRGGAAAGCCCCCACCAGCTGAGGTTAGCCCCAGCCTCTCCCTTCAACAGACCGTTTCAGAGGAGTCAGCGGAGGGCAAGAGCATCCTGAGTGGCCAGAGCCACCGTGTCCTGACCGTGTTGTGCCGGGGCACGTGTACAGAGGCAGAGAGTGGACCTCAAAGCTCAGGACAATGTCTGCGCCCAGCTCCAGCCTCTGCTGCAAAATAACCGCTAAACCTACATCTTCTTCCCAACGCCTGACCAAAAGAAGTGCCTGCGCTAGCAAGAAGTGCAGATCAGAAAAGCGACTCACCGGGCGCTGAAGTCCTGGCACCCACACCTCCTGCCTTTCAGGGCCTTCCCTCAGGATCGGCTCTGCCTCGCCCTGGGACCAGATGCCCATCGGTGCCCCACGGATGCTGGCAGAGCACATCTTCCCTTTGAGCCTCCTCGGGAAGGAAGCCGGTTTGCACACTTGGGGACCCTCCAAAATGTGAACTGGCGAGTGATAAACGGGAACCACCCCCGCCCTCAGCATGGAGATGCTCACCATAAGCTCTCCACATYGCACGCAGCCAGTGTCTCCTCACATAACAGAGACAGAAACCCCCTGCACATGTACGAGGGTCTCTACACACAGTGAGTCAACAAGTTCCTACAGCTGAACACAATTTTTTTAGCATCTCTGTGCATCAAACACCTAGGAAGCCGAGCAGTGCCTTTTCTCCCACAAATAACAATTTGTGACTCAAGTCGCAGAGTTCCTGTGAAATAAATGGGGAGACAGAGGCACACAGAGGGGCTTGCACTTGCCAAAAGATTACCTGCAAAGCGGGGAAGGGCAGGCAGACTTCCCACCACCTCATCAGCACCATGCTAGGGATGCTCACAGGTTTGACAGAAGGAGTTGCCTCGTCCAGCAGCCGCAGGTGAGATGCAGGGCACCACCAGCTACACACAYGGGATTTTTCCTGCCAGCATCCTCTCCTCACTGAGATGTGCACTTTCGTGGTGAAGATCCCTCAATCTTATCCTAAATGCTGAGGGGTATGATTTGTCTTTAGGCACAGCCCGGAGCCATAGCTGGTAACATCAGCTCTACCTGCTCCGAGGGCGACTCTCACATGCCATTTGAAACTAAATGTGTGTCACTTGCAAAGGTTTCTGGTGCTTGCAATTAGGCAAGTAACAGTCCTAAAAAGCCCAACCAACCTCACAGCGCGCAGTGCAGATTTCAGTTTACAGACTGATTTCACACCAGTTTCCAGCGGAGCAAGTCTAAACCCGGTTTCTACCAATTTAGTCTATTCTCCACCTTGGTATGACAAACAACTTGGATTAATTTAACTGATTACACTCGGGACCGGTCCAGAGCTAACCCAGCGCAGCAGCCCCTGCGGATGCATCCCGGACTCCTCCTGCCTCGCAGGCTCAACGGTGATCRCTGGGGGTTTCCCACCGCCAGAGCCCATCCCGCGGACTATTCCCATGCAGGCACATTATCTACCTTCAGGTACAAAGGGACATCTCGACCATCTCGCTACACAGCACTTGGGGAAACTTCTTAGCTGTGGCAGCAGCACACTCCAGACCTTGGTGAGCCCGAATCATTCATGGGGGAAGTTAACAGGATTCATCATTTTCACTTCAAAAGCATTTATACCGCAGCAGGGCTGTTGCAGTTTGACAAAAGCTCTAAATTATGCAAACCTCTAGCAGGGCATTTCTTTAAAAAAATTGCAATTACAACATTTTTATGGTAAACACATTGCTTCTGCTATAAATCAATTTAATTAAAATGAGACTTTTAAATATTAAGTTAGTTAAGAAGAACATGCAGGAGTCTTTCTTTTTTTTAAGGGTATGTCTAACAAAATCCAAAGATCCCAAGCTACTGTATAGTTTCCTTTTCTCTAGACATGACCCGTGAGATTGAGATAACATTGAACACACGGACACACCACAAACTGAAGGATGCTAAAACTTGCCATCGTGTTGCAAACTGTCAGCTTTGTAACTGTGGCAGTAAATCTCCCCACAGCCAGCGTTCGGGGCTGAAGCACACTCACATTTCTGACATTTCAAAACAGCCCCAAACCACCCTGACAGTTTCAGGGTGTTTTTAAACCAGCATTGCTTTTCACAGAGTCTGAGTAAACAGAAAGAGCTGACCCTGAAAAATAAGTCAGCCTCATATAACATTGATTTTCAGTGTCATGAAGAAATATGGGATACTTCACGCTACGTAATATTTTTATGGATAATCATCAACAATGTACTGCAGAGACAGAAGGGAAAGCAGTGCATGCATAGAAACCTCCTTGTTCTCTCTTGATTTCCCTTCTCTCTGAATCATCTATTTGATCAACAAACAGCCGGTGTGGACCCACTTTCTATCTGGCGTCGTTCCCCTTACAAGCTCCTGCGCACACCCCGGCTTTGCCGCATTCCTCCCAGCACATCTTAAATGCTTAATGCATCACCTGCAACCACTAACCTTGAATATTTTCACGTGCAGCACCCAACTCTCAGTGCCCCAGGAGTGCCAGGTAGAGGCACCTCGCTGAGAAGCACAGTTTTGGGGGTGCTTTGCACGTGCTCAGCCCCAAGGGCAGCAGCTCTGCCCGGGGGCACTCAGGCTGCCACAACGAAAGGACCCTGGCGACCAACTACAGGGCGCATGTGTTCATCTGCACGCCTGCCTCTGTGCCTGTGCTCATGCAGTGACTGCAGAAAAATCTGTGAAGCCCTGGAGTGCACAGATCAGTTTGAGATCTCCTTCGCAGCATCCCGGGAAGCCCTGGGACCGGGAWCTGGTACATGTGCTGCCAGTGGCCAGCACAGTTATCTATAGATGTGTTTACATGTCAAGCTCAGACAGCTTTCAGCACAGGTGGAGACTTTTGTGATGGACTAAAATGCAGAYGTGATCAGACTCGCATCCAGAGATAACGCTCCCCCATCCAGAAAGCCATTCCTGAAAACAGGGCTCCTGGTATTGACATCTTATGAAATATGCCTTTTCCCCATAATTCTGCAGCTATGCCTTGCTTTGAAAACCAGGGCTTGCACCACAGACCCTCTACGTGACGTGCCGCAGCCGTGGGCTTTGTCTGTACCAGCCAGCCTCAAATTCCCAAGTGGGCAATCTTGGTGGGAAGGGTCTGGTCTGGTTAGCTAATACATTCCTTCAGTGTATGTCAAAACACAGTCTGCTGCCATTTCAGAGGCTTACAGCTTCCTGCAGCCCTGCAAAATACTCATCCGCATAGGTGTCAGAGCACATTACAAACAGAGGCAGGAGCTGCAGCCTCATTTTCTGCACCGTGGCAGGCAGGGGGGGTGTTCATTTTCAATGCCAGATTTAACACAATATTTTATTGGCATGCAAGATACCACCCCAGATCTTCATGCTCAGAAAACAAGTCTTAAATAAGCTAAACCGTCTTTGAATACAAAAGACTTAATGAAAACTATTTCAGACGTTACTCAAGGTATCTGGATTGGTTTTCCTGCCTTCTACAACAGAGCAGAAACAGAGACTACACCTATTCTGTATATTTTTGAAGTACTTTGAAAAGGGGGAGAGGCAGGAGAGTATGCAGCAGCGTCTCATCCACTTGCATCGTCTCAGCAGCCCCACGATAACAGGGATGCAGATGGTGGGAGCCCACGCTACGATGTCAAATTAGGGGGACAAAACAACAGAGTTGGTGTAAAGCTCTGTGGACGGTGCTAGGACAGACGACTCCCCGCGGAGACTTTGTGAGGGGTTGGAGAAGAGGCCAGTGCCAGCTACACGGCTCTCGAAAGGGGGCCTGGAAAATAACCATGCTTAATGATAAGCGCAGGGGATTTCACAGGCAGCTTGCTGCTTAGCGTATTTAGGTGCTTTTGCACCTAAGTAATACGCCTCATGAAACACCAAGATACAAAACACAAGCTATAAGAGATGATGGAATTTAAAATCCCTTGGCTAGCCTTTAGGATAAAGGAGATTTGCTATCACAAAAAGCTATCAGTCCAAACAGATGCCTCTCCAGAAGATGGGAATACATCTCACTGACAGCATCCAAGGGTTTGGCAGCATAGCTATTTTTGCGTGTGGAAAGATATTTTATTTTTATGTCTCCATGGCTACTAGAAGACCATATGGCATGTGCTGACTCAGCACAGCGAGACGAGAACTCCTTTGTGCTTGTGTGTTTCTCAGCATCATTTTAATTAACGTGCTGGTGTCTGACTCCCTTAGCCTCAACCCTTCTCTTTCAACACTTGCCCAGCCGCGCTGAGCCAGCCTCTCCTGTCACTTCACCACCGGTGCCGCAGGTACAAGCTCTCCCTTCTCCCATTAGCAGTGATGAAACCGTCACTGGCGCATCACTAATAGCAATTTCCTCAGCAATAAGCCGTCCAACACCAATGACGAGAAAGTGGAACGAGCCTGCTCAATCTTTTTAAGACCCCTTGGTCCAACCAGCTCCACAGATCCCTCTCCTCTCCATGTCTCAATCCCAAATGAGAGCCTGGAAAGCATCCTGCCCACCCCCTTCTTGCTCTCGTGGGCTGAGAGGAGGCAGTTAAACAGAAACCAGCACAGTTCACAATTTATGTAAACAGGCTGTTTTCATACCAGTTGCTCAACCTTTTACTAATAAATATTTCGCCGGCCACACATTCATCTTCCTTGAAGCCCATGGCAAAATTCCCTGCCATTTCAAGGGGTGCAGGATTTTGCATTCCAGGCTGACRGCAAAAATTTTTGAGTGCCACTTTTTAATGGGGCACAGATTTCTGCTGAGGTTTAGCTAGTCTGCACCAGCTGACATGTAACTGTATAAAGGATCAGCTGCAAAAGCAGCCGAAAGCTGCAAAAACCAGCTAAAGCAGGAGTAAAATGGTAGAAAACTGTATAAAGGATCTGGCCTGTAGGAACAGCTGCAAAAGCAGCCAAAGCAGGGGTAAAATGGTGAAAAATGGATAAAACCATGGCTCCTTCCCCTCTCCCTCCTTTCTGATCCACAGCTTTGGAGGAAGAAAAACACCTTTGGAAGTGGGACCCCAGCTGTGCCTCCCCAAGAAAACAGGAGGCAATAAACCCAAGCAGATATTATCTCTTTCCTTCTCTCTCCATTGAACAGATCCCTTTTTAGTGCACTTTGCCCACAAACCAAACCTGTGACCGGCTCCTCCTGGGTTCCAATGCTGCCTCATCCGTGCCAGGCAAAGCCACCCGTCCCCGGGGCAAAGCCACCGGTCCCTGGGGCACACGTGGGCTGGGGACAGCCAAAGGGAATTTCGGCCCATTTGGGCAACCCAGCTGCTTTTCCCCATTTCACCCACCGGCGCTTCCCCTCCGTGCACTTACTCGGGCCTGTTGCACTCTCGTATCGCCGTCTTTATGCCACCGCCGCAGGTTCTCGAGCAGGTCCCGAAAGGGCTCCACGTCCCCCATGCGCCGTCTATCACCGGCGCCTCTCGCTCTTTGGGCACGCACATCCCAAACCGGCAGTGCTGCATGCAAAGGAGAGAGATGGGAAAGGTGGTTTGCATTGCTTTTGCATTATGAGCCGACCAACAGTGACCAGCCTGGATGACAAGACTCAGGCTTACTTATTTCTCAACCACACGCAAAATGCAGCAAAGATTTTGCAATCAAATAAAATTGAACTTCTTTACTTTTTGTCTGTCACCCCCGTATTTTTCTTTCTCTGCACCCTTAAATGGAGAAGCGAAGGCAAGGTGCTGAGTCCGCAGGAATGATTTACGGGAAGAAGACTGAGGACAACAGCAACCACCAAATATTCCCTGTTTACTGGTGCCGAACAGCACGGCAATGYTCGTGGCACTGGCTTTTCAAAAAGCTGCTTATCTGATTTCCTGGAGAGCAGCAGGAACCGCACGGTGTCAGGGGAGGAGACAGGCAACGGGGAAAACACCAGGGAAAACTCAAACCTCCCCACAGCTGTACAAAGCGAGAAAGGAAACTTCCAAATCCAAAGGGCAAATAAAACAGAAAAAAGAATTCCTCAATCCAAAGTATTTTTTTTTCACTCGGCCATAACATGGGACTTGCCAAGGCCTGGCCTACGCTTTTGTTTTCCAGCTATAACTCTTGTTTTCTTTTGTTTGGAAAATGGGCTTAAATTATCTTGGCAAGCCCCTGTCCCCCATTTTTATGGTATAAATTGTGTCCCTTTGGGGTATGTTTGCTAGTTCAACTACACAGGCTTCTGGAGAGGTGAGATCTAGGGGAGAGTCACCTTCTGGCCCCACCAGAGTGGATGGAAAAGTGTCCCCAAGACCCGTGAGAGCAGGGCTTCCCTCTCACCGAACAGTGCTCGCTAAAGCAGATTTAAACCCAGAGACGTGCTCATCTGCTGGTGGATGCCTAAATCTYTGCAATTATAGGAAGCCCAAACATTGCTGATTGCTCACAGATTAGAAGAGGTTACAGACTTAAAGAAGAAAACATGTAGTGCATCATTAAAATATTCCCTTACAATATTTCTCTGCACCAGATGCTGTTCAGGCAGGGAAACAGCTGACGATCTTTATGGCAACGGGGTCGAATTTACTGATGTGCCATATTTTTCCAGCCCTTTCACTAATACCAGAACAAGGTTGTATCAAGACACACAATAAGCTCACTCCCTTTTTTTAGACATCGTTATGAATCACCTTAGAGAAAGCTATCTTAGGAAAACAGGGCAAAATCAAGCTATCATGGGGGCTGTGCATCCAGCTCACAGGACACTGGCTCTACAGCACGTTTAACACCTTTTGCCCACAATGGCCAGCTTGCCACGTTGCTTTGTTGATGAAGAAAGCTGATCTCAGGTGCATTTGCCTATGGGCATGGGTTGCAGGACGGCTGAACAACTCGTAGCTTGGGCCCTAAACGTGGTGTTTGCTCAGAGATGAGCATGGTCTCTAGGCTGCAGTGTGCCCTGGGTTTGCTTTCATCTGAAGATTTGATTCCCCAGGTAGACACTGGCTGAAAAATATCTGCTACAGTAAAGGACAGGAATAAAATAAGCTGAAATGCCTGTTTCTTTGCTGCAGGACAAACCCTTACGACGCACAATTCCTCCTGGCATTCAGAGGGTTGAAAAACTGCAGGATGGGGACCCCTATGCCAGTCCCGTACAGGGACAAAGAGGTCCGACAGCTATCATTAACGTACAAAAATACATGACACAAATCCAACAGTGCTGTCTCGGTGGAGAACTTCTTGCAGCAATGTTGATGCTTACAGCTAAATATATAACCACAGTCATGCTTGGCACCACTGACCCAGAGAAGACGACTGAATAGCTAACTAGTGAATGTACACAGCTAACAGACCGTGACATGACCTATATGTCTCCCAACCGATGGTTGAGAATTAACCAGGAAACCACCTACATCCCTTGATTTTATTAAAAATTGGGGGTTTGGAGCTGATAGTAAATCAARGGGGGGGGGGGGAAGAGCAGCTGTTTTAAATAAACAGCAAGATTATCTTATGGAAACGCAATGGTGTTTCTTGGAACCACACTGTGAATAGTCTGGCTGTGCAACCTTCGTGCCTTTTGTATTTTAAAAATAATTTCTATGTTGAGTTACAACAGAAAAACTAAAAAGCCTGCCAGGGTTCTCTTTCCTATGAGCTTACAGATCAGAGAACGAAGAGAATAAAAGAGTTTTTGTCTGGAGCAAGTTCAAAATAACTTAGACACACAGTTGAGCAGGAGAGCAATGGCAGGGACGGGAGACACTACAACAGACTTTCCTTTCCTTTGTCTTGCTACTGGAGTCCCAGATAATTCACCAAATCCAGCTCCCATCCTTGGGCTGACTTTGGCTGAATAGATTAGCAGGGGGCAGACAAGTGCTGTGAAGCTTCATGCATGCATAACATATATGCTACCTGCTGCCATACGGCAGGAGACAGAAGTGATTACTATTCGTCTCCTCTTCTTTTACCATTCTTTAAACAACCCTGAAAACCACAAGAGATAGATGCCCAAGTTTACGACCCTCTTTATTTTCTTTCAGTGATTTATTTCCACCCGACAATGCACTGGTGCTGTGTAACACTGTAAACCATCACAACTGGTGCTCACCCAAGCAAAGGCCAAACTCCGGGCTGGGCTTATTACTTGATTTAGCGATATCAAATTCAGTGTCCTCACACACAAAATATGCATACGCTAATACTCCCATGTTGTTTTAGTATCCTTGATTTAAGAATAAATTAAATCTACATCCCAGTAGTTTTAGCTAGCTATTCAGGCTCCCTCATTTCCAAAGATATCTCCATAAAATTGGCATAGTATTTTCTCCGTCTGCCAACCCATTTATCACGGGCTTTAAACATGCAGACTTGAGGCAAGGCATTAGTCAGCAAGCAGCAGTTTGATGGGGCTCCTGGCCACAGCAGAGTACCAAAATAGTGATTTATTCCAATGAAAAGGACTCCAGACTCGCACCTCAGCACTTCACAAGCCCAAGTAAACACTGAGGAGAAGAGAGTTCATGATGATCCAAACCTTAAGCTTGAATTAGACCAACACACAGATATAAGAATTACTCTGTAAAGCCTTTTTGTGAGAATACATTCAAATGCCTGAACACGAGTGGACTGCATTAGCTTTTCTTAAGAGCCCATCTGCTCTCAGCTGAGAAGTTCAGGTCACACTCGTCTAATTTGTCTAAACTTGTCAAATTGTCTAAATTTGTGGACTGAAATGTTTTTACTTACACGGTCTTTATTAAGAGCCGTGCAGCTGGACACTGCCTCTGGGATGACATGGTAACTCTGAGGAGGTGCTAATCTGCTCAATTGCGGTTGTTTGCACATCACTCTGGCCATATCCAAGGGTAACGGCAGGTTTGTCGGAGCAAAATTGCAGCCCAGATTTTTGGAATTTCAAGAAAATAGTTATTTCTGAGCTTCCAGCGGTGAGCAGACCCCAAGCTCACAAACAGAGAAGTTGAAGACATAAGGTCTCAGGTCAAGGGGACTCCACAGATGCCTAAGCTTTATCCTGAGTCTCAGAAAAAGGTGGATTTTACATAAAAACGTAAAATATTGGTGCACCACTGGCTCCAAAGAGTAGCACAGGATTTCCAACTGTAGCATAGGATTTCCAACCACATCTCTAATGCATATTCTCAACAATAAAAACAAAYGTGTTGACTGTGCTTTTCCCTAAGAAAGGAAGGCAAATTGATACATTATGCCCATTGTCTTGAAGGAAATCAGTCAAGTGTCATTGAACAATTGACTTTTCAGACACATGCAACAAAAGGTTAATTACCAAGCCTTTATGGAAAATTATATCCAAAATAGCATCCAGGTATTTTTATTAAAATACATTTGAAAGACTATGACTTAAAATGCTGACTCTTTCTAAAGAAAACTTTAACTGTTGATCATTAATAGCCAGAAAAGCAAATTTTTAAGCTATACCTTGTAGAATAACATCACACTTTTTTTACTAGACCTAGACGGAGAACATTTTTGTTCAGACAAAAATTCTGAAAACTAGTTAGCGTTTTTCTTCAAAAGCTTCAGTATCTCAATAAAATAAAAATAAAGATGATCTCAACTATTTTTCTCCAGATCTGGACAACTGAAAACTAAATACTATTCTAGAAACCACAATGCTAGCTGGAAACTAACATTGCACATGGAAATTGAAAGTTTCTATGAATTACTGCCAAAACTGTTCCATACAGAAAATGTCAACCAGTTCTATATTTTACTCTGAAGTTGTCAAGATGAGAAGCCAGTTGGCAAGTTTATGTTACACAAAATTACTAATTGCTCACAGCACATAGGAAATTTCTAATAAAAGCCTAAGGAAGCTTTGCAAAAGTTTTGCTCGAGAGTTCGCTCAAGGGCATTAATTTAAAAAGATAAGCACTCCAGAAGGAATACCTGCTTTAAACAACGTTATGCCAAGCAGTTGATTTTAATCACATTATCTGGTGTAGAGTTGACCCATGCATACCAGGCTTAAGACACACAGAGCTGCTTTGGGCTTCCACCCTTGCAGTCAGAAGCTGTGCTCCATACAACTGACCATTGGGATAAGATGATTTTGACTGATATGCTTAGCCTAAGCCCTGGGAAACATAGCTACGAGGCACGAACCACCAGGTATTACAGACCTTTCCAGGCTCACATTCTGTCCCATCAGCCCAAGGTGTGTGTTGGGTACGACATCCCTTGTGCGCGCCATCAATGTTAATACACCAAAGTCGCCGACACTGCATCTGCTTAAGTTATTGAAAAGATCAAAATATTAAATAAATATGTGCTACATGCCTTATCAGATAGATGATCCTTTATGAAATTATCCCCCTAAGATTTATCATTAACTCACAAGCTAGACAATAATTTGATGGCTTGTGAGCCTCCCGTTCATCCAACCCAGGAGGCCTTATTTTGCCCTGGCAACACCAGGAAAACCAAGGTGTGGAATTTCACTTACCATATACGGGCACACTTGAGATCCGGGTCCAAAAATTAACTCACATTGTTTGTTGACGTCATAAATCAGCCCTGGGAGCTGCTGAGGCAACGTGTAAGTTCTTGATGAAGGTTCATCAAGCAAACACTCCCCATAACCAGTGCTAGAACACAAAGCAGAAAAATGGTGTTAAACAGGAGGCGATGAGACTAGAACCCCTTGGTGTGTACCCGAGTCAGCCTTAGATGCACACCACATTTGCCATATTTAACAAGCACTACAACAGCTACTGCAGACAAGCACAGGAGGGTAGGAGGCTGCGTTACCCATTCACCACCACCCCCGTGCTGTGCTAACGACCGTCCACCACAGTGCAGTCAGCTACCCTGGCAAAAGCATTTCTGAGCATGCACGACCTGCATTTAGTTGCTGAGCATGCTCTGGTATATATTTAGAAAGAAAATCATTGATTAGCAGAAGAACCGCCCAAGGGACCGAGCTCCTGGATTTGCCAGGACACCATCATGGCTCTCGTTCTGCTCCCCATCACAACACGAGGGAAGGCATCACGGCAAAATGGGCGATCACTGTGCATCAAACTGACCCGCGGGCTCCTGGAGCAGTGTTCCCACCATGGACTAGTGCCAGGGCTTTATCTTGACCCGTGGAGCAGAAAGGCAGATTCAATCTGCCTCCTAAAACGCAGCTCTATATCTGGGCCACAGGGCTTGGAAAACTCACTCTTCAGGTTCGAGGAGAACGCACATTCCTCAAAAGCAATATCCATGGGGGAAGACATATTCTTCCCCATAGAGAGGCTGGTCCTTGCCAGCTTATCATGAGGCTGAACTGGCAGGGACTGGATGCCAGGGGTGCATTCCTGCTCTATGTAAAGGACGCATGCACACACAAATCCCTCTGATTTCCTCCAAACGCTGCACACTAGGATTTCAGATTAACTGATGAGCCCCATGGGACACGTGCACACATCAAAACAGCCTAACACATGCATATGCAAGGCCTTACTCCAGAAATTCAGTGATGTATTTCCTACTGCATTTTGACCACATCCAGGGATTGGTGTAGAAGTTCAGTGTTGGTGCCATGACATGCTGTTGATTTTTACCTCCGTCTTCTTTGCACTTATGATTGTCATCGTGTGGCATGTTAAATCTAAGAGAAAAACAGCAGCGAAAAGTACAGTCAGTTAAGTGGCAAATGCCAAGTATTTAGTATAGCAAGAGCAACAGTGAGAACTAAATGTAAATAAACCCAAGAATTTTCCTAGATGTGCTACTGACAGATATCGCAGACTAAAAGCATTAATATGCACATATTCATAAGTGTCAACAAGCATTGCTCAAATTGCGTTCCTAGCACTTGTCTGCAAAAAGCTACCCAGGACCCCGGTAAGCTCTCCATACCACGACTGCATATATTTAGCCAGACAAGTCCTTGAGGGAGCCTGGAGTAAGATGCAATTTCAGCTGCAGTTTCCTTTTCAGCTGATGGTTGCGATCCTGCAGGCAGGCTGGAGTTTGGCCCCACCTTCATAAAAATGGCAAGTTCTCTGGAATTGAGCCAAAGAGCCAAGAGTTGATCTGGGGGATTAAGTTTCTGAAGGGGACAAATGACTTGAGCCCACCGACCACCGCTGCCTGAAGTCCCTCGTGTACGTAGGCAGCACCCTATGTTGGCTGCAAAATGTTTTCTAATGCAGTTGAATACCTTGGGCCACGCTGATCCCTCAGTGCTGGTGCCTAACCAGGGTTGCACCGGGGATAGACTTGGCTCCTATACTTTATGTGGTAGGTTTGCAAAATGCCATCAAGCATCAATATCAGCAGAAACCCACGCGAAGTTTGCAGCACGTGACGTATTGAAGAATGCGGCAAATACGCTAAAGGAGAGAGAACGGCTTAAAGCGCTTTGCTGTTTGAAGGGGAAATGACCCGGTGTGATCCGGYGTGGAAGGCTGGGGAGTTTATATCCCATTAAGATTACCTCCAGTGAACYACCTTTTCACTCTGCTCCCTGTAAAAGAGCAAAGAGGCATTTCCTGCTCGGGAGCGCCACTAACCCCTCCGGCAGCTCTGGGGCAGCATTAGCGAAGGAATTAGCCACAGGTTAGGTGTGGGGAACGCCAAACCTTCGGGGACTTTCTGTCAGGAAATCTCATTTAAACAAATACTACTGTGGTTAAAAATAGACCGTCTCAGCCAGCTCTCCGTGAAGAAAAAGGGAATTTAAAACAATGAGAGATCTGTTCCCGAGTATTCATCCATCCCACACCTACAGACATCCACTGCAAACCAGGCGTGAGGTGGTTTGGGGCTGAACCAGCTGCCTAAGAGTTGTAGCTGGGGGGTAAAGGGCTATGTGATCTAAGATGTTTTTTTCTCACTACCACTCTCAAAAAAAAGTCAAAATCAGTTAAAAGAAATTTCCACTGGAGGAAGTGCATCTTGAGTGACAGCATCTCTTCTGGGGATGTCCAGCAGCATGAGATTTTCCCTTGTGAAATAGTTCAGGAGGTGGGTCGGGCTCACTTATACATCCCAATCACCTGCCAGACACCCTGGGTAAATTCCTCCCTTCGCACACAGCTGCTGCGCTGCCTTCAGTAGCACCACGCATGGCGGTCGGACAAGCTGTGGCAGGCTGAGGACCTGCTCTCGGAGGAGACTTCAGTCCCGAAGGCCAGGTGAGACGTGCCCGTGCCCCTTGCCCTAGTCCTCCCCGAGGCACCCAGCACCTCCCAGCTCCAGCCAAAATCCTGGCTAGTCCCAGTGGTTTGGCCAGGACATCGTGGCTGCTGGGGCAGATCCTGCTGACATCCGCGTGGAGATGTGAGAAGATGCAGTAATAACAGACGTTTTGTTAGCTCTTCTCCCTTGCTTAGGTGCTGCTTGGGGTACCCTGTCACTCATCCTCCCCAAAATGGGGGTCTGCTGGTTTTGCTGCTCTCAGATAGGCTCCGCAGCACCTCACCACCTCTCAGAGTCACACCACAGCTTAATCTTCCTCAGTGGTGTATCTTCTACCCAAGTATATTTATTTCCTCTCAGATAATTAGGCTCAGCAGGTACCAAGTCCTAGCCTAGCTGGCAAGCCCTAGCTAGCATAAATCTTGGGCTATTTAAATGTAAATGTATTTACATAAAACATACACATGGCCAAGTTCATGTGCTATTGTAAAAGCAGTGCTCAGTCCGTTATCTTCACTAATTGAACAGCTCCTGTATGGGTCACAGACTGTGCCCAGCTCTGCCAGACCTAGGAGAGAACAAAGAGGTTTACAATAGAAAAAGAAATGTCGCCCACGGTTCAGCACAGGCAACTAACATTGTCACTACAAAAAAAGCTATTAAAAGACAAAGGAAATGTTTTCCTTACCCAGAGTATCACATTTGTCGTGCGCTCTACAAATATCCTGTCTGAAAGCAGAACAGACCTGACACATTAATTTTCAATGCAGCAGTGAGTTAAGGTACAAGCACAATAATAACAACATCCAAGAGCAATTCTTGGTCCTCCAATGGACCTTCTCATGCTGGTTTGCCACATTGTCCAGTCAGAGTCTGAACCAACTCCCTACCATAGTCAGAGTTTTTCATCTTATGTTGAACCCATGGGCAGACCTTGGACAGTCCTGAACCTCTCAAAGTCATCTACTGCTATGGTGGACACATTATCCCAATTCTGCTCACAGTTACACCGCTCCCACAATTGCAAATGTCATTACACCCACATCAAAACCCAAACGTTTCCCATAGCTGCATATATTACATACTCACAGCCTCTGACACACTACTGGCTACAGTTTTCATGAGAATATTCACCATACCTGGTAACAAGCACAGCTGTATCGTGTTGAAGGTGACTTCCTTCAGGGTGGTTCTGGGATTGCTGCCATTGGCAAAAGTTTTTTAATGTTGTCTGGGCATTGTAAGATATTGCAGGACCATCCTAATAAGCAACACACATAAAGCAGGTATTTTAATTATTCATCACAAGGCTCGCTACAAGTGCCACCATCAAACACAGAAGGAGAAGAAAACCACTTCCATTACCTGTTCATTATGTATCACGACCAATTTCACAATAACAATATTAATTAAATTTCCAATGCTTGGGTCTTTGTAGATAGAAGCCACCTGTTTAAAAAAGAAATATTCAGATTATTGCTAGCATTCAAAGAAACAAACAATTAAGACAACACACACATTTTCCATTTTGCAACTGTTTTTCTCCTGAGCTGCTCTTCTGCCCCACTCCATGCTCTGATGCTACTTGGAGAGACGTCCTGCCAAAAGCACAATTTTAGAATGAAACAAACCTGCTGGTATCGCAGAAACCCAACATTTCCTTTTGCTTTAACAGACATTTCACCAAATTACAGGATCATTCTGCTCTGAGATACAATACCACCAACCAAGACTGTCAAAAGCAACTTATTCTCTCAAGTGCCTCATTTTCACATAGACAGTTTTAGACCACATATTCACTGCACTTCTACCCTCTAAGCAGATGAAAATCACTCCAGTGACACAACTATGCTGGATACTCACTTCCAGGCACTCTTGCATCTACAGAGCTGCCTGTTTGGGGACTGCACTGCTGCATCCTAGTACCAGCAGCTACTAAAACGCTTGTCCTCAGCCTGGAAAGCCAACCCTAGCACTACGCTAAGGACCAAGATGACCCCAGGCGGCTTCTCCTTTCAACAGCAAGGGAAGTCAGGCAACTGCATAACCTACTACCATCAGTCCCTTGGAAGGCACAGTCCCCAAAATACCTTTTTAATTCAGCTGCTATTTCACCTGGGCTTAAATAAAAGCAAAAGTACAGCGTGTGGACTAAAGGGCCAGTGATACTTCTCATGCTGCCTGGGGTTTGGAAAGCTGGAAGGGAGAGGTGTGGGAAGGGTTAGGAAATGCGATGGGTCTGGGAAGGAAGAAGACTACAACCAGTGTTCCCCGACCAAGTTTTACCAAGCTTTACTCTAATCCCAGCATTATCTCCACGCCTAGCTGAGGCAAACTGATGGTATTGCATATGAACGCAGCAGAAAGGAGRCTCTGTGACCACTAGAAAATGATCCGTGGGTGAATCTACTCCCCCTAGTTGAATACTCACTATTGACATTAACGTTAAGACGTAGTGCTGTAGATTAGCTCCATGGTAGGCAACCATCCTGCTGTCAGCCACCACCATCACCTCCACAAACCGAGGGTAGGAGAGAAACCGCTTTGTTCGTCTGTGGCTCTTCTTTTCACTGATGTTCCCAGTCTTGTTGCTATCCGCAGAAAACGAATTCACTTCCAGGCTGTGTTTTAACATCTCCATGTCAGATAACATGCTGCTTTCTGCCCACTGTCTTCTCCAGTGTTTCCGCTTGTTCTTTTTGTGACTGTGTTCGTGATCTATGATTAAAAAGCAGACAAAACCATAAAGTACATTCTGGAGCGAATAGAGTTAACACCACATGTACGTTATGTCAAAATACCTATTTACTTCAACCAAGAGTTAGCAGGCTTGTTCCAAACAGCTAACCAAAACAGAAGGACTACGTGGAAGCTCACCATGTAAGCCAACATCTAAGGCTTTTCTTAATTTTTAAAGGCTTAGGTAATCTTACTGAAGCCAATGGCACTGAAAGGCGGACATTCACGTAAAGGCTTTCCTGCAGCAGAGCCGTCTCCTTGCCTGCGCAGGAGGGATGGAGCCTGGGCTGCAGTTCAGTTTAACGCGACGTGAGCCCCGTAATGGTAATTAGCCACCGCAGCGGCAACGTGAGGATTCCGGGCACGTCCAAGGTGGCCAGGAAACTGCAGGAAACAAAGGTCCAAATCCTGTATTTCTAACTCAGGCATGAAGGACGGCAGGATTTGGCCTTCATAGCAAAGCACTTATATATGATTTATTTCTGTCTCTAACAATAACATGGCTGGGCTTCAATTCCCCCCCTCCCTTTATTATTCTGTGCTATGGGAATGGTAAAGGTCATCTAATAGCACAGCTGCCACTGGCTAAAGAATAGAATTCAGGAAGTTTCACATATACTGCTTTTGATATTCAATTAGGCCAAACATAAAAGCAGCCTGAAAATATACTCCATGCTGATACAAAGACAACAAAGTGACGAGGGAGAACAGGCAAATAAAACATATGGAACGTGTACAATTAAGATTTACCATCTGATTAGTATGTAATTATAGCATTATTTAAATCTAAGAGCAAAATCAGTCTTATTTGATGCCACTTAATTTTTAATCAGTTCATCATAGGAAGTAGCTAATTGAATGTGATTCATCCACAAGAGACTGTTYGCTTCTGCATTTAATATAAAGCCAGATCTGAACTACTCATCTAAGACTCCAGGCTACAACCCTCACGCTCTTTGTAGCTTTAGTTTAATTTCGTCGTGGTGGTGAAAAATATCACATTTCCTTATCTGACCCACTGAGTAGGTTAGAGGAAGCATAATATTAGGGAACAAAGGAATATTCAATGCTCAAACAAGATTGAAATGATAGGAAACTTCTTAGCTATTTTTCCTGTGTAGTTTCCTTTTAGGATATTTTGTAATAATTTCCAAAAAAAGAAATATAAAATACATTCTCTAATATCAAGGCAGGCAAAGGAGGTCGGCCAGCTTCTACCTATCTGAAAAATACTATCCTTTTGCCCTATGTGTAAATAGGCAATAGAGTATTTAAGAATTAAATCCTGTTTACTCTGCACTACCCAAGTCCTATGAATTCCCCTTTCTCGATATAGTCCAGACCACCTTAATACAGCAGAGAGTCCACAGTTATTTGAGTAAGAATTTGAGAAAGCCAATGGCATTTGTGGTTATAATTGGATTGCCCTAGTTCCTCTGCACTAATCAATGCCCTGGTGTTGGCAAGGTTGTGCTCTCATGCTGGCACGGCTTCGTGGGCAACCGTGACATTATCCCGACTTGTTCAGTGCCAATCAGTGCGGGAAGCCAACTATGCATACAAATAACTTAAAGGTGAGAAGACGACCAGACCAAGGAGAAAGTGCTAACCTCAGCCCTTCAGCCGGTTCCCCTCCTCTCTGCACCCTCAGACAGTCACTTAAATTTCCCTTTTAAATAACTAACTTCCAAAAGAAGCAGGTGCTCAAGGAAAAATGCGTTAAGGATGGGGAGATGCTCAACAGGGCTCGAGTGAGGCTGAAGGCAAGGCTGCAGTGCAAAGGCAGAGCTCTGCACCATCCGCCGCCGCGGCTCCGCAGAGCCCCAAAGGGGACCACGGGGCTCAGGCGTCTTCTCCTCTGGCCAGCCTGGCAGAGGGAGGTTAGATGGCAAAAGAAGAGGGAAATGCAAAGGATTCTTTGAAGAGACACCGGTTATACAGGAGACGTTTAAAAGAACTTAATTGATATTCAGCAGGCTTGCACTGAAATCCTGCAGCCAGTGTTGTCACACACTCAAAAAAAGAAAAAAAAACAAAACCAAAAACAAAACAACCCACCCAAAAACCAGAGAGGTCCACGTGAAATGCCAGGTCTGGTTCCAAGAACCCCAACCTGACCCACCACACAGGAGAACCAGAGCCCAACACAGCCAGGTACGCCCAGCACTGAAGAAAAACTACCTTTCTTTCTGTTGCAGAGATCTGGCACGGTGTCATAGAATCATTTAGGTTGGAAAAGACCCCTAAGATCATCGAGTCCAATCGTTAACCTAACGCTGCCAAGTGTCGGTACAGTATCAGTGTACTTCCCCTGTCCAGCACACAAATCAAGTGAGCCATATGATCCCTTCAAAAACCAACATCTTTTTTTCCAGGTATGAAGTCACTCCAACACTTACAGCATGCTATTTGGACAAGTCACGAACAGTATTTTGGCCAGCCTAGTTACTGTAAAACCAAGCACAAGCAAGTGGAGATACATTGCATGTAAAGCCACTCCTGGACTTCGATAGTAGTGAACTGTTATCCTCGCTCATCTTGCATATAACTACACTCAGAGATGGTGCACATTCAACTGTAAAAAATTAAACACTAATGGCAGTGCACTGCTTTCAACCCATCCATAAACCCCCCCCAGCATTAATGGGAGTTGCACACAGGCACTGCCAGTACTCCGTGTGCCTGATGCTGTTGATATCTTGCTCCGTTACGATGGCCACAACAGAAATGCGCTTATTGAATGGTGCGGCATACTGCCATTTAATCAAGCAGAAGTGAAAATCTCTCACGTTATACAAGAAAACTGCAATTTTACAGCGACAGCTTCCTACTGCCACACACAACGCCAAAGAAGGGTGTGATATTTTTCCACCTGGTTTTGCTTTTTTTTCCTATTGTGTTAATATATTAACAGAAATCAGGAAAGAAAATGGTTTACTTGGCAAGCTCTCAATCTCTGCAAACGACCTGAAAAACACCTACCTACACGTGGCATTAATTGGATGGGTTTAAGTAAGAAAACATTTTCTTTAATTTGCAGAAAAAACAAAACCCCAATGAGCAGACAAACACTTTAAAACCATGCAAACTACAGATCAATAATTCAAGTACCAGGCAAACCTATGCACTAATTCAACAGTTAATATTCATTTAAGAGGTGACTAAAAGGCTGCTGAAATAACGTCCATTTTACTGCTTGCTTTACTAAGACAGTCTATGGTGTTTGCACAGTCTTTAGACAGACCTGGAGGTGTATGTTCATTTTTTTTCCACTTGGTTTCTTCTTTGTKATGTATGACTTAAAAAGGAGACCCAATCCTGTGACAGGGATATTTCTTCCTGATGGCATCTTCCCACCCGTGCCATTTATTTTTGCCTGCGCAAGAAGCCTCAGCCCAGAGCCCACTGAGCTGACTTATGGATGATTCCTGCTGATTAATGGACTTTGGATCTACCCCAATGGAGAGGGCAGGGGAGACTCAGGCCCTGTGCAAGTACTTTGCCTGCATGAAAGGGTGACAGGGCAGAGCCAGGGACTGCTTTTGAAACAGTAGCTATTGTTATGCTAAAACCAAAAATTAAAAGAAAAAGCGATCGCTTATCCCAACGGTTCTAATTCTTTCCATTTCTACATTAACCTGTCCTTGGAATAGAAAGCAATTTGCACAATTAAGAAAGACATGTGACAATGCAAGCATTTCCAATTCAGCTCCAAGTTCATGAGAGCTGCACATAGCAGGGGGCGGGGGGAGAGAGAAAGAGATAGGAGAGCAAGAGAGGGAAGAAAAAACAAAAAAATCTATTTCTCGAGCTAATAACATTAACAACCTCTTCCTGCTAGAAAAGGAGCATGGTCCTTTCAAACCAACTTAGTATCATACCTCTTCTGAATGTGTGACCTAGGATTTTTAACACAAAGTTTGCTGCTCAGCAGTTGGCCCATAACACTCCTAGACCTGCTCTGATCCAGCTGCGCAGATGATAAAACTATCATTTGGAAGTTAATTATTTATTGCACACCTCCATAAAGCAGATCAAAATTCAGCTGAGCTCCCTCCAGGCAGTCAGTCGGCGTGTGACCTGCCTCCCTCGACTCGAGCAGGAGCCACGGCAGCAAACCCTGCCCAAACGGTTCGGTATGAGCTTCGGCTGCAGTCGGCTGGCCTGAATCTGCTGCCTGTGGCTGGTACAACAGCAGCCACTGAAGGGACTGCCATCCCTTGGAAAAGAGAGGCAAGAAGCAAAATGGATTTTCTTCATGCAGAGGTCAGACTGGCTGAAATCAAACCACATTTTTAGGCTCTTCTTGCCAGGAAATGGGATGGAAACCAGCTCCTCTTTAGGACCAAAACAGGTCCTAAGCTGGACCAAAGGATTTTTCTAGCCCTGGGTCTGTTTTAATTCTATATCGATATGTTTTATATCTCTATCTATCTTTCAATATATCTACAGATATATCTCAGATGAATTTGCATGAGGGCAAATTCTCACCTCTCTTACCGTGGGTGTGCTGTCGTGGCCAGCATAGCCCAGAGCTGAACACTCCTTCACTGCCAGCAGCTTCTCACCCTGCTCGGACAACAGCCAGGGATGGTAACGTAATGGGGGAGCAGCGACTGCCTTGCTCTGCACCACACTGAGACGACCAGTCCTACAAGCAGGACCAATCCTGCCTTCCCTCTGGATAGCTCCTTGACTGTGCAATTGGAGCTGCTGCTATAGCTAGAAAGGGAAAATYGTCTTTATTGATAGAGGCGAGATCAACGACCTACATCAGAAGGGAAATGAAGGATCCGGGCCAGCGAGGATCCAAAGAGAAAGGTATTCTGCACCAAGGGTAGAAATGAAAGCTTGCTCGATTTATCTAATCTCCAAACTGGAAAGCGTTCAAATGCAAATCAGTCTGAACCCACTTAACAGAGAGATCAACTGGATTTTCAACCTTCATCAGCAAGAGCTGGACAAAACTGCATAGATCAAACTTTCATGGTTGGAACTATTGAAAATGCAGTAAAATATCAGACCTTTCACAGGTGCCACTATTAGAGCAATAGGAAGGAGGGAAACTTCAATTTTCCACATGCTGTTCATGCTTCCCGTTGAATTAGGAAACAATCTGGGCTCAAAAGAGTTCCCTCCCAAACTGTTCCAGAAGAATCAAAATATTGGGCTTCTACAAAAAAGTTTTCTTTGCCACTAAGAGAAACATTTGCACGAGCGGATCATAAGCCCTCATGACCCAAGCACACATGCTTGTTAATTTTCTTGCCTTCCTCCACTTTGAATTTTGCACATACACTTTACTAAGTAGCTTCCTAGATGTCTGACTGGAGCAATGTTCAGATCCTCGGAAAGGTCCATGGCCAGGAGCACCTGCTGCTGAAGTCAGCTGAAGCACAGAGCCTGGGATTTGTGTTCGTAATATGTGAAAATACTCTAAAGCCAGCAAGCAATGCTATAGAGCCATGAGCAGTTTAGACCAGCATGAACCATCACTGATACCAAAATCAGCAGTCCCACCTCCATTCACCCGCTGCAGCTTGTGCACCAGAGCAAGCAGGGTGGTGGCTTTGGCTATGGAGACTCCATCCTTGGAGGTGCCAAAGCTCAAGGTGGTACTGAATCCACCCATGTCTTTTGGGGTCATCCTGCCTTTCTTCCTGCTACTTGAACCAGAGTGCTTGAGAACCACGGACTTGCAGTTAGCTCCGATCGACTTCCCTTAGTACAAAAATATTCTCTGTTTTTATACCATGCAAACACCAAAGATCACACATACTCTAGATGTTTCCTTTCCTGATGATGTATGTTAGAATGCATTCCAGCTTTAAAGAATTTTTTTCTGCCTAAGGTTAAAAATTGTACGTGAAAGCTATCAATTGTGCACAGTAGACAGAAACTAGATTAATGAACAAAACAATAAATTGCCTCTTTAAGAAAGCAGATAGTAACATGTGAGCTGAGCACGTGGCGGAAAATGATTCAAAATCATCTTACAGATAAAATAACTAAATAACTGCATCTCACAACTGCAAGGCACAAAAGCACCATTGAATTGATACAAAATTGGATTAAGGTATGGCTGACAAAGTTACAGTGCTGAAAAATTACTGATACCAGTTCCATAATCCACTGGTTCAGGAAGAAAAATAAACTAGCCCTGCAGAATGACTAAAAAAACCATGGCAAAATACTCTTCAAAACCCTCCTGACACTGCAAGGGGCTGGGCAGTTTGCTGAAGTACATCCCAGTGTTTCACCTATGAGTAGACACACATCTGAGCCAGGTTGTGTGTCAAACCAGTACGAATATACCACAGGCACACTGACATACACCAGTAGCATTTCAGCACATCGGGAAAACAGCCAGGGCTGCTGCTTTCTGTGCTGCCTGGGCTAATTGAACCTATTTGCCTRCAGAGCTCTAGAGGTTGCACTTGCTGAACCTGACTTCTTCCTTGCAAGCCACCTGAGCACCCAAACTCCTGTGTTTGTTTGCTTGCTCCTAATGCAACTTTCAATGCATAACAGTCGCAAGTACACCAACACGTTATCCGCACTCATATCTAGTGATACCTATGAGGTACCATGCCAACAAGAACAGCACTGAGATCACCACATCTTTGTACTGACACTCAATAAAAGATGAGAAAAAACCATCCCATTAGAAAGAAAGAAACTTTGCCTAGCAATTGGCCACAGGGATTCTGGTAATGACAATACAGGCACGTGGGAAGAGAAGTCACAGAATAGTCAGCCTCTTTATTTTCAGTAGTATGTGCCACGGGGTACAAATGAAAAGTACCAAAGTGATACCTCCCTGCTTCTCCCACCTGCCCTCTTCAGCAGACGTCCACACAGACAATGTAAAAGCAGATACAAAACTGCAAGTACATCTATTTTGATTCTAGGAGAATAATTAAACTCTGTTCACTTACCATGTCTAAGTTGCAAAACAATAACCAATCAATAATAATTTGTTTAGTCACAATCTTGGTCTTCCACTGTTAGGGAATTAAACTTTCTTGCCAGATAGATGCTTGACACAACAAAACGCATGCACCTTGCTTATAACTCACATTGAGAAATTTTTACACAAAACGGCAATTACGGGATCTGGATCATTGGCTGTGATCGATTTTTTTAAATTGTCAGTCTAATACCTTATTTCACTTGCCAACACCACAGCAAGACAGCACAAACATTACAGCCTGATCCCTTTCCCAACTCAGTATGGGAAAAGCTTATGTTTGACATCCCAGGCCCATTTGACCAAGTACTAGTTGGCTGTTACTGTGCTATTACCTCAATAGGAAGCCAGAAATAGAATTAATTACATTAGCATATGGGACTTGTGACGTAACTCTCTCATTTGCTGTTTTTGGGAGGGAAGGAAACCTGAAATAATTACTATCTGACTATAAATTACAATTCACTTCCTTAAAATGAGAAACTTTTCTGAGGGAAAGAACGAGGTCAATGTTTTACCCTGAGGCCAAAAGCAAAGCTGACAGCTTAAACAGACTTTTGAAAGAGCTCAAGGATTGCTCAACCTGGAAGCAAAGGCTTAGGAAAACCTCCCTGCAGATCTTCTGCAACCCCATGGTTACATGAGACCCAGCAGTACAGAATTTGCCTGAAGACCTGCCTGGAAACTAGACACCTAGAATGTGAAATACTGCTGGATGAAGGACTTGAAAACCAAAACAAGGTCACAGCTAGGAAGCAAGACAAACAGTCCAAAAGAACTAGCAAAAATACAAAAGGGCTCTAGACCAACAGCTTGACTGCAAAGGATCTGGGATTTCACCATGGACCACTCACAAGAGTACAAACATTGAGTCCTGTGGAAAAGGACGTTACATGGAAAGGGACCAAGTCAGGCTTTAGCCAGACCCTCAACACTTTCCCCCCAGGTCATGTCCCTGGTCACGACACTGATAACACATTAACAAATCCACACCCTGGCAACCTCAACCCGGCCACCCCTTCCCAAGCACGTGGGAACGCGGTGGCAGGACCATCTCCTACTTGTGCCATGGGTTCACCAATGACTTCCCTTGCAGCTGGGTGGCATTAGGAGAGAGATGACAACCATCTGTAAGGGCTGGTGCTAATTATCACGCGGGAACAGGATTGCAATCACCGAGCTGGCAGCACCAGACGTTTGCTTGCTGAAGACACAGGGCAGCACTCCTCTGCTCTGGCGGCTCCCCAGTGTCACGTTCAGTGGGAAGGGTTGTTAAAGTTACTACGAAAGGGTAATCTATTACAAATTACTCATTAATGCAACTGAAAAATCAGTGACATATTACTGATTATGCCTGTGTCACGCTAGCTCGGCGGCAAGACTTGGTTCATGCTGCTGATTTGTCTCGTGCTTTTTACAGCAACCTTCTCAACACAACTTACACGCACACAGCTTCTTTTCTCCTCCTCACCTGGATGAGTACCTGGGCCTTGCCTTTTTGGAGCTGCTATACCTGGCTGCACATATGCCGCCTCCCGATAGTCAAACCGCTTTAATGCCTTGCAGCTAAATACCCAGTTGCAAATTTGAGACCCTTTTGCGTCCGTTTCTGGCAGGTACTGGGACGTGCTGAGCCTCCAGGCTGTGCCCAGCAGCTATCTGTGCTGGTAACCCTTGGTGGTTTTCGGAAAGCAACCTCAGCAGCTGAGTCACTGGGCTTCCCCACCTCCGCCAGCAGCGGGTGGGGGCACAGCCAGCTCTGCACAGGTAAGATCTGCTCTGTCCTGCACTTATCTGAGCCTGCTTCCAAAATCGCACCACCGCAGTGCAAATTGCTGGAAGGCCTCTTTGCTGGCTACAGCCCTTTGGCTCTCCTCCAGAAATAGAAAAAGCTCTAATCATCTTCCTACTAGTTTGGCACCACCAGAGTGTTATTGCTGCTTCTGCATGAGGAGTTTTGCCCGTGGTGGATATTCCCGCTTTAAGCACTCTCATTAAGGAGCCAGGACTTTGTGCAAGATCCTCACATGCAGCCCCAGAGCCCACCTCTAACAGCAGCCTCAGGACGGGCACGGCTGACCAGCAACAAGTCATGGGAACAGCTAGCGCTCGCTATATATTCAGCCCTTGATTTATTCATCTCAGCCACAGATGGGTCTTGAATATAAAAGAATTACGAAAAACGAAGCAAGAACAGGGAGGTATTTAACTAACAAAGCTGGGAAGGAAACGGAAAGCACAGATCAGGAGAGCAGAAAAGTGAACGCAGTGGGAACAAAGAAGGAGCTGCCCAAAAGAGTTCATTCGGCAGTCCTGCACTGGGGTTACAGTAAAAGCTACAAGGAATTTGCAACGTTTGGAGCAATGAAATAGCTGAGCATGCAGCAGAAGCGGGGAGATGAGAAAGCCCAACTCTTGCATTTATATTCATGGCCACAGGGCAATTGTGGCTCCGTGCCACCAGGCAGGTGGAGGCCACATCTGTCTCTGAACAAGGGTGGCCAACAGGCAGAATGATTGGGTAAGATTCAGTAAAAGGCTAAAGCTATCACAAAACCCAACAAAACCAGAAGAGAAGAGCTCCAGAGAAGCCAACAACCAAACTACACGTATAAACGCATCAATGACAAAAAACGTGGGAAATGTGAGAGAAAGGAGAGACAGCAGAAAGGGACACAAGATGCAGAGCAAGAGGTGGCCTGAAGTGGTTTATTTAGGTGACGACCAGAGGCAGCGTCCTGTTGGCATCTGGAGCCAGATATCTCTCTGCAAGACCAAACCTTCGGGGTTTCACATGGAAACCGGTGGGTAGGGCTCGCTGGTCTGCTCCTGGCGGGAGGTCAGACTGGATAGGGGGGCTGGAGAGCTGCTGCCGGCCTCCCAAAGCCCAGCAGGATGCAGCTACACGCCTTTTATCATCAGAGTCAGATTGTTCCTCCGTGGGGCGCAGGAAAGCTCCACTCTCCAGCTTCGCAATGAGCCACTTCCTTTTTTTCTTTTTTTAGGATCAGAATTTCTTTTCTCTTCCTCTTCCACCTCAAAAAAAGCGGACATTTAATAACTTGGATCGGAAGAACTTGCTATCGTGAAGCGATGGGTGGTAGCGGCGCTGCACCTAGTGACATCATGCTGTCAGCCTGGCCAAGTCTTCATCCCGTCAGGGCTATTCAGTAAAACGCAACTAATTATTCTACCAGATCCTCGACCAGATGACAAATTGATTCACGGTACTAACTAAAAGAAGGGAAGGAGGAGAAATTGCACCATTTCCTATGACTGAAACTACATTAACCCGTTACCCCAAGGAAAACTTTGTCAAAAGTTTTTATTGCGGCAGTTGAGCTATACGCCAGACGGCTGAAGTGCATTGCCAGGAGACCCCGGTGTTGTGCTATGAAAGTTCATACGCAGAGCACAGTTTGCATTTGATATCCATCAGCGTTCAGAGGAAAAGATCTTTTTTCAGAACATCTGCAGAGTATCTCATATGTCAGAGGACCTAAAACTGTTATCAGAAACTGCTAATTAAAACTTAACAAAATCAAATACCTGTTTTTCTAAGCTGACCTGAGGATGCTGAAAACTAAAAGTAACACCAGGGAGACCGCTGGAAATGAAAGCTTTTACTCAATCTGTCAGTCAACTCACAAGGGAAACTTTTCCCGGATACTGCAAGAAGTCTGTAATTACATCATCATGGCAAGGGCACACCAGTATGTTGCTTATTAATCACTTCCAGGAAGACGACTATCAGAAAGCCATTCTTAATAGCACCACTGCCCGGCAACGCGGGCTCCCTTGCTCACTACAGGGTGGGTACTTCAGATTTCCCTTGTATGAATTTCCTCTTTCAGAAAATTTCAATCCCTGCAACGCAAATGCACCTTTTCRCACGTTCTTCTGACAAAAGGCTGGATTCACACAACACCCTACAGCTATAACAAACTCTCAAACTCTCACGAAACCATTCTTCTCTGGTAGGAGTGACAGATGCACCCCATCCAAAACAGTGAGCGCTGCTAGATTTTGCGTTTTCCCCTCTGTTCCAAAGACACGTGAGATACCATCTCTCCACCAGGCGTAACCCCAGGGGGAACGTCAAGGTTCAGCATTGCCCAAGCTGCCCTGCGCTTATTCCTTAAATGAAGTGACCAAGACTTGTTCACCAAACGTGTATCATTCCCTTTCAAAAACTTAGACAACAGTAAAAGGGAGAGGGAGAGATGGAGGGGAAGAGGACAGAAGGGTGAGTAAGACTGTCACACCTATCTGGAACCCTTAAGCTTGTATTTGAGAGGCTAGACCTCCTCTCTCCACTACACTAAGTAACTAAGAAGAACAAGGAAACAAAGACCAGCAAGAAGCAAAGCATGTTGGAAAAGAGGAGAAAGAGATATACGCTATGTAGGTAATATCATAGATGGGGTATTATTCTCGTGAATCGTGATCTAGAAGAATAATACCCTAAATGGAAGCTACGATACACGTAAGTGGGGTGAAATACAGCAGACTGTTATAACGGCGCAGAGTAAAGTCCACAAGCGAATGTCAGAGCCCTCCCAGCTACCTTTGATTCAATGAGTCCTGTGATCTGCTGCTCCATTCCTCCAAGGGCTACTGATGCAATGTGCCAGATTCCATGTTTCTTTCCAACTGTTCTGAGTCTCCTGCATCTGATCTCAAAGAAGGGAGCAGAAACAGCTGGAAGAGAGAAACCAGAATGGCATAGTCCAGCAGCAACCCTTGGAAGAACAAACAACGACAGCCTTGAGAGAGGTACCATTGTCCCCCAGCACATATATTTGCATGTAGACATGTATCCACATGTCTTCTAGGAGAAGAAACACGTGTCACTAGTGCATCAGCTCTGGCCGGTCACAGAGCACCAAAGCATCTTCTGACTTAGTGCAAGCTGAACAGACCGACAGCTCAACAGCATGGCCGCGATCCACAGTCGTGGGTGCCAAACAAGTCACGCGTGCTAAATGCAGTTTAAGTTTGGCACCACGCTTCTCTTCCAGTGGTACCTTTACTCCCTGAGCAACTCCACCTACTTTGCAGCACATGAGCGGCTTGCAGCCCACGCAAGGGAAGCCAGTCAAGGTCTACTCTGTTTAGGCTTTAAAGCTCCTGTAGATCTAGCTGCAGGCCAAAGGAGGAGGGCAAAACAGCAGGTGAAACAGGAGACCGAAGGAATAAGCTTCTTCAGAGAGAACTTAGGTATTTGCTGCCAAAGGAGAGGATTAGTTGCGAAAATCAGGGAGTCAACGAAGCAGAGAGCAGCAAGAGGCCACTGCAGATAATAGGGACAGTAGGAGCAAGGCTATTGCTCACCACGGCACGCGAAGGGGAGATAAAAAGGCTTGTGCTCTTTCATATGTGCAAAGACTAGAAAGAGGGAGTGAGGAGRTCAAGGAGATGGTGCTGGTAGAGGAAGGGCCACAAGGAAAAAAAAGCCTTTGAAAATGAACCATGGAAAAGTGATTAATAAGGGAAGAACTGTCAGGGCTGGTGTCAGACCTTCTCATTTCCACTAGAAAGAAATAAGACATTGCAACTCACAACAGATTTGGGGAGGGAAGACTAGGAGCACAGCAAGACCAAGATAGAAGGATATCATTTAAAGGACAGAAACAGAATTTCAGACAGAGAGCAAATCAGATTAGGATGGTTAGGAATTACACGTAGGAGAGGACAGAAAGCAAGTTTAAAGGCTCATGGGATATTTAAGGCAAGACAGCCCAAAGGATCTCTTGCCAGCCTTACAGCAGGGATGAAATGGAAACTGTAACATTTTTCCTGACCGCAACTTCCTTATAACCGATTACTAGAAAGCACAGGCGCACCACGTCTCTCCAGGACAGCAGTACCACCGCGAGCMCGGTCCTAGAGCACGTGGTGCCATTTCTAGAGGGGTCCCTCAACTTCACATCCCTTCTGCCCCACACAAACCTACTAGCTACTACAAATTAGTTCCCTTTTGTAAGTGCCAAGTTATCAAGGGCAGTAACAAAACGAGTACCTGGAGTATCGCAAGTCTGCCTGTCCCCTGAAGAGCTGGTTGGAGGTGTCCGGTGTCGGTAGACTAGATGTGGTTTATTGTGCTCTTCTTCATACTCCTGTTCTTCGAGCGATAGCAGCGGCTCTACGAAATAGTCCCCATCGTCAGATTTGAATGTGCCTAGCTGAGAGGGACCAGAGAGGAACAGGCGGTCAGCTTCAGGTGATGACAAACCACGGAGCAGGACTACCCAACAAAATGAGTGGTTAACGAGGGAGGTGCGCAAATGCCTGGTTCTGCAGCGACCCCTGCGAAGGCATGGGCTGGAGCTCCAGCTCCCGTCATGCTGCTTGCACCCACACCRGGCTGCACTGCTCCCTGCAGTCATCCCGTTGGAACATACGGAAAGCAAATTACTAATCCGTAGGCAGGGCGTACGAGAGGGGGATGTCTGCCAGACCCCATCCCTATGCCAGTGACATTTACCAAGCCACCCCTGCCCAAGGGGACATGGTGCTGCAATGTGCTAGAGGCCTCAGTGCAACCCCATCACGTTGTGCTGGTTTTCATACAGCAGCTCTCCCTGAGAAAAGCCTTAAACCCATGCGTAAGGACCACAGGGAGGTGTCCAGCCAGTGAAATCTCTGCTTACGAGAAGACACCAACACTCCTAGTTGCACGTGACTATGAACGTAGGGATTTGGCGGGTAAATAAAAGATATCCAAGACAAAAAACATCCTGCAGCCATCCTAGACTGTGAAGCATGATCAGTAACTGGGAGGGGGACCTGCCTGGCTACACACACGTGCACTAGCCTGGGTGAACACGCTCACCCAGGGGAGCACCTGGGACAGGCACCCCGGGGTGCTGGAAGGCACCAGGCCAGACGGAAGGGTCAGCCCTGCCGGGAGCTTCTACTCCTCCCTTTGCCAATATTCCCCTGCACAGAAGGGCACCAGGATRGCAGGAAGGGCAGCCGGGAAGCCTGCCTTCACCTCTCCTCGGGCCGTGCCCCCGCCCCGGGGTGCAGGACGGCTCTGGGGTCAGCGCTGCTGGGGAGCCCCCAGTCATCCCTTTGCAGCCCTCGCCGGCACCCCGCRGACAGGAGGGTGTCCATGCCCGGGGGCTGCGCCCGCTGACCTCCCCCCCGGGGTGCCGCTGGGTGGCAGTTTTTCCCCCAAAACCCGGGGAGCAGGAGGGGTTCTCCCCGCCGCCGGAACCCGACGGAATAATAAAAGCGGGGTGGGAGAAACCACCGACCGGGGCGAGCCGGAGCCGCCAGCCCCATCCCGCAGCCGGGGGGCGGGGGGAAGGGGCCGTCCCCATCCCTCTGCCCACCCTCCCTCGCCCAGCTCCTCCTCCTCCTCCGCGCTTCCGCCCCGGCGCGCCGCCGCTGGGCGCCCGGCGGGGCCGGGGCCGGAGCCGGGAGCGGGACGCGGGTCTCACCATCCCGGAGCAGAGGCTGATGACGGCGGTGTGCCGCGGGCGGGCGTTGACGTGCCCCCGGTAGAAGCAATGCTTCACGTCGGCGTCGGCCGCCTCGGCGTAGAGGCGCCGCTGGTCGGCGGCGGGCTCTCCCAGGAGGCTGACGGTGAAGAGCGGGGCGATGAAGGCCGAGCTGGCCGTCAGGTTGAAGAGGAACTGCTGCCCGAAGGCGGAGAGCCTGTAGTGCGCCTTAGGGGAGGCGGCGGCCGTCCAGGCGTCGGGGGCAGCGCTGGTGCTCCGCCGCCGCCGCCTGAAGTGGACATCGGTGGGGAAGGGCTCGCCAAACTCATTCACCCGGGTAGGAGTCACGATCTCGTACTCGCTGAGCTTCTCCAGCAGCTTGGCTGCAAGGGAAGAGAAGCACATGCCCCTAAGCGATGAGGCCGAGACCATCCCCCACCCCCCGGGGGAGGGCAGCCCAGCAGCCCCCCGGCTCCCCCACCCCTCCCCGAGCACCCCCGTACCTTGCCTGGGGTGCAGCTTCTGCCTCCTCGCTCCTATCCTCAAGCCGTCGATGAAGAGCGTGGTGAGTGCCAGCGCCAGCGGCGCCAGCTGCATGGTGCTGCGCGCTGTCCTCAGAGGAGAGCAGCCTTCCCCCGCTTTCCTCGGGCTCTTCTTTTCCTCCTGCTTTTTCCTCCCTGTCCCCCCCCTTTTTTTTTTTTT
>JAYKAV010002331.1:351388-386575 GCA_035582835.1 Phoebastria nigripes | reverse complement strand
CTTTCTTTCATTCCCGAGGAACGCCGGAATCGCAGGTTTTCGCCAAGAAAAGCCCTCGCTGTGGCTGGACGGGGCGGGCGGGGGGGCCGAGCCGCAGCCCCGGCCCGGGCGGCCGCAGCCGCTCCCCGCCGGTTCCTTGGCAAAGTGGTTTTAAAAACGCAAAGTCGCCCGGGCAGAGCGGCACCGGCTGCTGCCTGATCTGCCAGGTCCCGGGGGGAAGAGCCACTTTGTCACTCACCGGGAGGAAAGCCGAGTTTTCGCACATAATTGATGGTTTTCCTTCTTTTTTTTTTTTTAAAGACAGCTCGAAGAAGCGTGCCAACAATCGAAGAATCCCCCGTGTGACGCTTTTTGTAGCAGTTGTTTTCATCTGCATTTCTCAGATACGAGGCGCTTAAAGCAACTTTTGTTTAGGGTTATTTTTATGTTGTGCAGTTTTCAGGCACTGTGAGGGAGAAGAAAGATTATTTCCTTATCTAAGTTTATTTTGTTTTATTTCACAATTTGGAAGTTTTCTATAAAAATTTAAAGCTAAATGTAGTTAAGCATTGTCTTCTACCCTTCCTCAAACCAAAACCTTGGTGGTTTTGGTTTGGGTTTTTTTTTTTTTTTTTTCTTTCCCAAAATGGGGAAAGATGCAATGAACTTTAAAGCCTGTAGGCAAGGCAAAAGAAAATAGATGGTTGGAAGTTCAGATTGGCACTTCCATAGAAAATTTCAAAGTTCTGTACTTTCTTCACTCAACTTCGGGACAAAGAACAGAAATACCAGTATTTTCTGCAGAAAGGGAAAGCTTAAAAAAAAAAAAAAATTTCAGAATCCACTTCTGGGCAGAATAGCACCTCCTGGCTCTTCTAAACTAGCTGGTGAAGCCTTACAAACCTCAACCAGTAGTACCAGCAGTAAATTGTTAATTTTGTACAATGAATATAAAACTCAAAGTAAGCGAAGCATCACCTGCAAAGCCATGTGTCCAACTCTGCAGTCGGCTGGCCAGGCCCTCAGCTGAGCACGTGCAGGAATCTCCACCTTGGTGGAGACCCAAGTCAGCACACCTTTAGGGCAAGGTGTAATGGCATAACCTCCCAGCATGGCATTGTGCCCACACTTATAAACTATGTTTAATTTAAGCCTGGGATGCTTACAATAAGATAACTCACCCATATTGGCTTCAGGGGCTTGGCAAAGCCGGGCTGCTTCTAGACTTGAGTTGCCTTGCATGCAGTCAGCTCCGACAACAGCGCTGGGTCTTCTCAGCCTTAGAAGCCTTAGGGCTGGTGTGAGCAGAGCCATGGCTGCCTGATGTCCCCCAGTTCTAGGGAGCAGAGGTGTCTCCCTGCTTCCATTGTGGGTGTGTAGGAGCAGTGATGTGCCCATTCTGGTAGGTGTCATCTACTGCCAGGAGCAGCTCTTCCCAATAACCAAACATCATTGTGTCTCCATGCACTCACCTGTTTATGAGCGAGCCTGAACCAGATTTGCTTTTAATGCTGCAAAGGGCCTGCACAGTAACATCTTCCTATCCTGGCAGCTAATTGCTTGCTCATGCACACACATTAAGAAGGAAATCCTCAGAAGAGGAGAAAGACCAAACTATTCTAAAATAACTTCAATCTGCAAAGCCTGCTGGGGCTTCCACGCAAACCCCTGGCTTGCATGGCCTTTCCTGGCTCAGCATGAAAGAGTGTGGCATCCCCACCCGTCCCGCACTGAATTGTGTCCTGATTGAGTCAGAAAAGCCACCGAGGTCCTTGGGCTGCTGGATGAATAAAAAGAGGAATCTCGTAACATCATCGCATAGCAGCCCAGGCCTCCCTCCATGGATGTTTTCTTGCTCCGATTCTTTTCTTAGAGCTTTCTCTGTCTCATCGTCAAATAAATGACTTCACTCATAGCAGGAGTAATATCTGCTCCCTGAGCTGTGGTGCTGCTCTGTGGGGTGAGTGGGAGCACCCTGTACGTTACTGAATCCCTGACAGTCTTTCAGCATCTTCCCACAACCTCCACGTGTGCCTCAAACCTTTCGGACTTCACAGGGAGAGGGATACAGGGTTCTTGAGCTGGGGATACGGCCCCAGAAGTCGTGGCAGGGGAGGAGGAGACCGTATCCTGCACTCAGGTGGGTGCGGACACGTATCCCAGGAGTGCTGGGGCAAGCCGGCGCTGCCAGTTGGGCGTGTTGAGGGATATCAAGCTGCCGGTCAGCAAAGGGGGAGTGAAGAAAAGTGAACTGAGTTGCCTGAGGAAGGAGAGAGTGAAAAGCTGAGCATAGCATTAGAGCTGAGTCAGAGGGGAGGGGAGGAGGCTTACGTGGGGCTAGTCCTGCCGGTGTCCTGGGGGAGAGGGGTGCAGCCTTCGCTCATCTCCTTGTCCTCGGATCAGGATGGTGTTGGGAAACAGGTCTGCTGCTGTTTTATCTGGGTTGCAGAGTGCCCCAGGGCAGCCGCCGTCTCCATTTCACAAGCACCCTGCATCCCACTGCTCCCGGCCTCAGCATCCCCTTGTGCCGGGTCCGGTGCTGGTAGGGGCTGCCTTGCTCCTGTTCAGCTCACTGACACAGGAAAACCTATCAAAGCTTTGCTTTTTTTTTTTTTTTTGCTTAGTTAGTTTTCTACAAGGTAACCAGTTAATTTGGCTCTGGGGTGGGGTTCAAAGATGCTCAGGAGCTGGCACGGGGTGAGAAGTGGCAGCACCTACCTGTGACTTGGGTGGGTTGGACCCTTTTTTTTTTTTCTGGCACTGAGCTGAATGGAGTGAGGCCGTCTTGTAGAGGAGCATCCTCATGGGCTCACTCACCAATCTGAAACTTTGGCACGTACAGACATGAGGGTAGGCAAGAAACAAAACCCCTCCATCTTTCAGAAGAGGAGAGCTGACCCATGGAGGGACTAATTAGGTCTCAATTATGGGGCAGAGTTGGGAGGAGACTAAAGTGCTCCCGGGACCAAATCCTGGCTTTGCAATGGCACTAAATATGTTCTAGGAGCATAGCATTACCTACTTACAATGCCATTTCCATTGATATACAGAAAAGTTGTATGTTGTGCAGCATTTTGAGTCTTTACAGCTGGAGATTAGGAAGTGCAGAAGAAAAGCTCTAGCATAAGTAAATAGATTATGTGGAGCTTAGAGAAACTAAGCTACAATCTTAAATTCAAATAACTTTCCTATTAGGAAGGATCTATTAATACTTACGGTATGGTAATTGTGCAGACTCCAAGTCCTCACCCAGTCAAAAGTAACCCCTAAGAGCCCACACCTACCCATGGAAAAATCCCCTTAAAACACTGGGAATTTTGCCTACATAAATACTGCAAAAGTTGAGCTGCAAATGCCTCTTCTATAAACTACAAAATGAGAACTTGATCACAACAGCAAAACTTCAGTGGGAAATTTAAGGCAGTGCACGCGGCTGCAAGAATGCACTCAGGGAACCCAAATTTCCTGCAGTTTTTGCACTGCTTTTCACCCTCGTTACCATTTCCTTTGCCCCATAGGCGAGGGCAATCCCCAGTCACTAATCTTTGTTCTTTGCCGCTCGGCCTCTCCGGGTAAGCATCATCTTCCTTTATCTGCTGCATCCACTCACTTGCCCAATGATTATCCCAGGAGGCAGACTGTTTCCCTTTGATGGTTGCTCTTCAATGCCACAAGATAACCGAAGACAGCAAACATTTTCTCCCCGTGTCTAATCTGTGTGGTCAGAAAGTGAAAGATTTCATTCCCTTCAAACCAACAACTGCTTGCTGGCTGGATTTCAGCCTCTCTTACTGGTACCTATGCTGGTAACAAGGATACTGCTCTGTGCTGCCTTTCTCTCAGTTTAGGAAGCTCTTCTGCTCACATAAAGGCTTCTCTTTAAAGGAACGTTTTCAGCAGTTGCGTCAAGGCTGGATTTTTAAGTTGTTTCAAGCCTTTCCCATTTGTTTGGAGGGGCTGAGACTTGCAGGTTCTTGGTGTATACTTGATTTTCAAACTTGTTATCTGTGCCAAGCCAACTCTTTTTGATCCTGGTTGAAAGGATTTAAATACACAGTTTAACTCATCTTCAGTAGCCATTTAAGCTTCTGCTTCCTCTGTGGGGCTCTGTTCTTACCCCAAGCCATGCCCTGCATAGCGTGCTGCTGCCATCGAGGTCTGAATTGCTCAGTTGCTTTGGAGTTTGCTCCTCCAACTCATAGAGGGCTGGAAAATGGTACCTGCGATTCACAGCAATACCAGCACAGCACTTCCATCACTGCCGTCACAGCTTGCCCTCTGCGGGCCTGCATCCTGGTCCCCATTTTAGGGCCGGTAGCAGAGGGAGATGTGAAATGACGTGCCTGGATGCTGCAGAGCAGAATTCAACTCTCGGTCCCATCCTGAATACCGAGATGTGCACATTGAAGAGACTAATCCAAGGTTACCCAAGCAAATAAGACCCAAATGTCCTTCAGCTTGGTCCTGGGTCAAACTATGCAACTCATTTGTCTTCCTACCCAGTGCATTGCAGCAGGAGCTGTGTCCTGTGGCAGCCGTCCCTCTGCACAGAGGCGCAAGCTGGGTGCAGTGGAAATGCAAGTATAACCCTGTCCTTGCAGACATCATCCCTGCTCCTTGCCTGGGTGGGGAACAGAAGGTGAAAGAGGAAAAGCAAACAAGTCTCATATTCCTCCTCCGCTCACATGCAAGGAAATTGGCTCTCAGTTTGCCTTAGAAACAACTTTGACCCTGGAAAACAGATACATGAGTAGGAACTAGGGACTGGGTGGGAGGAACAGCAAAGCCCACGTAGACGCTGCAAATGTGTGGGATTTTCAGCTTCAGGTCAGCACGGATGGACATAACRATCCCTTGAGACTATCCACTTAAAAGTGGTGGTTCCAGCTCACCCCTCCCCTGCTCCCAGCATTGCCGCAGACCATTCGCACACTGCTCCTTTTGCTTACACCTCTTATCTGCCTTGCGGAAAATGCATGCTCAGAGTAGCCCAACTTCTGGGTCTCACTGCAACTTGGGAGTTCCTTTGGCCTGACAAGCATTTATAGACCCCATCCCCTACCCTTTTTACTACAGGTAGCAACCTGGGACAGGTCCTAAAGTAGCTGAGAAACACTTAATTCTGGATCTTCCCATTTTTGTGCAAATTAAGCCATCAAGCTAAACATTATATTGGTTTATCTTTCAYGTTTGACATGCTATAAATCAAACAGGACCTGAATACACTCCTTTTGACTTGTGATATTATGTACATGTGCATCTATGCTGCGTTCCAGGTGCCTTTGCCAAAACGTTAACAGTAATATTAGGAGGACTGAACAGAGCAGATGTTCTGTAATCCCACACCAAAAGGCAACCTGGGAATGTTGGAAGTTCTGCAGGTACAAAAAGCCTTACCCCTTGAGCCATGTACTTTTATTCATATAAACTAATTATCRTAACAGCTCTGCGAGGTATCACCATCACCTTACGAAGAGGAGACCGAGATGGTTGTTTTTGCGAAGGACACAGAGTCGTGGAGCTCTGACCCTGTGATCAGCTCTACCCCCCCC
The DNA here is from genome assembly GCA_035582835.1 of Phoebastria nigripes. Taxonomy (NCBI): domain Eukaryota; kingdom Metazoa; phylum Chordata; class Aves; order Procellariiformes; family Diomedeidae; genus Phoebastria; species Phoebastria nigripes. The sequence goes on along the minus strand of JAYKAV010002331.1, from coordinate 381,044 downwards.
ACTCCAGCCTGCATGCAGCATAAGCGTACAATGTAATATTTCAGTGCAGGGATCATTAAACCGTAAAACTCTATTTTAGGAGGGTTGTTTTCATTCTTTCCCCAAATAGCAGATTGTCTCCAAAGATAATAAAATACAAATATCCATTAGAGTAGGAAAAAAGCTAAGCAGCTTTACAGATACCACGTTCTTTTTCCCTAAACTGTTTGATTTCCCTAGGGGTGTCACAAGGTAGCCAGCTAAAGGCAAAGATATCTCTCTCCCCGGGGGAAGTCTTTGCAATGTTGCTGTATTTGTAAAGTGGTAGGAAGTCTGACCGGTTATGAAACCATCAAAAAAATTGTCAATAGCTAAAAAATGTGAATGTTTTAGGCCTAATCCAGCTCTCCTGTCAAAATTCATCAACARAACTTCCACTGACTTGGAGAAGTGCAGAATCAGGGCCTCTGTGTCATTTCCAGGAGCTAGTTTACAGCATCACATCATGCTCATTAATATCCACCTGGCAAGCATTATACCACCCAGTATTTCATTACCAAGATGCAACAGCTTGAAAAAAACATTTCTCTCTAACTTTGAAAAATGGCTCTGCTCCCGAAGGTGCATCACCAAAAACCAGAGCGTTTTAAAATGCTGCCCAGGTAGCTGAGGGTTGCCAGCACAGACTGGCACAGGGAGGGAGAAGATAATCTAATGGTAGCTCYGTCACTCAGTACAACTGCTGGCATCACATCATTACTGCAGCTGGAATGTTCACCAGACCAGAGCAGCGATGTGGGATTGCTCCCCCGGATGCTAAAGGAGTAAGAAACACGCTGTTTAAATGTGATGGTGCAGATGCAACTTCCAGCAAGTCTCCAACTTGCTGGGTGCAGGATGTGCCAAGGAAGGAGCTCTCTCCTACACTCTTGCACCCAGTTTCTTCATTTCCTCCGAAAGCAGCATTGATAAGGAACAGACTAGGGATGCTTAGGTGGTGGAGAGTCAGCATATAAACACGTGACAAATCTAAAAAGGGGTTTGGTCTCTCCCCAACTATGTTGTGTTTGCCCTGGATGCGTGAGTGGTGAGCATGTTCTATTTTCAGCCACACACTCTGCAACAACCTGCCTGTTTCTCACGATGGCTATTGCCCTGCCTGAGCAGTTGGGCACAGCTAACAGAGGATCCCTCACTCCAGGTTTGTTCCTGGATTGTTGCTTTGCTGTCAGGTGCCTGCAGCCTTAGCTTTGTTACTTAACTTCACTGTCAAGCTCTGCTTGTGCAGCCAAAATAGGGAACTTAACAGTAGGAATTCAGTGTTTCTTACATCATGGAGTTTAGGCGAGATGTTAAGGGGCAGGCTCAGAAGTAGTGGCATGCAAGCAAGGGAGAGCAAACTCTGGACGCTCTGCAAAGCTGAAACAGAGTTGTCCTCTCCTTCCCAGCTGTTTCCATCAGCCATCTCTGCTCCATGCCTTCCTGTCTTCTCACTCACTAAATACCTTTTTTTGATGGCAAAGGCTGTGTAGGAGCAAACCTGGAATCCATACGTTCCCCTTGCAGGTGTGGAGAGAGCTACACGAATGATGTGAATTGGCTGCAGCCTTCGTAACCACATTCGTGTCATGCCACTCACGCTGGGCCGCTGTAGAGAGAATTAATAGAGTGTAAATCCCTGTTTGGAAGTACACAGTCTCCAGCTTCTCCCTGTAACTCCTTCACTCCCTTCGTAAACCACATGAGAAAGAGATCTCCCCAAAGAACCACAGCTGGATGTTTTGGGTCACGATAGAAAGAAGTGGAGTATTGACACAGCAAGAGCTGCCTGGCTGACGGGTTCAGAGCTAGCTGTGATACTTTCAAGGGAATCTGTAGTCCTGAGACTAAAGTCTGCTAGCAACAATCCTCTTTTAAAGTTATTGTATGGCTTGGCTACAAAGATAAGGCACCAGATGGCTTGGGAAGAATTTTTAGGAGAGAGTTGTGCTGGTATGCCTGGAAGGATCTTGAGAGTTTACGTTTACAATAGACTATTTCTTTGGAGGCGAATGTTTGTCAGGATCATCAGTTTTAATTACTTAAAATGTAGGCTGTTTCTAAATGCAGGCAGTGTTAAGAGGAGGGGGCTTTTTTTGTCTTCGTTTTCTTTCCTGAAGAGAGGACAGCCAGCAGGMATCCCTTCCTTTAACTTTATAGGTAGCAGATTGACTCGTGGAGACTAACGTTAAGCAGCTTTCATCCCAAATAGTATCCTGCAACACTTTCTTTCACTGATGAATTATTCATTGCCCAAGCAGGTATTTCTTTTTATCTGTTTTCAGTCAATGAAGTAAGCAGCTAATTTTGTCAACTCTAAGCACACAAAAACGTGGATCAGTCCTCAAAATTCCCAAGACTTTTAAACCAAGCCTTACTTTGTCTTTTGGTTGCAAGGGGGGATGCGCTGGAATAGAATCCATAAGGATGCCAGCAGGACTAAGCAGTATGGCTGAAAGAGTTAGCTAGCAACCTGCCGGTAATAGAGATGTTGCTTTCATACACCCAACTTACTCCTAAAACAAAGCGTGATCAGTTTGCAATAAGGATTATAGCTCTATTACCTACAATATCAGGGGCTGAATTTGATGACACCGGGAATAGAGCTATCGTATACCCAGTTTGAAGGCATGACATTTCTTTCCCAGCCAGAAGTATTACCCAGACATATTTAGAGGATTTGGACCATTTGGGCCTTCCTCATAACCATGACCCTGCTGGAGCTCCTCATCATCTGCAGGTGCATGGCAGACCCGAGGAGATGTGCACATGGACAGCACATCTTGTATGCCTGAAGATATGGCAGCTCTGCTAAGGAGGTAATTTCCTGTCCTACGACGCACGTATATTGGGATATACATGTCATATTTTTCAGGCCTCTCTACTTTCTGTGTACACTAGAATATAAATAACATTACTGAATGTTGGTGATGGGAAATCAGGCTCATGTTTGTGAGCCAGCTGTTTCCACGTTTTCTCCCCATGTTTTATCAGCTTAATTCTTAAATATCCCTAACATTTCCATCCAGAATTTTTAAAGGGAGGAAGCATGACTTGGAAATGACTGTAACATGAATGGACTTGTTGATTTAACTGACATTGTTTTGACATGACAGGGCCTACCGAGGGACCGAGACCCCTTTGTGCTAACTGCAGAACAAACACAGGACTGAAAATGGAGCTGGTATCAGAGTTCCCCTGCCTTATCACACTCAGTTAATGCATTACTCCAYGCTAGCCAGCCAGCTAAGAGTGGCATTTGTTACAGGGAGAGGGAAAACTGGTACATAGCAGCAGCATTGTTTCTCTATACTGTTTTCATAGCAGGTTCCTGCCCACGGCTCTTTGTAACTCAATGCCTATATTCAAAACAGAGAATTGTCCAAATCTCAGCCATTTCATCTACCAACAAGGTGGATGTTTGTGTCCATGGAATACCAGGACAGGGAGATGCTGGCCCATGGCTGAGAGCCCTAGACGCGTCATAGCTTGTGAGCCATGCTGGCATCTCCCAGCACCCATGGCTCAACCACAGACCCCAAAAGCCAAAAGGGCACACCCCACCCCACCCGCCCTGAACAGATGTGTAGTACTGGGGTCATTAAACAAACGCTTTTGATTCTGTGAATTAAATTAACCCCTCTGAACAGTGAGAATGTAATTTTATAGTCCTGGTTATGTATATATAAAACCACCTGGGTTTAGAGCAGCAGTATCTAATTGACTGCATGACATTTTTTTGAACACTGCTATGAATAGAAAAGAGGCCTCTGGGCCAGGAGTCAGCAGTTTTCAAGATCTGACATGCTTCTACCGAGAGCAGCAGGAGGGATCCAGAGTTACCACCTCTCTGCTGCTTTGGCAGCCTCGTAACAGCTCTGACCAAGAACCATCCCCATGGCCCTTCTCTCTTGCAGCTATCCCTGAGCCACTCTCCTGCAACCCCCTGCACAGCACAAGGAATGAAAGAAGAGCTTCTGCATTGCTCAAACATACAAGAAATGCTGCCCTGTTGGGGCCATTTCATGCCATCTCCAGGGCATACCAATGGTGACCATTCAATGGTGGCAGGGTAAGAACAAGGTAAGCTTACAGCAGTGCCTCACCTGAGCACCAGTCCATCTTCCAGGGATCTGCTGTTGGGTGACCCGCGCCAGAGGTGATGTCCTTGTGCCCCTCTGCTGAGCTGCTCCAGGAGGAGAGGGACCCAAGTCCTRCCTGGGCAGATACAAACATCATCGTAACTCTCGCCCTTTTGCAAATACAGTGTTGGTGTTGAAAAGCTCAACCTTGCACTGCCCTGTGGTCTGACATTAATACCAAGCTTCCACCGAGCCCCCGGAACAGACATGGCTGTGGAAATCCCAGATTAACAAATTCCGATTTAAAAAACCCCACCACAGTCTCAATGGCATGCATGTGCAGCCGGACTAGGATCGCCAATGGCTGTGAGATTTTAGCAGAAAGGGCTGTAAAATCTTTCAGTGCATGGAGCTATAATTACAGCTGTCAAGGACAGAAGTCCCTTTTGCTTTTCTGCCCCGTTCCCTAAGACTTTTCTCATGCCCCAGCCCTCTTCTTGTCCTTCCTTCAGGCCGTGTCTCATCTGTCCAGGTCTCCAAGGAGTCGGGTTCCTGTGCCTAGAAACCAGCTCTTGTCTTATCAACAGATCTCTTTCTTTCTGCATCCATTGAAATCTATAAAAATAAGACAATGCATGAGTAGCTTTTAAATCTAATTATACTTGTGTTTACTTGGCAGAATCTTAGATATTTTGCAACCAATTTATTTGACCCAGCAAAGAGTGATACAGTGACATGGATGTCTGCTGTCAGACTGAAACGCGGTACAAGCGTGCACTTCTCTGTCCAAGCCCTTTGGCAAAAGTGCGCGTAGCTCGTTTCTTGGTTTCAGGAAATACTTGCAAACGCGACAGCCTCACCCTGCAGCTGGAGGTGTCTGGAGTACCCTGCAAGTGTGGGTACAGCAGTGCCTGGCCTTCACGCCACAGCCATGACCCCCCTGGCCCCGTGTGGCGTATGAATAGCATAGCAGTTGGAAAAATTCACACAGAAGATTTTGCAAGCACATTTGCTGGTTGAAACTTTGTCCTAGAGGCTGGAGTCTCCTGCAACTGTGAGAAAGGAGGCTCCTTGTCGTTCATAGCTGAGGTCAGTGGAGGGCCAGAGCAAGGAAGTTTGTATTGCAGCAATTTGTACCTTATCTTGTTTATAGATGTAAACAGAAGGTTTACGCTTCCGTTACTGAACTCTGCTACACCAAAAATGTTCAGTGCATAGAGGAGGAGAGGGATAGGCAATGTGTGTGCACACATATTTCTTGAGCATATTTTGGGAAGTACAGTTAAAGAATCTGGTGTTTCTGAAGTGTTTGGAAATTAGGACTCCCTTGTGCTGATTGGAAAAAACAATCCCTTTGCAGACTACAGGGGTCATTCCAGGATCTCCATAGGGTCTGGGCATAACTCTTAAATCTCTTATGGACTTGGGTCAACATCCATTGAAGCCAAGAGTCCTTTCATGAGCTTTAGGTCACTCCCAATTGCTTCTGAAGTCATTGCCCAGGCTTTTCTCATTTTAGTCACAGTACCAGAGTTTTGTATCATTTGAAAAGCTCCAAGGCAAGGGACATATGGAGGCTACAAAAGCATAGTTATTGTGCTAGCTAGCTCCAGTCCCATGCCAAGCAAATTATTCATGCACACTCTGTGGATAGGAGGCACGAGCTTTCATGTGGTTATATGGATAAAGGGAGGAGAATTTGGGCCACTGACTCAGCCTGTCAGCAATGTTTCCCCCTAAATACAGCCATGGAGCTGCAAAGCAGATTTCTCACAGCAGTGACGGTGGGGCAGTACTCTCTTTGGAAAATGTGACCCCTTATTTACATGCCACTTGGAAACCAGTATCATATAAGGGAGCCAAACTCTTCCAAAAGTCTGGCCTTTTGATTATAACCTTTCATGAAAGTAAGGAATTGAACAAAAGCAGCTTAGAGATAGCATTTCAAGTGAGAATCAGCTGGCTTGCCTGGAACAGGAGCAATAGCAAACTGCCCAGCCTGTTAGAGACATGACCATGCTATATGATGCTGTGCTCCTGCATCCAAAAAGAAACCTGACATTCAACAGGTGTTCTGCTTTTTGGCTAGTCTCATGGAGGGAGAAAGAGTTTGAGGAGATACACTACAAAACGGTCCTTTAAAGACACCTACTTTTCTTTTCTTTTTTTTTTTTTTTTTTTTTTTTTTTTTTTTTTTTTTTTTTTTTTTTTTTTTTTTTTTTTTTTTGCTTTCAGCGGATTTTATTCAATTACCATTGCAGTGGCCACTGCAGAGTGCAGGGTACATTCCTGCTTCAGTTGTCTTTGTGTCCACTTGGCAGCAATCCTGAACACCCAGAAAAGCAGACAGTTGCTGTTTTCCTCCATTTTTACTTTCCCCTTAGAAATATTTCTTATTTGGCCTTGCCAAACTGCAAAAAAAGAAAAAAAAAAATTTCTTATGATCCTTTCATAAAGGAATTAAATTTACTCTATTATTTTAGTTAGTGGAAAAAGAAAAGCCAATCAGCTGACTGTAATTGTACAATAAAGCCAAGAGTAGTTCATTTCAATCCTTGTTCCATAATACTTATATAATTCAGACCTGGAGACAAAAGCACTAAGGTCATGGATTAACAGTGGCTTTAAGTTGAAAATAGCCTGAGGAAGTAAGGATAACAAAGTAATTACTAGTGGGCAAATCATATGTTAATGGGTATGGGAATTATTTAGTGTATGACATTTAATCAATGTAAATGGAAGAAATATAACAGCAAATTCAACTTTTAAGGTCTCCATGAAAATATATATATATGACTAGTCTCTATAATTGAAATACATCTACAAAAAATTAAATTTGAAATGACTATATATTAAAATAAATGATTTTATAACAATTAAAACAGTTATTGAAATACAGAGATYGTTCTCATGAACGGTGCTTTATAAGTTTGCTTTTTCCAGTGATGTATAAAACTAAAACCTGTGCCATTCAACTGAGGTACCAAGCAATCTAAAAACACACTGTGCAGAAACTCATCCCGAAACACCTGCCATAAACTGCACTTTTCTAGATAAAAGATCACAGTTCAGAGGTAAATAATTTTGGCAATTCACTTTGATGTGATTTACCTCACATGCTATAGCAAAGCCTTCATGTGCATACCCAAACAAATTAGCAAAAGTCCATAATAAAAGCCCTGGTGCGGTCCATACTCACCAGTGCTGGAATTTCACAAAACACCTAGCAATGTTTCATTAGGATCATCTATTGCAAGAATTACAGCTGGTACAATAGTAATTGCTGTGCCAAAGATAATTGCAGAGATTGCGAGAGTGCAAAACACAGGAAAACTAGAAAAGGAATTCTGTGACAAGAATGCCATGCAATTTTCCCCACAACAAATAAGGGAAGAAAATTAGATTTCTAAACAGAGGGTGAACACTTGTTTGCCAGGGTAACAGCTACTGCCTGCGCAGAAACCATCCCTCAGAGCCCGTGGGATGTTCAGAACAAGGAGCAGCCAAACACATCCAAGGAGAGCAGCRGCAATTAATTTTTTAGTGCTTCTGTGCTAAAAGAAATTACACCTGCACACATTACCATTGAAAAAACCATACATCAGTAAAAATACACATGAACTACCTCTGTTACTGATCAGACCACCTCCAGCCTCATTGCCCAGGACACCTCTCTGAAGGTGAGTGCCTTGACTTAGTGATTAGGACTTACTGGAAGAAGTTCATCTTGGCCTTAATTCATAGCTCAGTCAGAGCAGAGAGTTTACAGAGACCTTTTGGGTCTTTGTAACACTGTGTTAGTAATAGCAGAAATAAAACCACTGTCTTGGGATAATGCACCTTCTTTTATGCAAACATTTAATCTCAAAGTCTTAAATAGGCAATAAAACAATATTTAGTCTTACAAGTCGTCTTTGTTTAGGTTCATAACATACCAACCTACCACATATACTCCCCACATTCAGAACACCTAGAAACCTCTATTTATTAGTAACCCACCCCAAAGTAAATGTACCATTTGAGTCAAAGATAATCTATTCTGAAGAAGGCTGCTAGCCAGGCCCTGTGGATATAGGAGGGTAAGGTGCTCGTGATTATTTAACAAAAACAAACCAACCAAACAAAAATGTTTTCCATTTCAGAAGTGAATTTTTGCACACTCTTATTCAAAGACATGTTTTCTTCATTCAGGTATAGGTTCTGACCTCAAGAAAATATCCACTGAGACCTTTCTTATTCCCAGCCTTTGGATGCCAACATCAGGAAGATGATGAGGCATCGCATCCTGTSCCCATACACACAATGCAGTATCTCAGGCTATTTCACAGTGTTTTACCCGTCCTTCAATTGCCCCATGCAGAAGCAAAACGCTTGTTACATATATGTAGTACAACTTAAAGACTGCCTAATAGGCTGGTTCCGATTCTCTGTGTCTTATGAGCCACGTAATCCTATTTAGTGTTTTAGCTGTTTTATACATGAATTGGTGGCTCTGTGCTGTTCCTTGTCCAGTGATGGTAGATAATAATGCCTTTGGCATGCAGCACTCAGCTAAGGCAAGCACTGAAAGCGTTAACTCAAAGGCAGGATAACGTCCTATTTGGTTGAAGTAAAAAGTAAATAAATACAGGATTTACTGTAATTTAAGGCTTAAGATGAGATCTGATGCCTGTCATCCCCAAACACCTCTCAATCAGCAAAAAATAATCCTTCACAAAATAGATTGCTGTTTTTTGGTGCAAGTTTTTCTGGGGAAAATGGAGCCATATATTATTCCTCTGTAGAGTGGAGGGAGGTGAAGTACAAACTCAGCTCAAAACTTATCCAGGGCTTCTGGCAAGTGTGGGCCAGAAGCGTGTGATTTGTGCTGCTTACCAGATCCCTGCATTTCATGAATCCCAGATGATGTGCAGGGGGATCTCTTTAAAAGGATGCAGGAAGTTGGAACTATCATCAGCTAATGAAGAGGGCAGGGAAATGAAAACGGAGCAAGAGGGAGAGCGGGCTCAGAGCTCTGCCCCTGCCACGCACGAGGGAAGACTCACTCACGTTCCTGGGAATTACTGCGCTACAGCCACCTGCCTACAGGGTTAACTTTCTTCCCCTCTTTATTTCAAATGAGGGGAGTCAACCCGACCTTTACTTTCAGATCTGAGAGAAGCCTTGAAAATGAGAACAGTGAAGCCGTCCAAATGCAAACACTGGCTACAGTAGACCTATTTATAAATAGTTTAGAAGAACACCATGAACTGCAGAAGGAGGGGAATTTTCTCCCCCCCCCCCCAAGTTTGCTGCCTCAGTGAACACAGTGACATGCCTGAATTTGCTTTCTTACATACCACGAGGCCTGCAGCAGAAAATGAAGTTAAATCCACAAACGCAGGACCCGATTCAGTCAAGTGGCACCAGCTCCAGTTTTGCTGCAGTACCTGAAGGGGCTGTTCTGCAAAGCAAGTCCCTGGTCCCAACACAGTCCTTCAGGCTTTTGTTAGTGATCCTGCCTCACCATCCTTCTCTTCCAGCTCTCTCCAACCTAAAATGGTTGTCTTTTATAGGGTTCATAAAGAATAAATAAACAAACCACTCAACTGGACTGACTGCAATAGCAAGTAACATTAAAAATTCAGAAAGTGAGAAAATAACCCAAAACAGCCAACACCCAAGCCCTCACGGATTCTCGTAACAATTCAGATTTATCATAGCCCCYGACTTGCTACACGACTCTCCCTCATGTCTACTATTAGCACACTTCTGCCGGGCTGTTCCTTTCAGTTTTGAACCTTAGCCCTACAAGGGCTGAGCAGATGGTTAACCTTTGTTTTAAAGGACATCATAAGTAAAAACAAACTCTGGCCTTACAAAGCTTCCCTGTTTGTATTTTTTCCCCCAATTACTTGGAAAAGTAATCCAATAGATTAAATTTCCCTTTCTGAGAAGTGTTATCTAATGGCAAAACACTGCTGATGTCACCGTGCAGATGATACAGTCACTAAAGTGCAGCTACTTGGTCAGCAGAGACGGCTCAGATGCTTGAAAAAACATTGCAGAATGAGCATTTAATCCCTTTTCTGTCTGCCCCGCACACATAAACACAGGATCAAGGCAGCTTTCTGGTGCCTGACAAAGCTAGAGCARATCACAGAGAGAGTCAGCTCTGGTCATATTCCGTATTATTTCAAAATAATACCTAGCTACCTGTAATTATTGACACATCTTGGTTTCTCCTATCTGCAGACATCACAGGCTCTCTCGCCTCCGTTTGAATCACATCACAGATGCCACTGGAGCATACAAAGACTGGGAATAGAAGTCAATTAAAGGTGAGATGCAGAGAAGAAAAATGCACATCTTTGGCACACCTCTATAAACAAAGGTTGACCCACCTTCCCTTCTTTTGCAGGTCACTGGAAGTGGGGTGAATTTTACCAACCTGGCCATTTCCAGCTACCTTTATCTTCTGTTTCCCATCTCATTTCTCCTGAAGCCTCTCTAACAAACTTCACGGGTGATTTCTGGAGTCAGTGTGGTATCTTTGTATTTGTATTTCATAGCCCTCAGTAGAATCATTTTCCATGAACTCATTTGGTTACTCCTGAACTCAGGAGGCTCACAGAGAGCCAGCCATAGGAAGGACTGAAAATGAGATTTTTTTTTTTTTTTTTTTTTTTTTTTTTTTTTTTTTGCTATGGGTGATAGTCACAGACAGGTTCCACTCTCCAACCACCTGCCTGAAACATCCCACTCCATTTCATAGGTAACGATCTTGTATATGGGTTAGCTTGAAGGGTCATCGAGCAAGTTGCTGGCTACATCAATGGCAGACTTGCTCTTCTATGATAGCTGTGGCTAAGTTACTTTAATTTCTCACAGGTCCACTTCTGAATTCAAGGAGAATAAGAAAAAAGTAAAGAGGAGAGGTGGGTCCACTGTGTTGGCCAGGCATGGTAGCCCCCACCTTGGACAACCTGCTGGTGAAGAGGCAGAGTCCTCAGAAGTTGAAGCATGTCTCGGAGCCTCTGCAAATCAGCTCTGGCAGGACCCAGTAACACCTGGGGTGACGAGGGAAGGAGCCCTGAAAGTGCTTGTGCCTGCACCAAAGTCCCTGACATTACTGGCAAAGAACCCATTGAATTTATTGGCTTTGGATTAGGCTGATTAGAGAAACAGCTAGAAAGGTGAGTGTCTTTAATTAAATGGACAATAATTTATGAATTACATTGAATGCCTCACAGTAAAAAATAAACTGTTTATTAATAATGGTTTTAAGGTTCAGTTCCTGTTTTAAGCAAAATAAATTTAAGTAAGCAGTCCCAGCTGAGCTTCTGGTGGGAGAGAGTTTACTGGAAAAATTAAACAAGTTTTTAAAAAAAAAAAAAAAAAAAAAAGCTACTCAGAATTTACTAGTATTCATTTGTCACCTTTAGGTTTTAGGAGGAATGTAGTGCGACCTAGCACTTGCACTTCAAATGTTTTCATGAGCCACTAGCAACAGGCATAATTCTCCTCTAGAGGAGAATCAGGAATCTCAGAAGCTCCCTCGTTTCTTATTTTCTTGGTACTGTAAATATATTTTGTATACACACACATGCATACACACACGATGTATTTTTTTATATATATATATATACACACACACACTTATATATACTTATCTATATACATTTATTCCTGATGCAAAGCAGTTTGGAAGTTTCCCTCAACAAGGAATTTGGCAGCTGAAATGAGCCCAGTTCAAGCTGGCAAACTCTCTAAAACGCACCACACGAGATGGAAAGGGCAGCAATTAAACACCATTTTTGTTGCTGAAGAAGGATCAGTTCCCTGTGATACTTCAAATTCCTTCTGTAACCATGGGTAGATGATTTAGTGCCAGACATTCAGAGGGACTTAGGTTTGCAAAGATGCAGACAGAAAACTTATAGGAATTTCATTAATGCCTGGTGCCAAGGGGAGCTGGACATCTGGGGAGAATTTTGAGAATTGCTCTGTGTGTCTCTTTCTCTCCTAATTTGCTTCAAGAAATGTAGTTTTCCCTGCCTCAGCTCTTCCTATTTAGAAAATGGCAAAACCAGTGATTTCCTCCCTCATCAGGAAGGATCAGGAGAGTGAGGTGCTCCAACAAACAAGTCAGCTGAAAAAAGGAGACAGAGGAAGGAATATGAAAAGTTGAATGTATTGCTTCTCACCTTTACCAGACATGAATGACCTATGAAATATTTATCATCAGAACCGTTGTCCTCATATGTTAGGCAATGCTACCTAGAGCCTATACGGCATCATTGCTTCCTATACATTGCTTTCCTTCTTTTACACATAGCAACAAATGCTCGTGCAGACTTGGAGGAAAGCGTCAGACCTGAAAGCGGGGTTCAGCTCCAACACCTCTTCTGAGCAATGATAGGCTGTGCAGTTGGTCATGAGGGTCTACCAAAACCACAGAGCTGAAAAACAGCCCCTCTTTGTTCCCCACCATGATGTTTCATGCCTGATGTCTGGCAGAAACTCACTGTTTTATCAGTATTCATCAGAGGACCATTATGGTCCAAACGTCAATGTCCCAGGCAGAGTTCTGGGATCATGGAGACATCGCACCATGTCATATGAATCTGGCATGTTGCATTTTCATCTTATACAAGCCTCTGTCCCACACCAGAGATGTTCTCAGGTTGCCATCCTATCTAATGCAATAAAGCTTTCTGTGCCCTCTGCCCTCAGGTTCCATTTCCCTCCTGTGCTCAAGAATTATTAGTAAAGAAAGTACTGGAAATGTACCTCCCAGGACAGTTGCACAATATTTAATGGAAAAACCATCTTTGTATATTTAAAACAAAAAAACAAAAGCTGACACGCATCTCTGACGGTGAAGTTAGGAAAGTGTTTAACAAGAAGCCAATCTGTAAGCAACAGAAGCTGCAAAGCCTTGTTTCCTTTGGCTCCCTGGCTCAGGGTTGGGCCAGTCTCTGGGTAGCAAGACACAAAATCAAATCAGAACATCTCCTATAGCGGAAATACTTTTCCTATGAGTAGTTTGTGGGATCTGGAGATTTACTTGAGATTACAGGACAACTTTTGTTCCTGATTGAGGGGCATGAATTTAATCTCTCCTTTTCTCAGTTGCTTATCTTGCTATTGCTGACATATCTAGCTGACTGTCAAATTTGGATGAAAATTAGCAACGTATTCAGATGTAGAGTCTGACTTACAGTGCGATGGTGGAAATCTTCTCTTTAGGAAACCAGGCTTAAAAAACCCCCAACAAAACTATGTAGTTGTAAGTTTGACTTATCTATTTCAGCTGTGTCAACTCTACTGATGACTCTTGGGAAGTTACTGAAGCAAGTTCACAAACCATCGCTGATGCACAGCATGGGAACCCTGCTGATTGCAATTACTAGGAGGATTGGTTGGAGCATTAAATGACAGCCATTTATTGGACTAATAAACACAGACCTTAGTGTTCCTGTAGGAAACRCCAACAACTTTTGATACAAGACAAGCGACCATGGAAGGTCTTTCCTTGTGGATGTAGTACATGCAAAGAAGCAGCCATATTTGTCCATCAGTCTCTTAACATGTTTTTGAGTAACATGTCCAAGTGAAGGACCATCAAAAAATCCAGACATAGTCCATTTTCTCCCCAGGATACATCCTGCTGGGTTTTCTTACAGGCCATTAATGTGTTATCTGCTGACCCTTAAGACAACAAGCAAAGCCAGAGAAATGCAGTCTAGTGAAATCTGACATGAGCAGAGGATGCATCAGTTTGCTACTTAAATAAATAAATGTTTAAATATTTAAACAAAAATTTTGGTTTAAAAGGAAAAGCTCYGTGCGAGGGAGAGGACAGATGAAAGCTGACATTTTCTGGAGCGACAACAGATATAACTACTGATCCAAAAAAGCTTGAATACAGAAAGCGCTGCCAGGTTCCATTTGGATGCATAATGAATAGTTGGAGTAGTTAAGTGAAAAGAGATGTTGTGGGATGCTAATATGTAAAGCTCCAAAAGGATGTAATTTGACTGCTTTGATCAAGTGAAGAAAGAAGAAATTCCCACCTTGGCTCTCCACAGCAGAGATGGTTGTCTTGGCAATTGTCTTGGCAAAGCTGAGGAGGAGAAATGGTTAGGCTTGCTCTGAATTAGCGTCAGCAGTCTCCTGATGGCTCTCCATCTGACCTTGCTGTACAGGAAAGCCACGAGACAGAAGAGAGCAGTAGCCCGAGTAGGAGGAATTTGATGAAGTTGACCAGGCAGCATCATTCCCCTGCACTCCTGGGGTCAAGTTTCAGTGGTTTACACCACAATGGCAAGGGRAGCCCCTATTCACCAYGCACAGTGGGGAGTCTTTGACCAAYAGACAACCCCAGGTATCTCCTCTGAAGGTGAGCGTCAAACAGGACCATTACGCTTTCTAGACCTTCACTAACAAAGCTTCATCTGCTGGCAAAAAAATTACAACTAGGATACAATTCTGCTCTGAATGTTAGCAACCAAATGACCGAAATATGCATTATTTCACAATCCTCTCACAGGGAGGGTGATGCCCGGAGCTCCAGGAACTCAGTGTCTTTCCTTCCTTCATATACTCATCAGGAGAACATCTCACCTACCTCAGTTTTACAGTGTTTTTACCTCCCACACCCCTTTCTCTCCAGCTGTTTACCAAACCCCAGCCACTTTATTAGGCAGAACTGGAAGAATAAGTGATTGTGAGAATATCTTGAGGGAGTGTAATCAGTGACTGCAAATACCAAACAAAAGTTATTCAGCTATTGTTCATTCAGCACCATGCTCGAGAGAAAATGAAGTTCTGACCTTCGGCTATTTTGTAACCTAAAAATTACTGCTAATATTAAGACAAACATTTTGTTACATACTTGTGGGAGACATCTGCTGAAGTCAAAGGAAAAGTTCCCACTACTTTAGAGTTCAGGGCTTCAGAGCAACCAAAGTTTTCAGAACGCCTTGCAGGTGTCCAGTGCATCACCATTAAAAGGTGCAAAAGCATTAGCAGCCATGTTCTGTCTTCACAAATCCAAACATCAATTTTTTTAAGTTTGTAAGACATCTTCAAACTGAGCAGATTTTACAATCTGCAGTTTCAGAATATCTCACTGCTGGTACATGCATAGATTAGGCTGGAATATTAACTCAATAATTGTATTACACAAATTCTGAAAGCTGTTTAAACCTAGCTATCTTCTAAAACCAAGAGCTTCTCAGAAAATTCTTATCCTCCTGCAGCAATATGCGCTTCCTTAAATAACATAGTGCTCAAAATCCCGGTATATTTTAAAATGATACAAACCGTTTCACATGTCAAATTAGAAGTTACACAGAAAACTTCATATGGACCATCTGTGTTTGACCACTCAGTTAATATTCATTTCTGGAGTTCTGGGTCACAAAATTCTATTAATTTCAAAAGCTGGCTAAAAGATCACTTGGATTTTATCCTGTTGGCTTGACTCCTGTATATCTTGTACAACTTCCTGGCTGTGTAGATGACATGTTGCAGCAGTAAGCACAGAACACTTAGAGGAATAAAACTGAGCAGTCTTTGGACACTGGGACAGTTTTCAAAGGCCATTGCAAATGCACTCAATCCATCATTTGTTTTACATTACTCTAAACCACATATATTCCCTGGGAAATAATAAGTAAATTTTGGTGGGGGGAGGGAATGGAAGAGGGCAAGGGAGGGAAAGCAAGTAAATGTAAATACTTGAAGTGGAAATTAATATTGAAGAAATAGTTATTTGTGCTAAACAACTATTCCCAGGCTGAATATTAAACATTTTCTATTTAAATATAAACCAAGCTATCTGTATAACGTAAGCATAGTTGAGAAACGGGAGTTTATTTCAAGTAAATATATATTTTTTCAATTAAAATAATAACTCAAGCTAGTGAAATACCTCAACCAATTTTATGATTTAATCAAGGCTCTGCACGACTGCTGGGATTTTGCATAGAAGCCAAGCCTTTGGTACACATTGGAGCATCAGAGAACAGAGACTGTCCTAGTGCCCAAGGCTGCTCCTAGAAACTCTCTTCAGCCAGTCTCTGAAGTCCTGCACATGCTTTCTCCTCCAGCATCCCCTTCTTGCAAAATAGAGACAAATATGAGAAACAGAGCTTTGCTGACTTAAGCCTGTCCTCATGTTGTGAACTCCATCACATAGCGCCTGCGACTCCTTGCCCAACATCAGAGGGATGGAACAGGAATATTCAGTTCACCTCTCTGCTCTTCTCTTGGCCTGGGAGAGCTCCCCACTTCCTTTCTCTTCCCCTTCCCCAATTCATGTACCCTATAGTTTATTTTGTATAGTTTTCTTCTTCCTTCAGTCCTTTCTCTATTGGGAAAACTTCTAAGGTTTTGTCTGGCCCTAAAATGAAATCGAGTAGAAACAGTAGGCAGTACCAAGCTTAGGGAAAGAACCTAGACAGGAGGACAAGCATGGCCTGTTCCTTCTGCCATCCTCCCAATTTCTAGAAATCTTGGTCCCAAGGTTGTGTCCCAGCCATCATTCAAAAGCTATTAATGAGCTGTTTCCCATGGATTTGTGTAGTTCCTTTTGATCCTATTCATGCTTTGGCTTCCTCAACTTCCAGTGGCAAGGAGCTCCGCGACCAAATCGTGCTTTTCTGGACAACAGCACAATAAACCAAACGATGCCAGGGACAGATGGCATTTTGGCTTTCCTCCCTGCTCCCCCTCAGTCCACCCACAGCTGCAGACATCCATGCAAGAGTTGCAAATTCAATCCGTGCAAGCACAGACACCCCGAGCGGAACATGTGCTCAGAGGACACGTCAAGACCCTTAATCCAACCAACCACTTCACATTAGTTCTGTCCATAGCTCCCTCCTCTTTTATTGCGAACATAAATCAGAGAATCGAGCGGGAAGGTCATCCAGTTCATGCCTTTGCCCTGCAGTGGAGCACATTACGACTAAGACCTTCCCAGCAGATGTTTTACCTSCTCTCAGACACTACCAGTGACAGAGGCTCATGCCCTCCAGAGGCAAACTATTTCCATTCTCAACTACCATTGCAGTTACAAAGCTTACCCCAATGCCARCTTTGAGCCTCCCTCACCACGCTTTAAGCCCAATCCTCCTTGCAGCATTTCCTGTAACGACTTCTGGTTCCCTTCCCTGCTTCTGGAACAGAAGAGGATAAAAGGAGAACATGGAAACTGCAAGGTGCTTGGGCAGGGGAGAACCTCTCCCTGGTGGCCTTTACAGAGCAGGCCGATGGTCTTTCAAACTATGGTTGTGTTCAAGCCTCACTGTGCCTTTCCATACCCACAAATTCCTCACATCTCTATTAGTCCTTCACGGTGGATGGGAAGCAGAGGTAATCTCACTCCGTTCCTTTGAGGTGGTGCTCAGGGGCAGGAGCATATTTCTTAAAGCAGTTGGTAGTGGAAGTCCAAGGCTTCACTCCTTGCTCCTTCCCTAACACGTGACAGACATTCAGCTCACTAGTACTGGAAAACATCTTATGGACCTAATGACGTATAGCATCAAATGTTTGCAAGACAAAACAGCAACAGTGGGTGCAGATCAAGCGCTAGCCAGAAAAGCCTCCCTAGAACAAAATCATTTCCAGACTGAAGAGCTCAGGGAACGTTATCTTCAGAGAACTGGGTTTCTAAATTGTTTTGATCAAATGAGTTTCAAAGGTGATTACAGCCCCATAAGTGTTTCTCTAAGCAGCGTCCTGTGGGATGGGGAAGGCCAGAATTCAAGCAGAAGCTTTCTCCTGCACAAAAGCCTCGCCACTGACATTGTCAAGGGATCTGTTGCACTCCATTGTGTCCATAATCTTCAAATTAAAGCTCCCTAAATCCACAATAGTCTAATAAACCACAAGCCTGTAACAGCCCCTTCAATTTTCCACATTAATAATCCATGGATTAAGAGTCCCTCCGCTGCTACAATAGACAGAACAGATCTTCTCTACTGTGTCAATGACCCATGAATTATAGGGCTATGTCTCAAATGGTTAGGTAATACTTCACTCATGTCCCTGTGATAGATTTTTCTAACAGGGCAAATTCAGGACTCGGTTTTGGAGTAAAAGCACATTGTGGCGTTCTCATTTTTGGGACTGCTCTTCTTATTCCTCTTGGCAGTATCCCCACACAAAAGCACAACCCCCTTTTTATCATATCAATCCATTTGTTTTGCAATAAATGGCCTAGTCACCTTTCATTTACAACTGTACATTTAATATGTCATATGAAAGTTTAATAAGAGGCACAGTTTCATAACTGGTTAATCAACTGATGCAAAATCCTTCAATTTTCTTGTAATAGGGTCTTATAATAACCTGGAATATTTTATACTGATTTGTGGATAGCACTTCTTAACGCACTTGTATCCCTTAATAACCCTTTATTATGTCATTTACTATGAAGTACATACAGCATCTACAGCAGTCAAATCAGAGGGCAAAAGAAAGCAGAGTGGTGTCACTTCAGAAGAACTGCCCAAACCTATCATCCTTAAAATGCTCATCGACTTTTCTGATCAGGAGCAAGCAAGCTTCTGTAACAGCTGCCCARTTTCACCTTTGCAAATACCACTGCAGTCAGCAGCCTGGATTTTGCGTACGGATGGAAGCGCCCTGCCAGCCRCTGGCATGGAAAGAAATGTGATGGGTAGGAGCAGACAGATTGTCTCTATGGCATTTTCACTGGGGAGCATGGTCCCAATGGCACATTGTCTGCTGGAACAGAATGCCAATGCCATTTTTTTTTTCTCCTTTACTTTTTAATGCAGAAACCTTCATATTGAACTCAAAGCCACACAAATCATTGCACATTGTAGCAGGGTTGTTAAAGACAAGGAATGCCTGTTAGGTTAGCCAGCCATGTCTCCATCAAAGCCTAGCTGTTCCATACCATACCTTTTACAGCGTTTGGTTCAGACTCCTATTACCTGGGACATTTAAAACTACACTGTCAGCTCAGCTAGACACGGGAAGAAGCTCTGCACTGCAAGTAATCAGCTACCTCCATCTCCGTTGCCACATCTTAAAGTATATTGAACAACAAGTTTGGTTTTATTTTGCCCTTCACAGKGCAATAAATCATCTGGTTAAAAGTTAGAGCAGTAATGCTTTGGGGCAGGTAAAGTTGTGGCCATGACTTAGGGGCCAGGGTGATTCCCAATAAGGAAGGATCCATTACTTGCTGAAGAAATGTATTTGCTGATTCTCTGGTTTTCCAGACAGCCGGTGAAGGTCAGTTTTGTAAATCACCCCTAGTAGCTATGAGAGTCTATTAAATAAAACAGTCCCCAATAAAGACTTGTTAACATCAATTCTGGAGCTTAACACCACTGATAGATCTTTCAGTGTCAGAAAGAAGATCAGTGCAGCATCTATAGGCAATTAAAATTATAGTCAAAGCAATAGCGGCAGCAACCACTGCGGTGGCTAATAGAGGGTGAAGATAAATCTCTTCTGATGCAACAAAAAGAGAGTGATAGGAGGGTGGAACAGTAATAGATGATGAATTTTCATTGTATAGCAATTGTGAAAACAAGCATCAAGCCAAAGTGAAGTAAGTTTTGTGCTGCTGGCTACCATGTGTGACATGTTCCTGCAGCAAAAACCTGCAATGCCACAAATAACTGGATTCACCTTAGCTGGCTGCCTGGTTTACAACTATCAGAATCTCACCTCTTATTTCACCCTGGTGGAGATTCTCATGACTTTATCATCCTTTAGAAGATGACAAAACAAGGCTCTGAATTGCTTATATATATCTTGGGCTGCAGCTCAGATTTGTGAGACTAGATGTACTGCACTAAATGGCAAAAAAAAAAAAAAAAAAAAAAAAAAAAAAAAAAAAAAAAAGAAAAAGAAACCTGACCCATTTGCCCCATGGAAAGGCACTAAAATTCTGTCATCAGTTCATTTCCCTTTGCAAACAGGTGTAAGAACAATTACTGTATTGTCATTAGCCAGCATGTAGAATAAATAAAAGGAACAAGCCCATGCTAGCTGACCCATGTGCGATAGAAAGTGTTGCTTTATCTCCCGCGACTGCTGGGACCTGCGCGATGAGTCTCCCCTGATTTTGACACAAAGTCGGCATTGTCTTCTGAACCCATCTCAGCCTTTAAGTTGACCTTGCAGTATTTTTCTTGGTCGTCATGCTGAGCGCAATGTTTATCTTGTTATACTATTTATACAGAGCAGACTATTTTTCCCATAAGGGAAATATCAAGTGTCAAGCATCTGAAAGTCCAGAGGGCCATGTACTTGGGCCAGGCTCCCTGCTCCAGAGATAGGGTGACCCTGCTGTACCCCAGCGGGACCACCATGCCAGCGCTGAGCTCCCGATGCCCAGCACGATGGCCCTTGGACCTTCCTGTGATACAAACAGTAGTGGTATCTAATGCATTCACTCATTCAGCCCACATTAGAAAAGTAATTGTTACTGTGAGACCTACGGTAGCTTTTCAGGTAGGGTAATACTATTATTCCCATTTAATGATAAAACACTAAGCCCAGAGAAGTAAGAACAGTGCAACACATGCAATTGCCACACAAATAGTAGACCCTGTCACTCCTCTCATGCAGAAAAGGTCCAGTTCCCAGGGTGGATGGGGCCAGGAGAAGCACCACTAATGTGCTCCCCAGCCAGGCACGGGTCCGTTGGAGATGAGGGCAGGAGGGACACCTAAAGGACAGCTCAGGATAGCCCCAAGCCCACTGCACTGAAAGGCACCGCGCACGCTTTGGGTTACATGAGCTTGCACACCCYCCGGGCCCCCCGCCTCCAACATATTCCTACGTGCTCTCAATATACACACAGCTTGTTAGCAGCTCCGCAGGGTTCCCTGGAGCAGTGAATGAACAGAAACCGGGATTGTAAGATCATAACAACCAGCTCAGTTTCTTCTGCCTCCTAAGCTCCCCGCCCTAAGCACAGGAGGAGTGGCTCCTGAGCAAAGGCCATGAATTTTTTATTTCCCTGACCAGAGGGTGATTTTGCCCAGTCAAAGCTATATACACATTGTTCCTCGTTACTAAGGCAACAGGTACCTTACAAATGCTGATAATACATAAACTAATACAACTCTGGAGTTTGCTCTTTCTTTCCAGTGCAGCTTAATAACCTGTGTGGATGCTGCTAGCCGCCTCTCTCCCGCTGGGCTAAATGAGCACTTCAGGAAGTATTATCTCCTTTCCAGCGCGGACTCCGTGGTGCCTGCACAAAGACGAGGCACTGAACTGGGGATTTGGGCCACTATCAAAAGGCAGAGGGGTTTCAGAAAGCTCCAGGGAGGAGTGGGAACGGCTGTGGGAGAGCCACACGAATCTGCTGCAGCACTGCTGCCTTCCTAAAAGCAGCAAAGGATCCTTCATGCTCACCGCCCAGAGGGAACACGTCGCTTTTACAGTCCCGTAAAGGAAATCCTGGAGCAAACACTCTTTAGTTCCAAGTTGTGCCCCCGTCATCAGCATCAAGAGCTAACTGGATTAAAGGCTGTTTGTTAAACTCCGCCTCGCTCCCCCTCTCGTACACCAGCCTCTTTGATACACATGCCCGGTTATGAAGTGAACATGCCAGGTCCCCACTGCTCTTGTGGTGAGAGCAGGGTTAAAATGCTTCACTGGTCTCCTTAATCCCTCTCACATGATTTAGTCAACACCAGTGGGGGAGAAGGACCCGCAGGTTTTGCCTCCACGGCTCCCCCCTCTTCAGAGGTCAGGGAGAAGAGATGAATTCAGTATCGCGCTGGGGCTGGATGCGGCGGGAGCTGCCGAAAAGTCACAGAAACTATGAACGCCGAGTGGACCCAACAGGTACCGGGGGCTGCATCTGCAGAACTCACAGGCTTGAGAGCGGCTCCTGCCTGGCCTCCGAGCTTGCTTTTTTCACTACTCGGCACCATTTAAATCTTGAAATGGAAGAAAGCAAATAGAAATTTAAAATACAGATTTCTGCTCCTGGCCAGAGCTGTTGTAGCATTAGTTCAGTGATGGGGAGATGATCACTGTGCAGTAGCAGGAGGAAAAGCCGCAAGGAAAGAGGAGCAGTTGCACACTACTGCGCTGGATGCACTCCTCCTCAGTGGACCTGATATACCAATGATMTATCTGCAGAATTTCCTTTTCAAGAGCAATTGTTCTATTGGAGAAACCGAATAAGTGGCCATATTTCTGGGGACTGGAGATAGCCTGAGATGCAATAGGCTAATAGGAGCTCAGAGGAAAAAAAGACATCCCAGAAACCAAAGCAGCTCAAAACCTAATGACTGATCTCCACTTTTTTCTCTTTTCCTGATTTTGTTTTGTTTTGGGTTTTGTTGTTGTTATTGTTTTGTTTGTTTTGGTTTTTTGTTTGGTTTTTTGTTTTGTTTTGGGGTTTTTGTTTGGTTTTTGTTGTTTTTGTTTGTGGGTTTGTTTTTTTTTGGAAACAGAATCATAGGGGCATATATCTCAACTATTTTATGCTTGCTACCAGTCAGCCCCTTTGTCCTGATGTTCTAACAATAACACAAATAACTTAAATAATGTACGTTTAACTTCCTTCCAAAAGCAAAACACAGGATGGGTAGCGCRCTCTCTCTCAAAGAGCTTTACAAGCACAAAACGAGGACAGTTTTACAGACCCCATCCTTGTGCTGGATGACTTGCTGCTGCTGCAAGACAAGGGTCTTTTATTGAAAACCCAGCAGAAAAGTAAACATTTGAAATAACTAAACTCTTGTTTAGCTTTGTTGAGGAAGAGACAGTCATCCCTTAGTATATGGCAAACAAGATCTTCTTAAGAGTGGCCTTCCACAGCGCTGGACTGGGACTCCAGCACTCGGATTTAACCACTGTARTCTGAATCCCTTCTACCTAATGAGAGGGCTCCCCGCTGTATCAAATTTGCAGCACTGTTGGCTGTTGGAAGCATTATTCATTTGCCAAATAGATCTTAGGAAAACAAACCTGCGTTCCAAGTCTCAGGAATACTGAAATATGCTACTGAAGGAGATTTCCCCCAAGAGAAAACACCATCAAGAGAGCACACCACCTCCCATTGAAAGCCATTAGCAAATGGCACCTGTCCTCTAGTTGTGAATTCACTACCTTCCCATTTTATCTCCCCAGACCTTGTCTTCACTATCCTCTACCCAAGCTAGCCTTTCAGGGGACACATGGAGACGTATGGAACGAACAGGTGGGCTGCCAGGCTCAGAGAGTAGCAGTCAGTGACTTGATGCTCAACTGGTGGCTGATCTTCAGTGGAGATCCTCACAGTTTGATGCTGGGGCTCACTATGTTTAGCCACATTAACCTGGCCAGCAGGACGGAGAGCACCTTCAGCATGTTCACATAAGATACTAAATTGGTGGGAATGGCTGATATGCCAGAGGGCAGGGCTCTGTTCAGCTACACCTTGACTCACAGGTGAAGTCAACTTACAGAAGCCTCATGAAATTCAACAAAGTCCAATACAAAACTCCTGCACCTGAAGCAATAATSCCCACACGTGCTGCAGATTAACTAAATAGAAAGCAGCTTTGCAGAGAAGGAGGTGGGGACTAGGTGGACAGCAATCAAGTGAGAGCCAGCAGTGCACCGAAGAAGGTCAACYACTTATTGCACTGAACTCACAAGAACTTAGCCAGCAGGTCAGGGGAAGTGATTATTACCCTGTATTCCCACAGGAAGGCTACCTCTGAAGTACTGCAGGCAAGAAAGACAGGAACACGCTGTAGCCAAGGCAGACAAGGGCTGGAGCACAGGACAGACTGAGAATGGCATTTGTTTAGTCTGGAAAAGAGAGAGCTGAGGATGGGTGCATCTAATTGCTCTCTCCAGCTACCTCATGGGTGGCTATGATGAAGACAAAGGCAGCTGGTCCTGCTTTGTGCAGGACTTTGTGCCCCTCACTACAAGAAGGACATTGGGGTGCTGGAGTGTGTCCAGAGAAGGGCAACGAAGCTGGTGAAGGGTCTGGAGAACAAGTCTTATGAGGAACAGCTGAGGGAACTGGGACTGGTTAGTCTGGAGAAGAGGAGGCTGAGGGGAGACCTTATTGCTCTCTACAACTACCTGAAAGGAGGTTGCAGCGAGGTGGGTGTAGGTCCCTTCTCCCAACCAACTAGCGATAGGATGAGAGGAAACGGCCTCAAGTTGTGCCAGGGGAGGTTTAGATTGGACATTAGGAAAAGTTTCTTTACTGAAAGAGTGGTCAAGCATTGGAACAGGCTGCCCAGGGAAGTGGTTGAGTCACCAACCTTGGAGGCATTTAAATGACATGTAGATGTGTCGCTTAGGGACATGGTTTAGTGGCATGGAGATGTTGGGTTGATGGTTGGACTCGATGATCTTAGAGGTCTTTTCCAACCTTAATGATTCTATAATTGGTCTAGATGACCTGCAATTTTTCTTTCCAACCTCAATTGTTCCATGATTCTATGAAACTATTCCAGTGAGGATCATTTGCAGAACACGACATTTGCAGTAATTGACTCCTGGAGAATATGTAAAGCTCAGTTTCGCCATAAACTCAAAGGAAAAAAAAAAAAAAAAAAAAAGAAAAAAAGCCACAGTACTGCTTCTTATCTACAAAGTCCTTCCCATGCCTCTGGGTGACTTGCCAAACCAAACACCTGTTTCATATGGGTAGAACGCAACAAATAGCTGACCCATATCTGTAATTAATCTTGAGGGCATTCTGATATTTCAGAGGATTAATGCACCCAACGACCTTAATAAAAACCAAAAAGCCAAAACAATCCAACCCCTCTTGAAATCAAGAAAAACCTAAAGCAGATGGGTAGACAACAGTTGCAAAACAAACAAATATTCGAAGTTGAGCTGAACCATGGAATAAGTTCAGCATTGAAAACCTGAGTAAGCAAAGACAGTGTGTTACCTTTGGCAATCTACATGGCTTCAGCTTTGCAGTATCATTTCTGATCTATGCAATCTGCTAATCAAAAATGACTATTCAAATTCTAATCAAAACAAACCTCCAAATTACTTCAGATGTAAACCATGGTTGAGACTGAAATGTCAAGTGCTCAAGTATTTGAAAAAGTTCTTTGTCTGTATACCCTAGTTCAATCAACCTTGTGCCAACAGATCATGCTTCACTCTTTGGTTACATGGAGTGCGTGAAAACTAATAGGAGGGAAGTAGCCTACCAGCTCCATTTCCCACTCTACTTTATCAAAATGACACCATTTGACCTCGGCAAGAGCAAGGCACAATACAACATGCCTGGGAAATAGCAAGACCAGGACATTCTTATAATCATGAGATGTTTTTTCTTCATGAGGCATTTCCCAAAGAACATTGATCCAGGACTCGAAACAACGTGATCCGACACAGAAAAGTCTTAGAGCAGCTGAAATTTGCAATATACAATGCCTTATTGTCTCTTAGCATGAACCTCCCTCCTCCTCAAGATATACTTTTGACTCACTTGTTCTGAATTTCTCAGTTTAGAAATAATTTATCGTCTATCAAGAAATAATTCTTTTCTTCCCCTTCAGATTTTCAGGTCTTACCCAGTTTCTCTGGCAGACGAGCAAGAGTCACAGCATGTCTTATTAATAGGACAGAAGCGCTCTGGGAAATCCATTGCTGGAATATATGGAAGAGAAAGGGTGGGGGGCGGAGAAAGAGAGCATGAGCACTTTATACCCTGGATGAGACTGGGACCATTGTACAGACCCCTTACACCACGATGGCTGGAGGTGTTGACAGGCACAGATGATTTTGCCTGGAATGGAGGGTATGGGAGGGAAGGATTCGGCCCGTGTTAGTGCATCTGACCTACTTCAGATTGAAAAACCTCTTCTGTGGATGCTATTGGGGTGGCTCCGGGGGAAATACCTGTCACCAGATATTCAATTTATCCTTTTTCTCATGCTTTTCAATATCTACATATCTATCTGTAAAGTCTGGCCCGTGCAGACGTACAAGGCAAGTTTCTCTTCACTGTGCCCCAGCCAATGTAAGGCCATCTATAGCATTTCTCAAACGTGTATCTTGTTGCGATTTTGTTTTGGTATTTTGGTACCAGCCTCTGGCAGATACAGCTTAAGTTTCAGCATATTAATCAAACTCCTCCACACCCCATCAACACTGATCTTAGCACACAGCTACTTTTGTCCCAGGGACTCCTTGAACTCTGTGCCCTGAGCCTACAAAAATTCCCCTTGTCCTCCAAACCTCGGGAGACAGACAGGGTTATGGTCCTGGTGAGGAGTGCTGAGAGTACATCCTCTGAGGAGGAGCAGGCATTGAGAGCTCTTAATTATGTGTTTGTACTACACTAGAAATTACGTTAGTACTAGGACAAAGCCTAAACCACACAACACGAATAACACTGAAAACGTAAGGATGAGAGATGTCTTAGCTGAGTAAGATTTTTTTTCCCCCCCCCTGGTTCTTGGCCATGTCTGCAATGGAAAATAAGAAGCAGGGGGAGAAAGTAGAGCTTTCCTTTCTCTCTAGAAGTCAGAATGGCTTTCCGTGACAAAATATTTCTGACAGTTTCACTATCCCTCTTAGGTCTCTCCAGTTGACTGAAAACTCAGTTTGGAAGAGGAACTGGAGGTATCCTGGCTGCAACAACRTGTATTTTACTCCTAACGCTGGGTCAGAGTGCCCAAGGCCAGAGAAGAGAGTGCCAGAGCCCCATCCATCCATCCCAGCCACCCCTGTTTGTTTCCCTGGTTGGATTTGCTGCTGCAAGACACTGCTAGACCATTGCCTGTAATCAGATATGTTGTACACATCCACATGAGTAACCGTTCCTTTGATCTTCAAAAGAGTTTTACTTCTTTAATTACGAGTTTATCAGTAGCACATAATCAGGCTGCAGAAACACACACACACAGTTTATTCTTAACCCATTTTGATTGCAGGTACACAGCCAGCAAGTGTCCTTTATGCTGTATCCAAGTATTTATTGAGATAAACTGCCTTAGCTTTTCCAGGAGACAGTCTTTTTTGGCAGGTGTAACAGAGTGAATTTCTCAAGATATCAAGAGCCATCGCAGCTAATAAACTACCTGCACTGTGACTTTTCCCCTCAAGATGAACTTTCAAATACTCCATATCCCATGTYGATCCCAATAGCAGCGTATTAAACWTACAGCATCTTTGCACATGGTTTGGCTCTCCAGCCATATCTAAGCAAAGGGGTGTCAAAAAAGAAACCCACAACACACTAGTAAAATCTAGAATTAAGGATAGGAAAGGATGTTTTTCTGTTTTCACTCACACCAAGTTGAAAACAGAAAGGCAGAGACACTAACCTGGAAACTGCCCCACAGACAGGTACAGCTCATAAATAAAAAGAAATGCGATATCTGCAAAGAGAGAGTTGGTAAGTACTGCAGAAGTAATTAATTACTTTGCATCAGTATTTGGCAACTGATTTGGTTTCTGACCCCTACGGAAGTGCTGGCAGGGCGGCCCAGGACACCTGCTGCCGTTCAGGCAAAAAGCATCAAAACAAGGGCGAAAAAAAAAACCAGTCAGCTATTTTGTGTTTGCAAGCCTAGAGCTAGTGCTATGAAATCTGATTGATTTTAATAGCAATCTGCTCAGCTCTTCCTTCATTAGAAGGAGAAGAAATTCTGTTTGAGGTGCATGTGATGAAGTTGTGTTATCCAAGCGTGTGGGGAAAGAGGGACTTGCTAAGCAAGCTCCTCTGGCCATGCCCTGCAGTCTGCTCCCCTTCCTGCTCCCTCCATTTCATCACCGCTTTCTCCAGCTTTCTGCTGCTAGTCCAGACTCATGAGCTCTTTGCGTTTCTTTCCCGTGGGCAGCATCAAACCAAATACAAAGATCCTGTCAGAAAATGGAATTTCCAAAAATATTCAGAATCAGAAAAAAACGGGACAGATTTTTTTGAAAGAGTATAAATCCCTTCCATAGCAGCCAAGAGAGGACCAGATTTTTCAGAATAGTTCAACGTGCTGTTTAATGTATCCAAATGTCTCAGAAARCCTGGCCCCCATTACAGCATTGAACACCTGGAACTGGCCACGCTTGGTTTTGAATGTCTGCTCTTAAAAGCAACAATAGCTTGTGCTGTTGTGGGTAATTCAGTTTTGGAAGCAGAAGCCTTGATTTATATGAACTCCATGCTAATGGAGAATTACTTCCAGTTTGTTACAGATTTCAGCACTGAAATTAGGTGGTTTTCTTGCCAAATTTGGGCCCAACGCGATTCCAATCGAATGGGTTTTGAAGAGCTCCAGTTCTTTTTATAATACTGCAGCATGGCTTGCAAACTAGCTTTTACATGTTTGGGGTTACCCAGCACTACAAATTGTTGTTTTATCAGATGCAGCTGACTGAAAAATGAAAAAAACACTCCCTCTTTCCTCCCACTCTAAAAGCATTTAAAAAGCAGCGTTTCCGGGAACCTGGCTGGGTGGAGGGAGTTGGCAGAGTGGATTATAATGTATAAAATACGGGGGGACAGATGTTCAGCTGATCGCTTTAACAGATACAACGGTGACATGAGGATGACAGCTCTATTAGATTTCAGGAGGTGATGTGTCACTTGTGCAGTAGGCTACTCCACATCTTCATAAAAAGCACTTTTTATGGGGTGAGACAAGAGAGATCCAGATAAAAGCAACGTAAGAATGCTAGGTCAGCCATAATCATGAACTCGATTAAAGATTTGCTGGAAATCACATTAAATAGGAGCTCAAATCTGCAGATCAGCTCTGTGGCATTCCCAGTTGGCAGCAGAGCCTTTCTCCTTGAAGGCCACTGCTCCCCGGTGCTTCCTCGCGCCTGGCGCTCGCACCCAGACGTAGATGGGACTCTTTTCAGAGGTAGAGGGCTGCCCATTGCCCAGAGCCTTGCTACACAATGGACATCTAGAGAAGATCCAGGCTTGAACCAGTAATATCACAATAGCATGGTATCGCTAGTGACAAAACCCAGGCTGGAAATCCATATGATCCACGAGGCAGGAGCAGCCTCATCTCCAATGATACTATAATAATCTCCTCCGTACTATTAGTTTTAGCTACCCCAGTCTTTGCTCTTTGCCTGTGACCTTCTTTCACTTCAGCTTGTATTTCCTTTTTAAATGTCTTTTTCAGCTCTTGAATCCCAGGTGTTTCTCTTTCTTCAGCTGACACTCAGGCTGTGCACCAGGCAACCATCATGACTTGGCAAAGGTTTACTGGGTCATTGGAGGAAGACCCTCGGATCCAGATTTTTGCTATTAGAGTTGTCAGTCATACAAGTCCTGAGAGACTGCAAGAGCATGAAAATTAAATGTACAGATTGAATTATCCTGCTTTTTTTTTTTTCCCTCCCTTAAATGCACATGTGGTCTTGTCATTTTTATCATTGTTAGTGACAGTCCTCAACAAAATAGTGGACAAAAGCCATCAAATTTCATATTCCTGCTGCAAGCTGAATACCAAATATGAACTCCCCAAATCGCAATGACTTATTCTGCTTTGTCTGTCATGTTGTTATAGAGAATGTTTATGTAGCATTTGTAATCAAAGCAGTTTTGGGTGGTTTTTTTTTTTTTT
>JAYKAV010002331.1:145220-351377 GCA_035582835.1 Phoebastria nigripes | reverse complement strand
TTTTTTTTAATTATATAGAAAAAGATAGGGTTTCCCAAACCCCCCAGGACAAAACAAAGAAGGTTACTGATTTACCGATTTCAAACTCCAGCGATACTATGCTGAGATTCCTAAAAAATTAGACCAGTGACTTGGAGCACACAAGGACAATTATCCCACAGGCAATAAAGTACAAAATGATGTCCTGATATCAACAAGTGGGGCTGCCTGAAAACATCTGCACCCTACCTGGCAATCAGTCAAGTTAGAGGAGAAGGTAAAACTAATATAGTGACTCTGACCTGTAGATCGCAGTCCTTGGCCAGTCACACTCGGTGATTGGGAACCAAGACACTCACAAGAGCCCCTGGAGATCCAGGGCAAGGASTATACAGTCGACAGCTATGGAAAAAGCAATGTTGTTCATTTTAAAGGTAAAGTTCACATCTACGAAGCTTTCAGTCTGAAACGTCTAGCCAACTAAGATAAAACCCAAACTTATGGAAACTTTTGCTTCACATTCACGAGTATTCTTCAGCAACATCCTTTTTGCTCATGTTACCATAGTACCCTATTAAAACAGGCAGAGGAACTTGAACAATTTTTTCTTAGGAAAGAGAGAAAGCAGATAACAACCAGCTGCACGCGAGAGCTTTGCAAACACACCACAGTATGTGGACCCAGAAGGTATGCTGAGGATGGCTACACAAGAGTGCAGGCAGAGTTTCAGTACCTCTGCTGTAGCCACGCACGGCCTGAACAGGAACAAGAAGCTGGTGCTATTTTAAATGACTAATCAACAGCCCAGAGTTTCGGGTGTGATGAGTACATTGCTTACATGATTTTTGGTTGTCAAATCAAGACTTCTTAAAGGACCTAAGCAGCTGGAGTCCTCCACCCTTACTGGAAAATCTGCTTCAAGCTGGGCAATCTTAAATAGTGTAAATAACTCACAGACACTAACTGAGAAAGAAGTTGGTGTGTTGCAAGGCTAGGTTTCCTGGGAAACTCTAATAGCAAAGGACAGGATTTTGGAGGATGAAGTCAGAAAAATCAGCGGGCCAAGGACTATTGTGCTCTTCCTGGGTCACCTGTCTTCTGTTGAAAGCCAAAGCATGTTCAGTTTGTCTGGTTAAAAAAAATCAACATGAAGTGGGTCTTCACAACTCAGAGCAACAGATTTGAGCACCCTACATACGGACGTCAGTGGCCAAGAAACACCTCATTAAAAATGTAACAGGTTTCATCTTATTTTGACTGGCTGGCACTTTCACCAGTCTCAAGAAGTAGGACAAACATCTTATGCTGGTAAATCACTACATCAGGTCAGACCCAACAGCAAATGCTGTTGTGTCTCTAGAGCTAAGCAATCAATCCAGCATCCTGTGTCAGTACTAAGTATTCATGAAAAATTGAAAAGGAAATATTTGAAGGAGTTGGGTCTGAGAAGCAAGGTGAGCAGTTCCACAAGACATTTGCTGTACAACCTCATCCAGTAGAAACCAACTTCTCCAATACACGGCAGGCTTTAGGGCTCATCTCCACACTGAAAGCACCCCTGAATGTGGATTTACCAAGGAAAATTATATATGTAGCTCCCCCAGATGCATCCCTCTAACCACCTTGTGAGTTGAATCATCTCTCAGCCTCTCCCACCCTTTCCAAGATTTGCTGAACCCTGGTACTGAAAGGTGTAAGCTTTCCAGCAGGCAATGCAGACTTAAGTGTGCCCCATCTATTCTGAAGAAATAACAAGTATAACCCATAATAAAATCTGGTGATAGATACATTCTGGCAAGTATGAGACATCCAGCTCTGCAGCCGGGTCACTTCTGCTCCCTATTGAGGGCCTGGGATAAGTAGGCAGCTGACAGACATGCCTCAGTTGAGTTTCCCACTTTTGACCCTCTGTGATTAGAAATTTGTTTCCAAGTTTCTAAAGCTTAGACCAGCACACAGTATCAACGCTAATGAAGCAGTAAAGATTTCTGCATACCAATTAAGTTGCTAACCAGTCCTATTCTGTCTTCTGGCACATGTCCAACRCTCATTTATTTGTTTAAATTGTGATTTTTATGTAAGAGTTGTACAACTGTAAAGTTGCATTTTACTTGCAGTTTTGTACGCTGCCCCACTGGTGCTGGTTTCCTGAAGAACCCAAGAGTATAAGTATAGGAAACGTTGTGCAAAGTGTCAAGGTTGTTTTAGTGGCAAGTTTCTTTTCCAGGCTAGATTGCAGGAGAAAGGTAGTCCCATGGGAAAAAAAATGAACATATGTACTCAGTAAATTCTTGATGCTTCATGAAAAAGCTTGGCCAGGATACAGCTATGGCTAATAGCCCAAAGTAAAGCTAGTGGGAAAAAATTTCTCATACACAAACTAAACAGTTTAAAAGTTGAACTTAGAGCCTTCTCCTGAATAGATGTCCAAACCACATTAATTATTTCATGCACCAAGTACCTAGACAAAGAACTAAGAAACAAAGTTAGGCTGAAAATCCTGAAAACCCCCAAAACCTCTGTATTAAAATAGTAACATTAGAAAGGTTATTTCACCACTCTCACATTGAGATCCACAGAGCATGGGGCATCAGCAATGAGGTATGGAAAGGGATGTGTACCTACTCTCTCTGCATGCCACTGTTCCCATGAAAACCTTCTCCAACATGCAATAAATGACACTGGAGAAGCTTTGTGGAGATATTTTGGGAGATCATGGAAGCAGCCCCATATATAACCCTTCCCTCAAGGGCAAAATCATTGCTGAGCAAAAGACCTTGCTGTGGATATTGATAAAAAGCACGTCAAAGCTAGAGATGTTCAAAATAAAATATTTTCTTCCTAAAAAACTCCCACAAAACCCCAAAACACTCCCCCAAAACCTCCCAAACCCCAAATCTCTGTCATTGGAAACCAGGCAGAGGAAGCGTTTATGTTCCCCCCCACAATGGATGTCAGTTCAGCCAGGGAGCCTGGCCCACGGTGAAGGGTTGGAGCACGAAGCCCTCATACTCCCGACAAGGAGCAGTGGCACCATGAAAATGTTTAGGTTGTTAATGAAATATTATTGTGCCCATAGGAAATAGAAACTTGAGCAAAACAAAAGAATAACTTTCACTAGAACAGCCCAATTTTTTTTATTAGGGAAACTATTTAAATTAGGCTTTTTACCAGCCACAGCAGAACATAATTTCTGCCCGTATTCTACTTGTAGTCTGACCCTAGCTCCACAAGGAAAAAAACCAAAAACCCACCAAAAAATGAACCCATCCAAAGTCGTCTCATCACAAGAAATCTTTCCCTTGGCTCGATAGCAAAGTTTTCTGTAACAGAAGAAGGGAGAACAGCTATACCCATTTAGAGCAACGGAGGTTTGGTCCTCAGACGTTCAGAAATCAAAACCACACAGCAGATGCAATTTTGTCTCACAGCAGAAATAAATATTCAACTTACTACAGGAATGTCCCAATGGACAACTTTTCTAGAAATAAATTTCAAGCAGAATTCATTTAGTTTTCCAACAGATGCTTTGAATTTGAGTCTGCTTGTTCTCAAAAGCATGAGACAACAGCTGACCGTAAGCCATATCTTCCTATCACCCTCATTCGCATATCAATTTATAAACTGCTGAATGAAGTTAAGAATAGAATCGATCTTGTGTTCAGGATTTACAAACCATTTGGAAGAGTTCAGCCTGCCCTGACTTTATTTTGTTCTCGTCACTAAGACGCATTCATTAACTACTGTTAAAGAATCCCTAAGCAGTTTCTAGGGATCGTAACACAGCTATTAAAAGCCTTTTGGATCCAAACAGTAGTTATTCGACACCAATCTATCTTTCCAACTCTTGACAGGCACCACATAGGCAGACATCAGAAAAAAGAGCCGCGTATTTGATGAAACTTTTACCGAACGATCTGCGAGCAGCAGAAAGGTTACATACCTCCAGTCTTTGCACAGGGTTTAGCTTGGGGGGCACAAGCTGGAGGTGCCTCTGATGTACCACCACGAGATTAACGTTCAATATCTTTAATCATTCCCTACAGTATTTGAAACATGAACAAATCTAAAGCCTCTCAAATAAACATTGTTTATAATCTTGGGCAGAAAACAATGTGGGAGTTAATGTGCACATAGAATACAATTTTAAGACTCCCTTCCTATTTTCCTGTTTCTTTGAAAGGGTCCAAATGAAAATAGCACTGTTCTCGGCTCTTTGAGTTATCTGTCAAAGGGAAATGTTTCTGTGAATGCCACCAGCTGTTTTATATCCTAATTAGGGGTTTGGCTTGTTATTGGTACTTGCAGAAAAATATATTTTACTGATAACTACAGAGTAAATATTTATGCCTATTAGTTACAGCTGAGAAGAAATAGTTCAGAAACAGCTTTAATCAGTTGTTACTCTACCTGCTAGCAGTGTAACTACTTGAAGTATCATGAATGTTAAACAGAAAATTAAATAGAAAATCAATGATGAGAGGAAGGGAGTCTTCATCTTGCTCTCTCCCCAAAGACAAGGAGAGACCCTAGCCTAGCTTTTACTGCACTCTGATTTTTTTTTTTTTAATCACAAATGTGTTGAAATGAAAATGCTGTCAGTGAAAACTGGATGGCTGCTGTCTGTAGTACCTTGTGTGCATTTATTCTACCCTGCAAATGAGTTTGCTTCAGTTTTGCTGCTCTGTGAGTATAATTTGTTAGCAAATCTCTCTGCTAGGAATTTCACACAAACAACATGTTTTAAGCAAATATTGGAGCATACTAATGAGACACAATGTTTACATTTACAAAATATATTCTTGAAACCAAAGTCCAGATGCCACAACCACTTCTCCGAGGTTAACTTTATGTGCGCTAGAGATTTCACAGACCTCAGGACCGCTGCGGTGCTTGAGTAAAGTGACTCACATGTGACCCTTCAGAAAATAATAGCAGCATGAACTTACAGTCGTTTATATCCGAGAAAAACACTCTCTTGCACCCTTAGTTTTAAGCACGTATTTAGGCCTTAGTAAAGTATGTTTGAATTCTTAACTGCACAGGGGTGAAATCTGATTCAGAGACCCCATGAGATAAGAAAAACCTAACGAGAAGCGATTCATTCATAATTGGAAAGTTGTTTAAAACTAGCGATACACAAAATTGCTGAGTAAAAACATGGCCTGTTGATCTTATTCTATTTCTCATAAAAAAAGAGAAGGCAAAATTCAATCAAAATCTGGTGACATATATGGATTATTCAAAGCATGAGTGAAAACGTATACTCAGAGGATTTCTGAAAGTAGAAATGGTGTGTGGGAAGAAATAAGAAATCTTTAAAGTAACTCTGAAGATTTTCTGTAGAGTAATTATTCCCCCCGCCCCAAAGATCTTTGCACACTGAGGACATGTTTGTCTCAGCCCCACCAGCTCCACTTTTTGATTGACTAAAAATACAGAGAAATAAAGAAAATGAATGGGAATGAGTTTTGTTTAAGGGTGATAACCTGCTCTTACTGTTCCCCATCAACCACAGGACAGATCAGCTCGATGAGCCTGCAAGCCAAAATGATCACAGAAGACAACATGCCTTCAAAACAATTCTCAAGCCAGTACTTGCAGACCRAGATCACTTCAGTACCTATGTTCTGGTAAAGCTTCTGCAATTTTATTATTCGTTATATCATAGTGCCCATGTTTAAGTACCCTAAAGGATCAATACTGTCGGAAAAACAGCTTATACTCCTCAGCCGTGCATTTGTGAGCATAAAAACTTAACGTAAGGATGAACTATTCTGTGCTGGAGACGATGCTAATATAGTGTGTTCAAAAACATCCCTTTGCCATCCCCCAAAAAGATGTATGCTGTTTTGAGAGCTGTAGGCTTTGCTCTAATGCTGACAAACACACAGAGGCAGATTTCCCATTGATGCCAATGATGGCAGTGGAAATTGGATTTGAGTAGGAAATGGCAAAACTAAGTAGGAAGCTGGTCTCAAAATTCCTATCCAGGAAAAGCACCTTGGTAGCCAATTAACTTGCAATTGCGCCATGCGCTTGAAGCGGGGGTAAATCTTGCAGGTCTGATCAGAGAGCTGACTGAGCATGAGTAACTACTGAGAACAGATGTGCTGTCCATAGCTGTAACCGCAGGCCCATCCCATAGGCCTGACTCCGAGAACAAATAGAAGACCTGCTTGGAAGTCCCATACCTTCAAAAATAAAGAAATATTTTTAGCCAAAACAATTACATTGTCATTAGGAGCTTCCTCGTATGCAGTCTGATGGTTGTGGTAACCCCAGCTGGGACAAGGCTGAGCGCTGGCAGGACAAGATACCACTCTGCCGAGGTGTTACAGGAACCACCAAAGCAGCTGGTTCAGCTTGGACTGTTGTTGTACCTACACCAAGTCAGACAACTGCTGTGTGATAGAAACATCTGCATTCAGGTAGCACAGGCAAAAGCAATAAATTTGCATGCCCCGTTAAGCCAGCTGCCGGGAACTTGGCCCAAGGAGAACTGGTTGGTAGTAGGCACACTTGAAGGCTGTGCTGGCTCCTGCGGTTACYGGCTGCTGGGGTGGCGAACACAAATCCTCTGAATGGGTTTCCATTTTCTTCCAGGTATTACAACTACCTGAAATCCTACCGTCTTTTTGCCCATCCCAAATTCTACATGTCTCCAAAGAGCATGACACTGAAGACTGAAGATGTGATTGCCTTGCACTGCTGGAAAAACAACTAAGCAGTTCGAAAGAGAAAAAAAAAAAAAGGAAAGGGGGAAAAAAAAAGGAAAGGAAAAAAACAAAGGAAAGAAAGAAAAGAAAGAAAGAAAGAAAGAAAAAGAGGTGCAACCTCCTGACTGCTGTTGAACAACAATCACCACCCAAAGCTTTTTCCAAGTATATTCCCAATCAAGCCTTTGTTTTTCTTGGAAGCTTTCACTTGGAAGCCTAGACTAATAGATTCGGGCCATGAAACAGTCCAAGCTTTTGGATTCTGGGAGGAAAGGCTTTCCAACCAACTCTCAGTGAGCAGATATCTACTATCTGTCATCACTTCCCTGCTCTGTGGAGCAATCGGAGAGGATTACCCCTTTTGTTCTCCCAAAGAACCTGGTTGTGCCAGGTATCAGAAGATATCAGACAAGTTTGTGCCGGGTATCTCCAGCCCCGTATGTGCACGGTCTCACCCTTTCTTCACAGATAAGGAGCGTGCTCTGCATGAGGCCATGGCAGAGTTGCAAGATTAATTCCCTCCCCTCCAAGCTCCTCTCCATGCCTCCTTGCTCTCCCCTTCTATTGCTGTGTTCCCTTCCCYGGCGCACTAGAGCAGCAATGCTGAATGCTAACACTGATCCCCCCCCACCCCTGTCTGATGGCTTCTTCAGTACCAAACCTCCAACTCAGGTTTTTAAGTTGCCAAATTAATTTGGTTTCACAGAGTACGTTGGGGTTGCTGAATGCATTAAGCAGGGAGAGGTACACGGTCACATAACCCTGGTATTCTGCACTGCCAGTGAGCCATCTTTCACAAGAAGAATTATTCATCTATCTGTCCTATGCATAAGAAATGCATGACCAATATTTCCTGTTCTAATTTAAGTCAGTTTTCATTAAGCCCTTTGTTTCTGCCACCTGAAGCAGCAAGCTTTGAACAAGGTATTATAAATGAAGAACATTTTACTGTCACCCCTCACAGAATAGACTGCTGACTTCATTTAAAAAAAAAGTTAAAAAAATGAAATCAGACAATGATGCTATTAGAGAGTTCCATATCATCGTAATTTGAAGTCATTTTCTAAATGGATCAAGAAAGCATAACAGACAAGTGGCTGAATAATACCTCAGATGACTGTCTAAACAAGAAATATTTTTCTTATTTTCATCTGTGTGATGCACACACAGGCAATGATAATGATAGCAAGGAAATAATTTCTTTAATTACTGTGTGATAGAGTAAAACGGCTATTGTTGGCTAGGATTAGGATCAGATGGATGCCTTGGAAGGAAACCTCCAAGATGTGGCTGGACAAACACCAGGCACAAATACATGCAGAAATTCCACGAAGCATTTTATTAGTGGGGCCATTCACTGAATGGCAGCTGATAAGGTTTTCAATAACATGGACACTGCTAGTTGTATAATGCTCTGTAATCTAAACATAATTAAAAGTGTTAACAATTTTGTAGCCTTTATCTGAACACATTTTTCCCACATGCTTTAGGTGACCGGGTCATAATCCAAAGACAAGCAACTCTCTTGTTTTACRCTCTTAGTTTAGCGAGTGGCAATTTTTTTTCCTGTGCACAAAGGTCATTGTACCCCAGGCAACGTCTCTTGTTGGTATCTTCCACAAATCCAGGATGCACCAAAACAAACACAGATGGATTACATGTTGTCTATTAACTCAGCATTTCTCTTCCTTTCCTCAGATGCCAAAAAATAATTAAAGAGCATTTGTGTGTGAGTGGTGGTAATGCATTCATATAATTTGGCAATTATCTTGTCAGCTACCTTTATTAGATTCTCAGTACTGTAAATTGCTTTAAAGTATGTGCTATATGGCTCTACACCAGCTTCTGCAATTGCAAGCTCAAGGATAAGTTTTAACGGTAAACAAGTTTTGGTGAAGTTGAGGATGTATTTATATTAAAGCTTTTTGTTTTTTCTGTTTAAAGTCAAGGAGCTAAGTCTTTCCTAGGAGGTTAAGTGGGATTTTTTTGCTTTGCTTTTTCAAGAGGAACTCAGTTCCCTTCTAGACACATATGCAAATAAACCGATTTTGAAAGATGCACAGTGTCCCAAAAGCTCCCCTTTAGGCATCAACAGGCACACCAGATTTTTCAGTGGATTTTAAAATCTAGCCAAAAGAATATCACCCCAAATCAGGGGAGTAGGAAAGGAGGTGTAGATGTCTGACTCTGTGGGAGCCCAGCTTAAGAGAAGCCTTAACTCCAAATCAGAAGGCAGTGGTAGAAGATGTGGGCCACTGGCAGGGAGGGGTACAGGGGCACCAAAGCTAGGATCCCTGCCTTGGTAAAGTGCCAAAACTGGAGACACACAGGAGTAGAAAAGTGAGATTTTGCGAAGAACAACATTACTTAATACATCAGAACTAACTGATGGACTACAAGGTAATCATGACCTTAACATACCCCCAAATACCTTCCCCCCCCCCCCCCCAACCCAGTGAATATGAAAAGTTACAGTAACAGTTTACAAAGTGCTTGACTGGCTCTGTTTCTCTCATGCTAGCTACATATTTTATAGAAAGATTTATCTGTCTCCAGTTTCCAATACTTACCAACACACTGAGATAGATTATAACAGCAAAGCCAAACTCATGCTGTCATGCTGAGAGGCATACAGTGCATATGAGCCATTAAAGCCTACTTCAGTGCTACTTGGAGCACTGATGGATACTTGGAGGGTAATTACTAGCTCACTTTAATTTGCAAAAATTTCTCATGAGCCGGGATAATTGAATGCACACAATAAAACTATCTGAATTGTTTGAACATTACATTCATACTGCAATGCGCACCTAACAAATGCAGATGCTTTTTAGGGTGTATACTCCCTTACCCTCTTCCTAACATCTAGAAACATGCAAAATTTTTCTGCTCTGTAGTGTTTTTARTTTTGTTTTTTAATTATAGCTAACACTGAACATACTACCTTTCCCCATGGAAAAATTTCCTTCCTGGATTACATACAACCACATAGTCTGGATGCAAGAAAAATACAGATGTGTGAAGGGTAAGAAAAGATTCTGGGAACTGCATGCAAAGCCAGGCAATTTCAAATATATTGGTGAGTGCCTTTTCCATCACAACACAAAGCACAAATGTGGGCATATTACGCTTGATTTCACAATGAGGCACATTTACAGCACTCAGTTTGCAAGACTTGATTTCACAATGCTGGCAAAATCATACATAACAGAGGCTAACACCCACCTCGCTCAACCATGTCTCCCTCAGCCCTTCGCCTGCGTGAAGCTACAGACACAAGGACTGCTTCAGAGATGGACTGAGGCAACTTTGCACTTTGAATAACGTCCCTGAGCACAGGACCGTGAGCCTCCAGCAATCCCAGATGCTGGAATGGGTGCTTGGGTACCCAACATCAGGCAGTGACAACAGGTGACCAGACTGGATGGGGCACACAGGCAACATGCAGACATTGGGGGTCACCAAGCATGTGGGAAAACATTGTATTATCCCTATCCAGTGTAAAATGGTAAAGAGGGCAGAAGTTACAGTCACAGTCATCAGCAAAATGGGAAGCTAGAGCTGAAAGTCCCTGAACTTGGGCATATCTGACTATGGCTCTTTGAGGAATAGACCAGCTATGAGAGTAATGGGGATAAATCGGATGCCAGATCTCTCCAAAATTCAACTCATGGATTTAAATATAGTCCCTTCTCTAAACTTTATGGCCATCAGAGAAACTTAAGACAGGAAAATTCATGGCAGAAAGACCCTGAGGTTACATAAACATACAGACAACCTATTTTCAAAGTTTCTAGCTAAATAAAGTTCAAAACAAAGTTAACAAGAGTTCATTTCAGATATGAAGAAACAGCATTGTTTGAATATTTAACGGATATTCATGGAATTTTTGTAACAATACCACAGAGTTTCTCAA
This sequence comes from Phoebastria nigripes, assembly GCA_035582835.1. Taxonomy (NCBI): domain Eukaryota; kingdom Metazoa; phylum Chordata; class Aves; order Procellariiformes; family Diomedeidae; genus Phoebastria; species Phoebastria nigripes. The sequence goes on along the minus strand of JAYKAV010002331.1, from coordinate 340,763 downwards.
TTTACAAATGATGTGATATAACATTTTTTTAGATGGGCTAAATGATTATCTTTATGTGAATTTTACTAGTGACTTCTATGGATTGCCGGTATCTGGAAGATTTAAACAGAAAGAAAAAAAAAAAAGAGAACTATTACCAAATTGGACAAAGGGTTTCCTTTCTTCCCCTTCCCTCCCGCTTTGTCAAATGTTTTTCTTTCCCGTCCCCTTTCTCCATTGGGAATGAAAAACACCTCTGCAGAGAGTCTCCCAGTTAGACTATTAGCTTGAAATTTAGGAACTTTTGCTTTCAGTTCTTGCCCTATTCCAGGATGAGCGACATTAAAGTGACTTACAAGTAAGGTGCCCAAGAGTCTAAAGTCTGCTTTCATAAATGGTTTAGGAACGCAAACTGTAAAAAGCTTTTTGTCATCTAAAAATGCCAATATACACCTGGTGTTTCTGATGTCCTGGATACTTTAGAAAATTCTCACTGGGCCCATACCAAATTTAGACAGATAAACATTTATTTCGATAACTAAATGTACCAAGGTACTTGGGTACCTTGCCACCACAGTATGATCTGACAGCCTAACCTAGGTATTTATTCTGTATTTAAACAATACCAGGTAATTTCCATGGCCTGGGTCCCAGTACCTCCACTTCCAGGTGAGTGTCTTAACCAATACATTCTGGGCTCCCTTTCATTCTTTTTTGAATTACTTGGTGAAAATCAGAACAATTTTAGCTGAAGAGACCTCTGCCCTGCTTACTTCATAGCCAAATCATTTGGGAACACGCGACAGGAACACGAGCCTGCTGTGGGCAGAGGAAGGAACTGCTTGGTGCGGACCCATCAACCAGAGGGAGGACCTCCCCAGTCCTGGAGCTGGTGCATTTAATGGGACCTGTTTCAAGGTTGCCTTCTCTGCCAATTTCACAGAGAAATCCAGCAATAGATTATTTTCCCTACAGTGTTTTGACCGGACGAAAATATAGATAGTATTGTTCTTGTGTTAAGTGTTGCTAATCCCAAAGCCACTGCTTCCTCTGTTTGTAAGGGGAAGAAATATTGTGAGCAAAACAGTTCAGCTTTTTCCTTGGCGCTACTCGTTTGTGTCAGCAACCATCATTTAGCATTGCAGAGTCAACTGCTTTTATGATACTCTAACAATTGCAGATATTTCACAACTAGAACTGATCTCTGCCAGCTTGCTCCCAGATTTTTATTAAGTTCAAACCTGAGCCATATTGTGTCTAATCCTTAAAGTGCCATTAGTAGTTATGAGTCTATTAATACAACACTTAAGCCATTGCAATTTGGCTACATCCTAGTGGATCCCCTTACAACATCGATGCCACTTACACTAGCTAAACAAACTGGCTGAACATCTTCCCCCAGGATAAATCGTACCCTAGCACGACTGTCCTCTGTCCTACTGAGATAGTTCAGGTGGTAAACTTTGTCTTAGCRATACCGCTGCTTGGAAATGGGATTAAGGGGAAAGAAACCACAGTTGTAGAGCCTCTGCCAGGGGTCAGCTCACACATGCTTCCCTGTATGTATCTGGCAGCCTCAGAGAGGCAAATACATAATCACAACGGTATGCAATCCGTATGGTAAGTTCAGACCAGATACAATTACACCATCAGGAAGCAAATAATCAGCACTCATTTGCAAAAAGCCGCATTAGGAGGGGACAGTCCTATACCTCCCCGATGATTTATAAGCTACAATTGTAATTACCTCTTTGAAACAGCACAGAGAATGGCCTCTCACCAAATGTGCATACAACGCCCAGACATCACTTCTACGCTCTTCTCGGAAGACAGAAAAAACAAATGAAGTTGATTAGTTCATTCTAGCAACAAAGATCTTGCACAGAGGGAAAATGATTCACATTAAATAATTTCCAAGTGGCGAGTGGCTCTAGAGGTAACAGCCCTGCCTTTGAACCCAAGGGGAAAAACCTAGGATTCTGTCAGTGCCAAAGGCATCAAGGTGGACATGACTAGCAGCTCCTTGTCCAGATAGCTGAAGCCTTTGAAGATGAAGGCGTTAACTGCGCTCTGACCTGGAGTTGTACCACTTTTCAACTGTTTATTTATGTTTGTACGTGAAGAATAGGTGAACAGTAGCCAGGAGACTGAAGAAGAAGAGGCGCCAGAATTAATGAAAATGTACTCAGGAAATTGCCAAAGAGAACAAAACAAGCTAGTGAAGTAAAGATGGGGCAGAGGTGAAGGTCAGGATGAGCTACACGGTGCAAAACCCGGGCAGAGGAAGGAAAGATGACTGTACACCACCTTTACATAACACGGCTCCCAAGGGCAGCAGGTGCAGAGGGTCTGTACACTGCGAGCTGATCCTGTCAAGTACCTGGCACATCCCTGAAGTTCCCCTTTCCCTTGAAGGAGAGGAGGGGACTGGAGCAGAGCCAGCCGCGTGGAGGCCAGCCTGGCATCTTCTGGCCGTTGCACTCCAGGCTAGCGGCTCCAGCGCTCCACAGTGCCGGAGGGCGGCTTGCCCTAGGGTCAGCGACTGCCTTCTCTGAGCAGTTTTACTCACCAACTTATTCAAATACTCCAATGGAGAATGTTCTGTTGCAATATTCCCAAGAGAAACAGTGAAATACCAACAGTTTTCAAACATTGGACTCAACGGCTGAGAGCATGTTGCAAGACATTCTTTGGTTGTATGATGCATTTTCATTGGGTTTGTCTTATTTGCCCTCGCTTAAGATAATAGCAAGGAAGGAAATCATACCTAAGATCTCTGCTTTAAAACAAACATTTACTACCGCTACTTCCCCACATCCCTGTCTGACTTGGGAGCAAACAGGCATTGCTTCCCCAAGCCACCCACACTGCATGTTCCTGTATTACAACAAGAGCTTTTCCTTTCAGGCAATGAAACAATGTGAGAGCTGGAACTAGTTGAGCAAAAAGGGGGGAAAGAAAAGACTCAGCTACAAGTCACTTCACATCCTCATCCTGAGGGCTCACTAGACTTCTGCATGTTTAAAGTTAGACCCACCTTCATTAAATAGAGATAAGAAAGGATATCTCCCCTGCCTGAGGGACCAGCTTCCCTCTTCTGCCATACCACCTCCCAGGTCAGCCACTTAACAGCCAAAATCTCATATCCTCTGACATGCTACAAGAGTCAACTGCATCATAAGATCTACATGAACGTCCCCAGAATTCATGTAGTCTCAGTCCAAGAAAAATGGGCTGACATAAGGATCCTAGTGAAGGATCGGTGCATAATGTAGCAATCATATTCCAAGTGACGTATGGCGAGAAATTCTTCTTTCCAAGAAACAGATGAGAAGGAAAGAGATGGTAATGAATGAGTGTAATGAGCCATGGATAAGAAATCAGGTGGGCAAAAACTAATTCTAGTCTAAAAGGACACAAAATAGGAGATAATTCTCTGGTTCTGCAAGTATTTCAGAGGCATTTAAGTGGAATGAGCTGGTGGGAAGGATATCTACCATCCCCTTGCCAGGGAACAGATGTGTTCTCATTTGAAGACCAGGGGGACAGAGCTAACACCAAGGCACAAATAAAGACTGTGGCACGTACAGTACCAAAAGCAGAGCTACTGCCCATGACAGATAGTGAGCATGGAGCAGCATGTTTTGTGAGCCCCTGTGTACCAAACCCATAGCAGAGACCCAAACTTCTGGCTGGGCACATTTGATAAAAAGAGGGAATTTTCCTTAAACAGAGACTTGGAATTTTTACATACAGAGAAGGGTGCAACTTTTGTCACTCAAAATTTGGCACAGCACCATCTCTAGATGGACGAAGAACCAAAATGCAGGGAACAACATAGAAAAAGAAGGTGGATCTCCACAACACACTGAAAAGAAGAAACCCCCTCACAAATGCCAGAATGGGACCCTCAGTCCTGAGCCCACACCAAGAGCCATAATAGAATATTTCTGCCCAGAACCCTTTCTTCCAAGCACAGAAGATCTCCCCCCATTCTCTTTAGCAGAAGTCTCCCCTTCCCAACTGTTCCAGCTGCTGCAGCATGGTTGCTCTTGGTAGGCAGTGGGAAGGCTGAGCCAATGCCACAAGCAGAGGCTGCATTTTTAGCATGCTTCACTTGAACATGGCACCCTCTTGCACAAGTGATGGTGTGTGCAGAGACTCTGTACCCTCGCTTCTTTTGCTAGCCATGAATCAGGCAGAAATACAGCATCCCTTGATTTTAATTCAAACAAAAGTTCAGGCAAAACCCAGGAGGATGTCGGGAAAGGCTCAAAACAGCAAAGCAATTAACAAATACAACTGAATTAGTAGCTGTTTTCCCAAAGACCACACAATAAGATTTTTTTTTTTTTTTTTTTTTTTTTAAATAAAAACTGCTTCACTCATGTCACTCAAGCTGATTCGGAGCCTGTTCCCACTGCCAGTGACTTCAGCTAGTCAAGGGCTGGGATGTATATTACTAGAAACTTCTATTCATAACTTGCCTGAGGTTACGTCATTTTCTACAGACACCATCAAATGTGTCCTGCTTATGAGCAGATTCATAGATGGCTGCTTGGGAKTAGTCTCAAAAAAACCCCAACCCTGACACCTTTCTTTGACGGAGCATTGTAGGGTRCAGAAGGCAGATTCATCCCAGGCTCTGAATCAGAGCCCTCCTCTCTGGCCACCGACTGCACTCTGAGTGGAAGGAGACCCCTACGTTAGCTGTGCCATCTMTGGTCCTTGAAGGTCAGATGTCACCCATATGCCAAAAAGTACTTTGTCTTCAACAGGACAAAAATGACCGATAAAAGCAGGGTGACTGCTCTAGCTCTGGGGTCCTGTCTGCCTTTCTGTCCCTAGTAGCCTGGGGAACTAGCCTGAAGTTAGATATCTGAGTTAATAGTTCTCCACAGATATTTTGTCTTGCTTGTGTATGTGCAGGAGTCAAGCTTTGGAAGTCCACTGCAAGGCACTGTAAATATTACTCAGGGGTGCTATTGAACAAAGTCATATAAAAATGCACAGCGCTTACAGCTTRCAGCTGGACTGCAGCTTGTTTCTCCTAACCCTTGCAAATCAGAAACAAACCCTCTGTGCAATTAGAAAGAAGAAAAAAAAAAAAAAAAATCAGATTTATACTGGCACCCGGAGGCTTGTGGACATAGTTCAAGAATATGAAAAATTATGTGCAAAATTCACATGGGGGCATAAGGGACTTCGACTTAACCATAAAAAATGTCCATGCAATTCCACAACTGCAATATATACAGAGTGAGCAGAACGAAGGGGACCTTCTGGGGCAGGGAAATGAAAGAGGCCACCAGGACTGAGGCTGAAGGGTGGGTGGGGATTGGCTTGAGGAAGCATCTAAAAGTAATACAGCTGATGAGAGAGGAATCTTCAGCACTTTCCTTTGTCTGCTTATCCACCTTGCCTCTCCCCAGCTATGCAGGGACACTCAGCAAAATCATTCCGAGTTCACAGTGGATGAGTTAAGACTGCATCAGACCTCTGGGCAGATACCTTTATTCAGAACTGAAGCTGTCTTACTGTAACTACAAGGCAGTGCAGCCTAATACCCTTTTAAGTTCACACTTTAATTACTCTGGATTATGTCACCTGAATGCCCTCATGCAGGCAAACCATTAGACTTCTAGACAGATCCACCAGACATGAGGATTTTCACAGTAACCATCACTCTTACGGTGCTTTGCGGCACAGGAAAGACATTTTTTTTCCCCCCCCCCGTTTGGAAGTAGTCACAGGCAAAGAAGAAGGGTTTCTCGCTGCCAGCATCTAAAAGGAGGCGAGCCATTTATTCACTGTTCTCTGCCTTGCTGGGAAGTCACAGAAAAACCCCTGAACTTGTCCCTCCTCGGTGACCCGCTCACCAGGAAGGCTGCTCTCCCTGCCTGGGAACCATTGAATTAAGTCATCAGGTCCCAAGGCAGCTGCCAGCCTAGCTTGGGCAAGGGATAAATAAGGCAAAATAAGCTCAAAGCAAGAATCTACGACCACATGACATTTCCAGACTGACTTCTAATGTATGCGTCTCCAGAAAGGTGCAAATGAGCGAGTGGCCCATTTGTTGCTACATTTTAAGTGCTCCTGCCTTTGAAGACAAGTCCTAGCTGGAGACAGCGCATCACATTATCTATTGCTTATTTAAGATCGATGTTACAAAAGACTTTTGGAAATTCTGTTCTTTCAAACAGGAAAAATATGTTTTTGATATAAAACAAGTCTTCCAAACCAAAATTTTACTCTGGACAGAGCTAATTCAAGTGCTTTCCGGCCATGAATTCACAGTGGGAGAGAAAAAACTGTTGAGTGTAAAACTGCAAGCGCTATTTAGCTGGGACCTCTTTAGATAGCTAAGAAGTGAGTCATAGAGACAACACCACTAAGCTGGTCATTCATCAAAACCAATCTGGCCACAGACACCACAAGTCCCATTATCTCGCTGCCAGACACTACATTTTCCCATATCAGTCTGCCTTGCAGCCTGGTCTCCTCACGGTCTCACAGTCTTCATCATTTTGGTCTTCTACGAATTTCTTTCCTTCTTGCAAGCATTTTCACTTTATCCGCCAGGTAACAGGGGGAGGAGAATGCTCAGACAGACCATGTCCACATTTTTTAAAATTAACTTGCTAGCTCTTGGAAAAGCAAAATAATTTTTCCCCAGCTATCTTCAGAGGGTAAAGAAAGAAATAATCTGCTTAAAAGCATTGACCAATTTAATTTTACTGACTTTCCTCCTCATCCACTGAAAAAAAGTTCTCAGAAGTAAGGCATTTTTAACCAGGTCTCTTTTCTGCAAGAGATGGAGCAGCAAACAAATTTTTTTGGGAAAAACCCCTCCCTAAAATCAAAACAGTAAACAGATATTTGCCCCTGGATGAGAAACACACGGGGTCTGTATTAGTCATGTCACAGTGCATGATTAGTGAGCTGTTAGATATTACAGCAACGAAACGACTGCAATAGCATACGCAGAACAACCAAGGGAGGTTTTTCCTAATGCAGACCTAAATTACACAAGTGGCTCTAGAAAGGGAGCTCTCTGCACCTCTGCGGAGCATCCTGGAGCTTTAGATGGCCAGTGACATGTGGGCAAGCCATTATTTGCTWGCACAGTGCAAAATCAGACATCCTGAATGGCAGCTCTTTGTTTCTTCATTTTCAGACTTGGGAACCAAATCTGCAGTTGCTTCTCGTGCACGGCAAAGACAAAGTTGCTCTGTGCACAGATCAGACAATGAGTCATCCAAGATGGCTCAACACGCACATCTCCGAAGCACCCCGCGATGCACCATGTCTTTCTTTGCAAGAGGCTCTGGAGAAGCAGCAGACAATAGGCTGCTCGCGTTCAAGCCGCCTCTCACTTGGAATGACTTCCACCCAGAACAGCTTCCAAACATTGCTTTTGCTGACTGCAAGGGAAATAAAATAACTCCTGAAACATTTGTACCAGTGTTCCTGCTTGGTTTGTCTCGAGTACGCTAAGAACTGTAACACAAATACGCCATCTTCAGCTGGGGAAAGTGGATATGGCTCCAGTGACCAGCCCTGTGCTTAAACCATCTTACACCCACTGATGCCTGGATCCAACATATTTTCCATTATGTTACAGCAACTGATACAACTTCCATTCCCCTTTATAGTGTCTGTGCATATCTGATTAATTCTTCTTTCTCACAGGAAGTCCAGCAGCCATAGACTACCATTTTATTAGGTAGAGTATATCCAGATGATTTCAATAAAGCACTTTAAAAAAAAAAAAAAAGGAGAAAAAAAAAAAAGACTAGTTTCCTGGTATTACAATAAAAAACCTACTTGGAAGGGCTAATTTCAGATGATAAATCTGCTGCCATTCACCAACATTTGTATAGCTGATTAGAAACATTGCATTGTCCCAAGCATGTCCCCTCCGACTCCCCACTGGGAACGCTCCCAGCAGTACAGATATGAAACATATTCCCCCACACTGRGATACGAATATTGGTGATAAACTGGTAACATTTAACAGCTATTGTGCTACATTTCTTGACAGATTGCACGCATCTTTTTATACACATTTTTGTAATATTTAGGTCCAAATACATTGGGCATTCTCCTACCATCTTGAACTTTTTATTTAAGCTATTAAGTCTGGAGTAATTAGAACAATCCCCTGTCAACATCAAACCCATCAAAAGCTAAAGGAGTGTATTGTGGACAATGGCAGTAGCACTACGGATGCACTCAATAGAATCCAACTACATCCATTATATATAACAACTTATTCTTGCCTGGGTCTAACACTGGATTTTCATTATGCAGCATGCTAGCATCTCATCGCAGCAGTACACAAGGAAGCGCACAGGCAATGGAAAGAGAGCACAAGAAAAATAAAAATCACCTGTGAGCATTATGATTGCATTTGAAATGAGTTTGTTCCAGCCAGACTTTTCCACTAGAGTTTGCTGCATCAGTGCTTGCAGTAAGAATTTTAAGCTTGTAAGCTCAAGCATTGCCCCCAGAAGTCACTCAGAGGACGGAGCACTGCTGCTAACACAGTACGAGATACTGCTCCCAAAGCCGCTCGGGATTCAAAAGGGGAATTAAATGAACAACATGAAGGTGGAACACACATTTTCATGGGAGGACTGTGCAAACATGTGCAGTCAGTTTGCAGCAAGAGAAAAGCACTGCTGGCCCATAAAGAAATGGCTTTGGGTTTTTTTTTTTAGTACATTTTACTGAATACAGACATTACAATTCTCTTATTTCTCATGCAACACTGACCCCCAAATCTCCACATATAGTTTCCTACTTTGACCCCTTTACAATACAGCTGACTCTTCTATAACACTGCGCATTCAAATCCCAGAACTGAAACATGAATGTAACCGATGAGAATTGGTTGATTTAAACTCACGTTAATACTGAGTGTAAAATGTGGAGTCAAGAGTTTGTGATTAAGTCCAAATAGCCTTTAAAACTTTGCAAAAGTTTATTTGTATGACAAGAGGAAGACATCCTCCCTGCTCACAGATACTCCAAGAACAGAAAGCATAATAAGTTGTGAAATAGGAGTATCCGTCTAGCTAATAAAATAATGGTTAAATTCATGGGCAAACAACTGACATATGTTAGCTCTTTGGTTATCCAAAAATCTGTAACTCTTTAAAGACCGCCCAGATATCACAGCTTATTGCATGCAGGCAGACTGCAATAAATGCATCTCTTGCTGGGTGGGTGCCTGCACATTGACCGCTAGCCCCAATTCTTACTTTAGCATCAATGAACACAGCTAAAAATCAGAGTCCAAGTACAGCATTGATTTTCTATCATATCTTGGAAAGCACTGCTTTAATTAAGAATGGAGTTAGATCGTTGTGTTTGTGTAGGTCGCTGCTCTGGGCCATCCCCGTAGTGTTGAATGTTTGTGGTCTACTCAACTTCCTGCCGTTCCGTCACTTCTCGCTTGGTGCTTGCCATGAGATATGTCGACTACAACATCTGTGCACGTAACATCAAAGATTCACTTTAGTTTACATTCTGGGGAGGTGACGCAAATGCAAGTTGTTTGCGTCTTTTTTAAATTTATTTTTCCTCCTTCTTTTTACTCTTTAGAAAGAGACATGCCACTGATGGGTCTCAGTTCAGTGCCATATTAGCATAACGAAGCGTGATGGTTGTCTACCAAGGTTGTTGCATGTCCTCCCCATGGGAGGAGGGAAAAAATATTAAAAGAAATTATCAGATGCTCAGGTGTAAGGGGTCTTTCCAGAGAAGATAGTCTATTCAAACTCAGAAATGAAAACTAACCTAGCAACAGCGCTTTCCTTATTCCTCCTTCCACTTTCCTAACAGATGACACAAGTTTACCAGGGGGAAACAAATTTATTTAGATAAATGTCTGCATTAAGGAAGAGGAACTTCACTGCAACACCTACAGGATAAGACAATCACTTACGAACTGTTTTAGAGAAAGAAATCTGGTCTGGCAAGTAGGACACTAGTCTCAGATTTAAACCGCTGTATTCATTGTCCTGTCCTTAAGTAGGCACTGAAAAATTTTGAGGAATCTGGATGTGACTCCCACTGCTTTAATGCCTCACTGTTAGAATGAGGACAGTAGTATTTCTCTACCTGCCACATTAGGAGAATAACTACATCGAAGCCACAGACGCTCAGATATGGAGGAGGCACGACAGTACCAGCGAGCTCTACATAGCACAGTATCTGCATTCTTGCAAGCCCAACAAGAAGCTTATATTAAAGCTGCCTGTCTTCAGTCTCTCTCCAGAAGTTATTACCTGTACAAGGCTCTTTGGGATATCAATTATCAGTAGAGGGGCCAGAAGAAAAATGAACAAAATTGAGCCACTCAAAGCTTTAACACAAGACCTACGTGCAGTGGTTCAGAGGAGCAGGAAAACTTGTGCTGCATGCAGAGCAAACGCAGAGCTGCTGCCGGTGACCTCAGTCCATCCCACAGAACAAGCGGTGTGAATCCTGCCAGCCGCGACTCACAGGTACAGACACTCCCAAATGCACCGTTAACTTCTACCCTCTGGAAAGTGTGCCTGGATTAAGAGAGTTCTGCATTTCTCCCTTTATCCATAGCCACACACACACAGAGCAAAAATGTTGGTATCAGGTCAGGGGGTTTAAGGGCAACTTCTGGCTATTTTCTTATTTATAGTACCCGGTAAGATGAATTGCAATTGTTCAGCTGCATAAGACCCATATCCATTTGCGCAAAGCACTTGTGGCCTTTTTTTTTTTTTTTTTTAAAAATGCAACAATGCCCCTAATGTCTAGTTTTTCCTCTTTGAGGGAAGTCTACGTTTTTCAATGTAAATTCAGTACCTCTTCCTCGTGTACATATATAGACACATACATTTATTTCTATGTCCAATTATAACCATATTGTCTCTGAAACTTTCCTGCTATAAGTTTCAAAAGAGAAAGCCACTGATTCAACAGAGAATATTGACATTTTTTTCTTACTGACCTGGATATCTGCCCAAACAAAGAGCTGGTTAAGACAAAATACAAAGAACCCTTTTGTGAGGGGCTAAGTTCACCTGGGAGAAGTATTAATGAAGTCCCACAGGGGTGGGGACTCAAACTTCCCTGCTTTCAACTATAAAAGAAGCCGGGCTGAGAACACCAAGTACCCTGCCTTCCTCACCCCTTTCTCTTTAAACCCCAAGAAGGAGTACTAACATAATTGAGAATTAGGACCTTTCTGCCATTAATCTATAGGGTCTGTGAAGAAAGAAGCTAGATTTTCAGATGGCATGGCAGCTGAGAGTCTAAAACAAAGTTTATAAGTAGGTCAGTACAAGAGGGCTGTTAACTCTGACAGGAAGACCTTTAAAGAAATCAATACCATAAGCAATAATTACATGTGATAGCAATACAAATGACTGAACTCAGAATATGGATGTTCTAGTGTGTATTAAGCCATTTGATCAATTTTCTTGCTACTGCAGAAGACAAGGAACAAGAGCATTGCTCTACCAGGAGATTAATGTCCACTCTAGACAAATATTGTCCCTAGCATTACTGTGTAAATTATAACACTCCTCATCGATAATTATTCACTAACTGTGCTGGGGAACATTTTTTTCTGACCTCATATGTTCAATAATTAGTTTATAGCCTAAAGTTGGAATATTCAAGTATCTTTGTTTTTGTTCATTTTTAACTTTTCTTTGACTCCTACTGAGCTTTGCCTTAACCATTACATCAAAGCATGCTCCTGACTTAAATATATGTTCCATAATGTGCAATTCAATTTCAGCACTTTTCACACATTGAAAAATAGGACAGTAGACTGCTCCTTGTTTGTGTGCTCTCAAGAGAGCTTAAAAGGATGGATGTGCATGAACAAGGGGCACTCTTCTAAAAATAAGAACGATGTGTGCAAAAGGTGATACAAGTTAGCTTAGTCCAAGCTTTATATGCCTCTTGGACTAGAGAAGGAGGGCTTTTCAAGCACAGTCATTCTTGTCATCGTCCTCATCCCATTTCCAGGTATGTAGACACCACGCTGGAAGCGGGGTCTTGCAGGGCTGCAGGCCAGGTTTTAAAGACAGTAAACCAAGACAGGTTGGCAGCACAAACGCACACTCAGGGTTGACCACCAAAACCCAAACCGCTGTCTCCCTCACCCTCATAACCAGATTAGAGGTGGCACCTCCAAGGCCAGCCTTCTGCCTGGGCAGAGCAGGTGGCTGCAGGATCAGAAGAGCAGCCCAGGGAAGAGGGGATGGGACATGTCTGTCCTCTTTGCCGATGCCACAGCCTTGGCGAGTCAGGCTTTCGGTTGCTTGCCTAACTATAGGAAGAAGCCATCACTTCAAAAGAGAAGGTAAAGGGCTCCCCCCCCACACACCGTTGCCACCCCAGTAACTGCAGGAGAGGGGAGCCCAAGGAGCCCRGCTAATGACTTCTTCCTTAGGACCAAGGAATTGTGCAATGCCTGAACTACTGAAAGGCCTTGAACCAGCTTCACCCGCTTGTGGGACAACTGTACTGCCTGATGTGGTACGAGCACAGCCCTGCTCTCTTCAAAGATGTGTCCCATTTCCAAGGGCCTTTCATGTCCCATCTTTTGCAGCACAAATTCTGCTGCTTCTTTAGTGGGAGCATCAAAACCTCTCCCTGCGGTGCTTTTCCTGTGCAAAGCACAAAGAAATCCACACAAGCTGTGGGGATTCAGCTGCTTTTGCAGCAGTCACAATTTCAATGAAAAGGGCATATTTCCAGATCATCTCATTTATTTTGAAGTCCACCTCTTCAAACTGCCCCACAAATCTCCCTCTCCATCTCCAATGCACACTCACTTCCACTAACACAGTACCTCATCACAGCTTGCTGAGGAGGGCTATGAAACAGCTCTGCGTTTGTGAATCATGGCTACCACAAAAGTTATACACGTATACATCTCTGCTAAGCACAGGCTACCAACACAACTGCACACCTCTCTCTTGTGAAGGCTAAAAATCACAACTGAATGTTATTAAGAACACATACTTTGAATGAATAATTCAAACCTAGGAACAATTAAGACAGGCTGCCAAAGCAAAAAGATTTATGGCATTCAGGAAACCACTATTTTGCAGGAGACATTCTTCAGACTTGCATTAAAAAATAAAGTAGAATGGTTTTGATGAGCCAATTTCCTTTTCCCCTTTCATACTTCCCCAACATACACACACTGCCTAGGTTTTCTATTACTTTATTTTGAAAAAACTTAGAAATGCTGAGAGCATACCAGCACTTGACATTGATGCACTGTCATTTCAAGTAATACTCATCATTCAAGAGAAATACTACAACAATAAGCCTGTAATATGCTTTTAAGCAGGGATCTCATGGAACAAGCACTGTAAAGGCATTTAGGCTGGACTTTAGTGAAAATTTCATAGCTGGTCAAATGCTTTTGCTCTGGGTAGCTTAGTTATTTTTGATTGTAGAACTAAATCAAAATGAATCTGGTTAGTGTTCTTAGATAAATTATTCTGTCATTTGAAAAATGAGTCTCTATAGACATAATTGAAGGTTACCACTTTCTGAAACTTGATAGAGAGTGTAATGACTCCATTCTAGCTACACTTAACAGGCAGTCTGTTATGGTAAGTCAATATAACATTAAACAGGATATATTATACTGCTTTTGTTATGAAAAGCCTATAGCAAAAAAAAACAGAAACACACTTTTTCAGGAAGTATAACCCAAGACTTTCTGCAAAGACTCCTTAGAAGAACAAAATAGGGCAGAGTTTTCCAATTCCATCAACATTTTAGGTTAAAATACATATACAAATTCATTACCTGGGATGAACACACATATGCAGACCTTCTGTCTTTGTGCAAGAAAGGGCATAAGGTAGCCTAGGTGCTGAGCTTTCTCCTGGGAACACAGGAGTACCTCTTTCACTCCAGCCTCACGCACTACAGGTCACCTTCCAACCAAAAGGAGCCACCACAAGCGTCAGCTAGTTTCCTTAACCTCTCCTCTCAGAGGAAACAGCTGGACTCATGTTAATCACCGAGTGAAAACACCTTGATCTTCCTTTCAATCTGAAAAGACCCCACTTCCTCTGTTAGAGCTGGTTTGCAAACGGCCACTGAGGGGCTACAGGTGGGCAGCATTGCCTGCTGCCTGATGGCCATGCTACACCCTCCCCATCACCGCCTGCCTCAGCACACCTGCAAGCATGACCTAAAAAGACAGCACTTCTTTTGCATGAGTAGGGGGAGTGCCAGTTTGAGCTGTAGGCTTATTGAGTCAGCCTATATATACATACATATATATAAAAATACATATATAAAAGTTCTGAATCCAGAGTGACTGTAAGCAACTGCTTCAGCCTGTGCATATTCCACAAGGTACAAAAGCACAGCAGTGATCTCAAGCACACATTGGAGTCACTTTGGCTGAAATGTTTAAGTGACTCAGAGAATAATAATCACCTTACCTGCCAGACATAATGCTATTTTATAAGTCTTACAAAACATACCCATGTACGTATGCATACATATATAAAACATATAAACTCACACACTTTTTGGCCAGAGTGGAGGCATGTGAGTAAGAAGGTCTATACATCCCAAGTTTAATAGGCTTATATTACGTAATAAGATTTGTCTTGTGACCACTTTATTAAAATTTCAGTGCATAACTGTTAAAATAATGAAGTATCAGCACAAGCTTAGCTTTTTTTGGTTCAGCCCGAAGACTGATGGATATTCTCCCAACGCTTGCTGAAAGGTTTTATTTTATTAGGTCACATTACAGAATTGTCTTCCTGAAGAATGAAATAAATTCATCTCCTTGGTGATAGCATGCTTGACTGACATGATGCACTCACCAACATCTTGTAGACAGCTGTGAACATTTGCAGTGGTGCCAATTAATCTACGATAACATCAATGGAGACAGAGACACAAAGAAGCCAACACAAAAAGCTCTATTGAATAACATAACAAATGAGTGATGCAGGTGTTCTGTGACTTGGTTTAATTTTTTCAACCTTGCAGAAAGGTAACACTTGAGTCAACAGTGGTCAAGGTGTATCCCAGTCATTGCCTCTTTGCTGCCTCCTCTCAAATGGCAATGCGCAGCCCACACTGAGTTTCACTCACAAGTATAAAGCTTGTGCATATAACTACTAGCTTTTTCATGGTACAGCTGGATGGACATTGGTTTCTAAAATGGCCTTCAACGCTCTGACTTTGATGACATTTTCAGGATTTTTTGTGGCATCAGAAAAGATATAATTTAAAATAACCGCTAGAAACAGCTGCAATGTCTAATGAACAAAGTGGCAAAAGTCAAAATGATGAGCCTAAAACTCACTGAATTTAATGGGATGTAAGCACGTGCTAGTTGGTTTGCTGAATGGGGGGCCTTGCAGTCTTAGCTTAATGAGTTGCTTTGTAAGCTCTGAGCTAAATGGAGCTTGGAATCTTTAATGACCAATCTGTGTAAACAGCAGCTACTAAATAACATTTTAATGCCCTGATGATCTTTTAATTCAATAGACAAATGATGAGGCAATTTTAGCTAACATCATAGTGTTAATGCAGCAGGGAATGCACACTTGAAAGAGCAAACAGAGTAAGTAAGCAAGGATACAAAGGATGAACAATATCTGGTACAACTCAGATGCTCAGATCTGCTTCCCAGAAGTGAGATATCCAACATTTGTCCCAGTTCAGAATGTACCTATTTTAGCAGAATAGCGGTAAGGTGGTACTTTAATCATGATGTATGCTGGGCCAGGGTTTTAGAGCCGTGTTTCCACTAATGCTAAAGGATGCAACATGATTAAAGCACAGTATTGAAAAACCATCTTGGCACACTCACAGTGAAAACTGAGATGCAAAGTCCCAGCCTGGTAATATCACAGCTGTGTCAGGAAGGGCTGTGCAAATGAGGGGTAATGGAGCAAGGTCATTATGATCGGTACAGTCAGTTACAACTTGTACTCCCTCTGCCACAAGGATTGGGTTAGATGTCAGTCAAGTAGTGAAATAAAGTCTTTATGAAAAAGATGTGGTTGAAGGCATGATGAAAGCAAGGCTATATACTTACAACACATTGCAATGTCTTTAAAGAAGTGCCGACCGTTTGGCTGGAAGTGCACGAGCCAAGAGTACACCTAAGGTCTGCATTTAATCTGCTTATGTGCTTACAGTGACTGCATGTGTAATATAGCAGACTGCAGGTGCAAGCGCTCTGTGAACCCACGCTTCTGAAACTTGGCCACAGCTCTTTTCTCTTTAAATGACATTACCATTGGATCCTACTAAAGATGCCAACTGCCTATAGGGTCACTCAGTCTGGATCAGACATGTGAAAACACTTCCAATATGTGTCGAGCTCTCCCCAAAGCTCTCCTGTTACCCGCTATACATTGAAGCCTCTTATTTCACGCTGCTCCTTTCCTCCCTCCCAGCCCTGTACCTTCATTACTCGCCTCCTTTTCCCCGTCCCCAAACTCTTTGTTCCCTGTCGGACTCCTTGGTGCCTGGCAGTGCTGTTTCATGGGGTGATGCCACACTTGCCAGTCTCGGCAGGTGTGGTACTTTCTCTGCCCGGGCCTTGACCAAGTGCTGTTTCCAAGCCTCATGATCTCTAGGGCTTCTCTGAACAAGCTGTGTCTCAGAATATATCACCACTTTCCCTGCACTGAAGGAGACTCATGAACTTGGGAGGTCCAAAGACAATATGTCCACTTTCTTACTCAAATGGAGTTCAGGAGAGAGGTGAAGTCTCTGGTGGGTTTGTATAGGCACTTTCAGGTATGCAAAGGGGTTGGGTTCAGTCCTGTCTGAACCCTCAGATGGAGTCAGTTCCCATTTCGTTTCTGATCAGATTCTTCCTTTCTCAGGGAACACATATGCAGTTTTCCTAAAAAAAACCCATAAGTCATACCTATAACTTTTCTCACCTGGAAATGAAGCTGCAGCCCATGCCATGCTTTTGTAGGTCTCCACCATAAAACCATCAGTTTTTGGACTAGCTAATATCTGAGACAGATTGTACCATCACACTGGGGATAAAAACTGTTGCCTAATTGTTGTAGGGCAGATGCAGAACATTTTTTTCTCCAGTTGCATTTTGAGGCAGCGTGAGAGAAAAAGGGGTTGTTCAAAAGTGTGAATGTCATGACTCAATCTTAAGCAGGCAGGAACAGAGGGGCCTGAAGAGATGCATTTCATATTCCTCAGAAGTGGCAGGCTCTTCTTGAGTGGCTGTTGAAGCAACCTGGCTGAGGGGAATATGTGGGATGTATCAGCACCTTCAATGGACCTGCGAGAGAGACCTGGATCCCGGAGGGAGGCCAGGAGACACAGAGGCGGCCAGGGTGAGGGCAAGTACATGACTGAATCGGAGCAGAATTAATCTTTGAATTGTCAGTGCAGTAGTCTGTGTTACACACAGCAGCTCCCTGCTTTGATCCATTTTGATTTGTTATTGGCTTAATACCCTAAGATATTTTATGTATCTTTCAGCTTCTCTTCATTTGAGGCTGATTTATACCATCCATCCCAAGAATTAAAGCAGGAAGCCGAAGGAGGGTTCTGAATCTGTGGAGAATTTATCTTCAGGCTTTTGGGCACAGCTCTTCCCTGCTCGTCTTTTGGAAAGCCAGCTCCCCCGAACTGCCTGGCGATGCTGCTCCTTCTGGCTCAGGGTGCCAGCAGCCACTCTTCATCTCCCAGCCACAGGATGCTTCGCTCTGTGTAGACGAGCTGGCCTGTCCCAAAGTGCTGATAGTGGTGAGAAACTTCTTTTCAGTGTTCAGCTAAGTGGTTCCTCCACTTAGATAAGCCGTTCTTTACTTTTCCTGGAGGTTTTTTCTTTCCTTTGTGTGGCTGATCCAGTCTATGTTGGTTTTTATGGGTGCATTAATGCCTCTTCTTTGGAGGTTTGCCAGTTCATTATTTAATGGCTCTATCAAGACTAAACAAAATTCTCCCTGAATCCATCCACCTCTGCAGAATAAGACCTGGCAAAGCCTTGTGCCCCAGATAAGGTGCAGAGGGACTGTTGTCCTGTGCTCAAGCTAAGTGTATTGCGGTGTTGCGTTGCAGCCACATCCATGCCCCCTCCTGCACTGCTGGAGGTGGCACTCCTCTGTGCCAGCAGCTCTCATAAAGCCCAAATGGTAACATCGCCTGTTCTGGAGGTTTCTTATCACCAGCCTGCATTTCCCCACTGCCCTTAGAATGGTTTTATTATATTTCTGCAGCCTGATTTTTTCTGCTTATCAGATGACAGTCCAGCTGGCAGGGAAGAGGTTGTTGATTCAATAACGTAAGTGCGAACGCAGCCGAATGGTTGGCAGTCCTCTCCTGCCTCGTGGATTTATTGAGTCTGGATCTGACAAATTCACACAGCAAGCCTCTTCCTTTGCACTGTTTTTTTTCTTCTGCTTCTTCTTCTTTTAGTTCTTGCAGTCACTGAATCTTTGGGACAAAGCAAAGCTCCTCTCCCCACCCTTTGCACCATAGCTCAGAGAGGGACCATTTTTCCATCATCTCTCCACAGGACRTACTGTGGCCCAGGATGCTCATGCCTCCAGACAGCTTCTGTTTGCCTTTTGCTTCCTCTCTTTGACTCATGTTCTTCCTTTCTTGGGATCTCTCTCTGCTTATCTCCCAGGCTGCTGGCTCTCAGGAGGCATTTCTCTAGGGCTAGAGCTGCTTGTCTCACCACTGGCTCCTGCAAGATGGAGCTCCACACTTCATAAATAACCTGATCTGTAATTAGCAAGATTTTCTGTCTCCAGACTTGCAGTTCTAGTCTTGCATGCTCCAGTGAATCCCTCCTCATTTCTTCTTCACTGAAGCTGAAAACATCACTCACCTCCTCTTTGAGATTGATGTGCTTGTGTGACCCCTGGGCAGCAGATCCAGAAAACGGGGCTCTCCTCCTGAAAATAGCAGCTTGCTCACCTTGTCCTTATCTCCTCACTATGAGATAGAAAGAAGATGTTGTTTCATCTTTATCTCCCCCAACCCCGTTGCCAGTTCTGAATGCAGACTTGCCTCTTATTACAAAGTTTGTGTAAGGCTTTTTATCCAGTTGTCCTGGGAGGCTGAATCCCTCCAGGCTGCTCCTCTTTCCTTCCCATCCTGCCTTTTCCATTTTCCAGCCCTCCAGATGCTGCTTTGTGTTTTGACAATTGCACTTCTCTTTTTAGCGGGGGACGTGCTGACTGCTGCCACCGCAGCCCATATACTGTGCGCGGAGGGCTCCAGGACCGTTAACCTAAACCAGTCCTTCATGAAGGAAACCATCTACAGACTTGCTTCAACCACCCTTCAGCACCCAGCCGGGCCATCCATAGGCTGAATCCTGCAACCAYGGTCTCCCCACCACTTTCCCTGCAGATTTGTTGCCCCCTCATAGTTTATAAGCACAAGGTGAACGATACTATAGTTCTGCAAAGGCTTTGGAGACTTGTGCTGCCTGRAGCAGTGTGCAGAATTGCATAGAAGGAGCATCAGTTCACCGATAGTCTCCAACTCTGATGGGCAATGTCAACAACTTTCTCTGACTTTTTTTTTTTTTATCTCTGCCATATTAATCCACATGTGTATAAATGTGGTATTACTTACATCCTGGCCTCTGGAAAGATTTGCTTCCTAAAGCTATTCAGTCTGCCAAAACTCCTTCCCAATTTTAAGTGCTGCTGCTTAAACTGTTTTGTTATTCTTCAAACGCCTCTTATGACAGCATATGATAAAATAAAATTATGCTCTACGTTCAAAATTATTTTATAAAACCCTCAGTAAAACATCATTTGGATGTTTTTAAAACTGCTGACAGATTCCATGTGAACAGCTGCTAAGAGACAAATTCCCCACCAGAAGAGCAATGACTGGGGGCTACCACATCACAGGTCCTTTGTGAATCCTGATACTGTCAGGAAAGGTGACTTCAAACCCGAAATTTCAGATGAAAACAGCACAGAAGCATTAGAACTGTTCAAAATCCAAACTAAACTTGGATGAGAATTTTGCAGAGGCCTCTTCCAGCCTCCAGAGGTGAATGAGACATCTGTGGATTTAGACAAATATTTCCACCTGACCTCTCCAGCTTGTCTCGGAAGTCCACGACACCAGAATACCACCCCTGTGTGTCCCTGGATCCGTGACTTGTGTCTGTACAGAAACCAGCACAGCAGAAAGAGAACTCTGCCAGTGCGTGGCAGAGTTATAAATACACTTATAAATATCAAAAACGTGCTAAGAGGACATAAGCTACTTTTACCTGGCCGTAGGTACACATAACCAGTACACACAAGCAGAACCAACTACTGACAAGGGTGATAGGGCAATGCCACAATTTTATTTTGTCAGAGGCTGTCTAGTCTGCTGATTGCAATACAGAGAACTGGGAGCTTTCCAGGACTTTGCATGTAACAGAATTATCAAAAAGCAGACAAGCACTGAAAGTGAAATACTCAAAGAGACTGGCCAAACCCAAGGCAAAATTAGCAGCCGTCTCTTTCACTGCCGTCAGTAGCTGAACTGAAGATTTAATTAGGGGATGTTCTAAATATTTTCAAACAGATATAGCAATACTTCATATATCTTCATTTCACAAATATATACAAGATTTATAAGGTACAGCAATATTTTTATGGCTCTGTAAATCATCTTTAGTCAGAAATCTTAGGGTATCACCACAAATGAGTATATTAGGTCAAACTGCACCAATAAGGATTGTAGAGAAGGCCAGCTTGTCATAAAGGACTAAAGATTTTTCATGCAAAACCCTGAGGTCTTTCCATTCCTACTGAAACCTGTGGCAGGTAGGGATGCGGGACCTGGCCTTACATGCGTGTCATAGGGATACTGAGCATCACAGCTCCCACTGCAGCATCTCCCAAGGTCCAAGTGTCTCCTGGGAACAGAAGCAGAAGCAGCAGGCTCCCCCACTCATCGCTCCACCCAGGTGGGTTCATCTCTGATGTTACAGTAGCTAGTTAGAGAAAAAGCACACTTTTATTTTTAATGCCTGTATATGGCCAGGGATTTTTTATTTTGGAACTTGGTTCTCATTTTCCAGAAAACCATATGGGTTTTTTTGCACTCTAAGCAGCTTTATTTAATATGGAAAGTAGAATATCTTTCAAAACAGAAACCAGCTGCGTAGTTTATGGGTATCATCATATGGCTCTGCTTTTTGTTTCCTTACTTAACTGGAGTTTGGGGTTTCCAAGTTGCCAAGCTGCTAACACTAGTCAATGGAGTTTATTAGAGACAGTGTTTGTTGAACAATAACATTTTATATAGTCTGTCACTGTCTAGTACCTTAGATGAGTTACACATTTCTGTTCTCTATTTTTGCCCTGATTTTTTTGGCACTTCAGATCCCGTTTTCAGCTGTGGACACCAAAGAGCAAAATCAAAGACATGATCTTGTGCTTGCTTATGCCTAAAATCTGCAAAGCCGTTCCTGACCAAAGTCACCCAACAGTCTGAACAGAATCAGGCCTCCAAGGGTTAATCCCACAGTGCCTTTTGACTGAGCTTAGCCAGCAGGAAGGGATGGGATGGCAGATGAAATACCTCCCCAGGAGATCTCATCCAGGAGAGGGGTCCCTTTGCCCAGTTGTAAAAGATAATGTGTCCATCAAAAGGCTGTCCCACAGCAGTAATGCAGACTGGGATGGGTGCAAAGACGGAGAGGCGTAGACCCTCCTGCAGTGACGCTCTCCCCTCCCAAAGGCCCTGCTCAGCCTCTCCCTGGAGCTTTAGAGCATCACAGCATTAGGAGCAAACAACGTTTGCAGTCTAGGATGTCTCTGGAAGTTGCGCTCAGAGGGCTGTTTGCATTTGGCTCCTACAGGCATTAAATTCAAACCCAGCTGGATGGCCAGAAGCAAGCACAGCTGCTGCTTGGCCCTTTAGTGGTTAAACTGCACGTGTGAAGCACAGGCATGACTCAAAGCAATTGAAATGTTAGAGGACAGATGAAGCGAGGGTTGTTCGTAGCAGCACAGTTCCCCATTTCTTCTTTGTGCTCGGCAAATATTGTGAGTCAGCTCTGGTAGATATCTTTATCTTGTTATCTGTTGCTCCTCTTCCTCTAATCACAAAAGATTCATGCACTGCCAACCTTAAACAGCAGGCTTGCTTTTAATAGCATGTTAGTAACTTCAGATGTCATTAGTGCTCCCTTTCACCAGGATTCCCCTAGGTACTGGAGGAACTAAGCTTTTAAACAAACGCTCTGCGGGTGCAGCATACGGCCTGCGTGCAGAACAGGGGTTACACCAAGTTCCTTCCCTGCTCAGGAATTATGGCTTCTTTGACTACTGCTAACTCAGCTCTGAAGGAGGTGATTTATCTTCATGGTTCATAAAAATACTTCTTGAGAAATTTCCCTTTTCCTGTCCCCCTTTGGAATAACCAGATTGCAGCATGTCTCGGTTTTAAAAACAAATATGGCCTGGAAAATAATATCTTTGGATTTCCCCCACTCATACCTTCTCCTATACACAATGGCTTCACTCCCAGCTTTAAATTAGATGAGTGCTATGTTAGCAATATACTTCACATACAGACTGAGAGCAAGGCATAAATAATTCCAGCAAATGGGCTCAGTAGACATTTGTTTGCCAAGTATTAGCTGTTGTTAGAAGGCAATTTTGATTCCCAGTTTTAAGAGGCCCTTGTCAATAGAAAAGGTTTTGGTGCTTTATTTTCTACGAATTATCTTTAAAAATTAGAAAAATTACTTGCGCCATGAGGAACTTGTGAAATTTGTTAATGTTTATCAGATTTTTCAGTGTATACATTTCAGTGTAACAATGATGCATGACTCCTGTGCAGTGAGCAGTGTCACTCGTCTAAAGGAGCTCTTAATGTGTATCTTTGTGCAGGAGGGTAGAGTGTGTCCCTGGGTGCTCTATTGCCTCTGTATACAGCTATTTTGTAGCTGATCCTTAAATAATTGCAGTACACAGGTACAGGGTTCGTGGCTGAGGAATCCACAGCTAGGCACTGTAGGGACACAGAACAAAAGGATTGCATCTGTCCCAAAGTTAGACAGCTTTTTTTTTTTTTCCTTTTTGAAAAGGTCAGAATAAGGTTCTGATCCTTCCAAAAAACATGTATGCCTAACACAATGTTGTGAATGGTCCAACGAAGTCAATAAAGACAGTAACCATGCAAAAATTGGAACATATGAATGCACTTTTGCAAGTCTGAGGAATGAGGAAAAGCAAATGTATCCCCCTGGGTTTTAGCAATCAGATAGCATACGTATTAATAACGTGCAATACCCAGCGCGGTGCATGGAAAGCCATAAAAACGTGAACCATTGGAGATGGGTTCCTATGTACAGAATTCCCTTGCTCTCAGAGGTATATACATTGATATCTACATACAAATCAACCGTAACAATAAGAATTTGTTTGGCACAAGCTTCCAGCAACTAATGGATAACACAGACCAAAAATGTTTCTCTTGCCTTTTGTTAACTCTGGAATGCTGTTTGTCACTGGAGACGATCCACAGCAGAAACGTACCCTGGGGCTAAACTGGGAGGGTAGCTAGAGCTAACCCATCTTTGTCTACAGAAACCTTCTAGCCACATAAATGTGTTTTACAGATGTCCAGTGGTAATTTACTCAGCCCAGAAGAATACACTTAATAGCACGAAGAGGGGTGCTGGGTTTAATGCACAGCCAGCAAGCTGCTTGTCACCACCACCTGCAGCTAGACAGACACTGGAGAAGATTTTACAGCCAAAGGGGCTTGATCTGCTCTTGCTGGCACGAGGTGGTGGCAGCTCCACCTTTCCCGTGCAGTCAGGTGTTGGCCAGCATGAAGGGGTGATCCTACCTTTGGTCCCGGGGTGCAAGTGCTGCTGCTGGAGCTACAACCCATTGCGTTCCACTTTCAGAGCAAAGGGGGCCTGGGACTATCATGCTCTAAGCAAAGAATATTGCAAAATTTTAGATATAACCCCTACCAGGAACTAGGGAAACAGAAATATCCTGCCCTGTGTGTCTGCCTCACAGTGCAGCTCTAGCTGACAGACAAGTTTGAGCCTTGCTCTTCTTCCAGCACAGGCATTTGTGTCCTGCCAGAATCTGGCACTCAGCTTGGAAAGGGAAATTACTAGTCCTTTCCTGAAAGTCAATTACTGCTGGTTCGATCCCAGATAAACTGGAGAAGGCCTGCCAAGAGGCCATGAGTACAGTCAAGGCCAAGTTTCTACAGGTGTCCATGCAGTTACAGTCGACTCCAAGTTGCCACACTGTATAGAGAGTCGAGGAACACGCGCACCAGCTAGAGGGGGTAAAAAAGCAGTATTAAGGAAGTTATTAAATTCATGTCCATTTCCTAAAAACACGGAGTGCAATTTGTGAAAACATCCTTGACATCGGTCGGAGCAAAAGAGGTATTTCAGGTACATGCTGAGAAGTTGGACGAGTGTCTTAACTTCCTTCCCCACAGCTTCTGGATTGATTTACAACATCCTACTAATAAAGGATCCAGAGTCATTTGGAGGGGGGAAAAAAGACTTATTGGAAGATTAAAGAAATCACTGAGCTTGCCAAAGCTAACAAATGGACTCAAAGCTCAGCTGCTCCTCACTGGAAGGAGAGATCAGACTTCTGGTTAGCAGGAAAGTTGGTACCAGTTTGTGCATGACTTTATGACAGCGACAGCCAAGAGGTCCCAAGTTCTGCTTAATAAAGGAATCGACTCACAAATCCACCCTTCGCCAGCTGAGCCAAAGTCCAGGGGCCTCTGCAGGAAGGAGATACTAACAAACAATAATTTAGAAAGGAAAAAGGAACAGTTCAATGGGCAAAACTTGCTCTGCCAGGGCATGACCCTGCTCTCGCCCACGGAGRGGTCTGCCATTGTCCCCAGTGGGGCAGGTCCCTTGCTCAGGGTCCCAGGGTGAGACACACCAACGATGGTAACCTTAACAGCTCCTAAGAATATCCTAGCATTGGTAATTTTTATTTCCTCTGCCCATGCCTATTCAAAGCATCACTGAGTGAGGTTTTCCATCCTTAGGTTCTCATACATTGTCCCTGAAGAATATGCTCAAAATTATTAGCTACTTTCTAGCCTGAGGATTTTTTCTGTATCCCCAGTCTAATGCTCTGCACTTTCTTTTGTCTCCGCATTAATAATTCCATTATCAAACTGTGCAGCAATTAGATGAGAGATCTCCAGTATCTGGGATTTCTCTTGATGAACTGTATTTGCAATAATGTTTCCCGTTCTATTTTCCATGGTAATAACATTAAGTTTAATGTTAAACAATATGGCTTTAATGTAGTACATGTTTCTTTATGATACAAAGGTGATACAAGTAATGCAGCCTTGGTCACTGTTAGTCTTTCACAACAGTCAGGCATTTAGGATCAATGATTTTCTAAAAAATAGGATCAATGATTTTCTAAAAAAAAAAAAAAAACCAACAACAACAAAAACCAAAACAAAAAACAAACAAAAAACCCAAAAACAAAACAAAAAAACCCACAAACAAAATATATCAGGGATTTTTCTATTTAGCTTTTTGGATATAGAGCCTTGAAGGTCATGTTTAAACCCGAGATGAATCCTACCATCCTACCATGAAGATTAAAAATTAAAGATTAAAAAACCAAGGGTTTTAGGCAAGCATGAACACTTTAAGAAGCTTGAAGTTATGGGCAGAAAAACAATAAAGTGGCATGCTAACAACACTGTTCTGATAACACTGCAGGAATCATTAGTTTATAATAGAGTTTATTTCAACCTTATTTGAAAAGGTTCAACAACAGAATACCTATAGCTATGTGTTTCTGAAAGAGCTGCAGGAGTTTCTCCAAGAAACTTATCTACAGGCGAGTTTCCCCTGTATAGCTGTTACCAGGCTAAATAAATTTGTCTGATGCACTGTGCATGGTACAGGCATATGAGGACGAGGTGAATAAGGGTATTAGAGCCATCAGAGGGTTTCTGTCCTGATGCATCTCTCAATTAGCTATAAACCTCAATGCGCTGCAGATGGTAGCTATAGGTGATGGAAAGCTTGAGCAGTCTAGCAGGAAACTGCTGTATTGCTTTACAGGATGATACCATGAAAGCACCATTAAAGTCTGAGAGACAATATTAGAATATTTGTTTGAACATCTTTCATCAAAGTTGGTGTTTATACTGCTGCTAAGCCTGTTAGAGTATTGTATTTAGAAGAGGCTGGGACTCTGCCAGTGAAACATCTACACTGCAAGATGTCAGCTCATCAAAAGACTTTGTGAGAATGTATTGATGCTGATGAGACTTTCATCAGGAAAGGCTTCTCAGTTCCTGGCCAGTATTCCTCAAAGGCCAAGAGAGACTCACTGCAGAGTAAGGAATTGCCTACTTCTTGGGCAGCTCGTCAGGAATGCGGGAGAACCAAATTCAAGAGCCTGCACCGTGACTCAGAGCAAGCTGCACCTCCCAAAGCCCATGCAACTGGCCTTGCCCTCAGGCTCTCTATTATTCCTGAACAGGCCTCTTTCAATCTTTGTTCTGCAGAACCTTTTGGGAGGCCTTGAGTTTGTGTTGATGCAAAATAGAAAAAATCTCCGAAATCTAGAAAATCTTTGGGCATGGGAAGCCTGTTTCTCTCCTAGCTCTTCCTATCTGTTTCTTTTTCATGAAGCCGTTGATTCAACAAGAATTGGAGATTTCAGAGGGAAAGACTGCAGAGAAAGTCATTGCTGAATCCTTCTCTTCACAATTCGCTTGAGAACATTGATCAATGCCAGTATCCCAACTAGATCAAAGCACTGGAGCTATTGCTCTGTTCTCAGCTGCATGGTTACCCACCATCAATATCAGATTATTTTGTATTCTAGTTTAGTCCACCTAAAGGAATGACTCAGAATTGCTCAGATAATGCTGCTTGTTGCCTTCAGTCCTCTCATTAGCAAGGGACCTGTCAGTCTGCACATTTGCAGCCCCTGACTTGGTACACTTTCAGTAGCTAATAGCTTGGCGCATAGACCCGATGAGCCTCCTTCTGTATCTTGGCAACGACAGCTATAAACATTTCAGACATGCCTGGCTTCTTCTCCGTGGAGCAGGGCATGACCAGACGTTGCAGCCATAGAAAGACACAGGCGTGGGGGAGGCAGGAGAGGGCTTGTTGCATGTCAACGGAGGGAAAAAAACCTTTGTAATTCACTAAAAATCTCCTTGGAAGGCTATGTTCAGATTCAGATGATTTCCCTTGGCACAAAACCAGCATCAGACCCTGTCATTTCTCACCAGTTGAAGAGATCATGGAAGGATAAAGTGCAACCGAGAAGTGGAATCAGATGCTAGCAGCATTGCCATCTTTCACTTGATTTTCCACTTGAAGTTCAACAATAAAATAATAGTGTTCGCAGGAAATGTACCTTTCCAGCTGCAGTGTCTGCAGGTATGTGATGTCTAGACCTGTAAAGGCATCTCAGGCTTGTGGATTTCCATGGGAGCTGAAGCAGTACAGAGCCTCCATGGCTTTGCCTTGACTTCAATAAAAGGCCATGGTTGTTTTAGAAAGCTCAGCCCTAGGACAAAAAACAGACTCACCTTGTTGATTGTTTTTCCCTCAGCAAGATGCTCTCAAGTGGATTCTGAGCTCTAGAAGGGTTTATCCATTTTCAGAGGATGTTTCAGCTCAAGTCCTTGGCTACATTCATGCTTCATTGGCATGTGCAATTGCAGCACTTGCAGACGTGATTGTTCGAGCTTTCCACTAGCTCACTCCCACATGGAGAGTACTGTCTCAGTATCAGAGCAGGTATTAGCTCAGATACTCAAACCACGTGCTTACCACCTAAATCCAGTTCTTCGTTGCCATTTGGGTGCTATTTCAGGACGCTGTTTTGGCTCCATGCCACTGTACTTTCTCCAGCTCAACTCCTACCCCCAACTCTTAGATCTACTGAGATTTACTCCAGCATGGCTCTCGGGCCAGAGGGACAGCAGCATCAAACCAACCCCGGTTGGTACACAGCCTCCTTCCACTCCTCTCATGCCTGCTTCCAACTCACTGTCCATCCCACTTCCACATGATGGGGAGGGAATCACATGCTTTGTGCCTTCTGCAAGGAATGATTTATGCAGATGGGTAAAAACCAGCCAGATTTTTTTTGAGACCAGAGCTGCCTGATGTCTAACCAGAGCATGGGCAGAGCACCCATGGCTACATCCATCCATGGAGCATTTCACAGCAATGGCCAATCCAAGCAACTTGTGACCACTGTGCTGATGGATAGGACCATGCTTTGCACAGCTCACCTTACACACAGGCATGAAAGCTCCCTTATCCTGCAAGTTCTTATTTCTGGAAATGCCATGAAAGTGGTTTTTTTCCACAATGCAAAGCCCAATGCTTCTCCTCTAGAAGCCACAAAAACTTCCTCAGTAACTCCCTGTGTCCCTACATCAATTTTATTGCATTCCTCCTGGCACGGGGAAGGAATGAAAATGGGCGATGGTAAGATATCTGCACGTTTTCTCCTCACTGCTTTTGCTGACTCAGAAATTTGAGAAGAACAACAAGCAGCAGCAGACAGCATAACCTAACCTTATCATGCTGGAATCCAATTGTGTGGCTTGCACGGAGCATTTCCAAGGCAGACTATCACTCTTACTGTTTATGTTGCATCACAGAAAACAGCTGGAAAAACTGTAAACTCCTTAATTTTGCTAACTGTATAGAAAGTTAGTTGTTCCACTCAAGAACATTACACAACAGTGGCACAGACTTTCTTTTTTTAAGCTTCCAAAAAAAAGAGAGGGGGAAAAAAACCCTCTTTTTTGTTCAGGCTGCTGCAAAGGTTCAGACTTGTTTCAAAAAAAAAAAAAAAAAAAAAAAAAAAGAAACCCTGATGACTGCCAACTTTAATTGCCAAAATGTGCTTTCAGTTATTAAAGTCCTAATGAGGTAAGTAGGGGAAAGGACAGTTTCTTATTTCTTGCTCATGACAAAAAGAGAGAGAGAGAGAGAGAGAGAGGAAGAAAAGCAATAAACAGACTAGCTGGTGCTGTGGGGTGCAGATAACATAATGACCTACTGGTCAAAGCTTTAGAGCCCCAGTACTGCAGTATGAGCCTTGCCATTTTTTGCTAAGGAAATAAATTTACTTGCTAATAACAGTAGCGAGGTATTATTCAGTCTCCAGAGAGAGCACAGCACATACACAAATGCTTTCCTGGGGCCGCTGAGTGCCTCCTGACGTGTTAGGAGAGACTGGAGCATGGAGGGAGGAAAGCAATGAAAATGCAGGTGAGGGACGGCCACGTTTTCTCATTTCCTGGCCACAGTCTATTCCCAGCAGCTCCAATGAAATATGCTACCTCCTCTCCTGTGTGACTAACACAGCCACAACTCAAATCAAAAGGCACCTGGACTACACAGCAAATCCTAAATCTTTATACGGCCAAGTAATTCCCATGGGGAAATAGGATGGAGCCTTCCCCTTAGCATTTACAGTACTTGTGTAACATCTCAGGACCAGGGGTGAGAAACTCTGCTGAAGGTTTTTGTATGGGAATGACATGGCTTTGGAGGCCCTGTTGATTTTTAAGAGTCAACAAGGGGCAAGGGGTTTTGGAGAGGTGGGAGCAGAGGTGGCTCTAGACAAGTGGCGATAAGAGGGTAGAAAGAAGTTGAGCTACTTCAGGTTTTGTTAGAAGTCATGCTAGGTGGAAAATGCAGCAAGAAATATCACATTATGCATTAACTCCAACGGCATGGAGACTGCTCTGGCCTCATTAGCCATTGCAGATTTGTACACTACAAGTATGACCTTCCGCTTGCAAGTATTTTTGCCCCTCTGAGCAGCCCAACCAGCGCGCACGCACATCTGCTGAGCCAGGAGGCAAGGAGAGCCCTCGCTACAGACCCACCCTGCTTTCACTAACACATGAACACTTCAAGCAGCTTTTTAAGTGGCATATTATTGGCTCTGGTTATGCATGGAGAGAGAAAAGCCAAGTTATAGTCCCTCTAACCTATGCTGTCTAACCACCCACTTCCCAGCTTAGCCAGGCTGCACTTTGTCCATGTCCAGTAAACAGCAGCTTAGTATTTTGTTTCAAGGCCATTCCTAGAATTAGGACCTGAAACTGGCCCAGGCTATTTAAACATCTTTTCACAATTACTCACATAACTGYTTTTAAAAACAGAGTTTCCTAGGGTGGCTTCAGATTTGGTTACTTATTCCTACTTTTGTTTTGGCATTCACTAGCGTTCATGGGAGCACGTGCGTGTCTGAGCTCACCTGCTGATCTTTGCTTGGGGATTTGCCCCCATAAAACGGGGCAGAAGGACTGATTTCCTGTATGTTTTTGTAACAGGCAAGATGAAGAGTTGCTAACGACAGAGCAGACAGTCTTCAGAGTCAGYGCGGGGTCTGAGCCCGGCAGCACCTGGAGGCAGACCCGTAATGGGAGGAAAAGGAGAAGATGGGCGGCAGGTCCTGGCCCTGGGCAGCCGCTTGGCCTCTCGTATTTCTACATCATAGAAATATATATCCTCGTATAGAGGATACAGGGGAAGGGGCAGGGGAAATGCTGACAAGAGAATAAGCAGCTAGTTATAAATCAATCCTGGAACCATCTCAAGTCCCATACTGTTCATAATTACCTATCATTTTCCTGATCCAAACATTCACTCCTCTGAAAGACCCTAATCCATTACCTGCCATGTACTGCCCCTTTGTAATTTCCTCATCTGCGCTGCAATGCTCCACTAAGCTTTGATGTTCTGGCAAGACCAGGGAGGCTCTGAAATTTGGGATTAGCAAACATCCCCAGGCATGATGTAGGCTCTCCAGCATTAGCACATGTTTCAGCATCTGAATCTAATAACGGCATGCCAAAATTCACAAAAGGCAGCAAGGTGATTCCTTGCTCTTTCAGGTGGCAATGCCTGGGCCAGGAGAGCTGTTTGAAGCCAGGGCAGGCTGGAAACACACGTAGTGTCAGCTACAGCTGCTCTGTTAAAGGGAGGTTACACACCCTGCTGTCCCCACACCTCTGTCCTAAGGACAGTCAGCTTGGTTAATACAGAAATTCATTCTGGGGAGAAAGGCATTAACCCTTGAGCAATGCTGCCCCAAAGAGGCATCATTCTGGGTGTGTGTCTGCATGCCTTTTTTTTTTTTTTTTAAAAAAAAAACACCACACATGCTATTAATGAAAAAAGCTATACATAAAATTTCCAAACCGTGGTTTACGTGCCCCACTCAGGAGCTGAGCAGTAGTGCTTGCAGCATGATGGGCTTTAAAATTCAGCTGCTTCCCCTAATGTGTTTGCAGTCCTGTCCGACTCCTAGGCGTACATGCACTAATTACAGCAGGAGTAGAGTCCTGTTTGCATAAATCTGGTTTGAACAACAGTATCAAAGACATGAAAAAACACAAATCACACAAATCCTTTAACCAAAGAGTTCAGCATCCCTTGCATTAAAAGAAAATCCTCGAGATCCAGAGTACTAATCATAAATGTGGGTATTTCTCTCTGAGCAGAGAAGGTGTCTTTGCTGAGCTCTGGGCTGACATTGAATATATGTTGCCTCAGACCGGGGTAATGTCTGTTTATAAGCTTCAGACGGAGGGGGTGTAAGTAGCTCTCCAATTTTGGGATAAACAGCTGCAAACAAAACACAAGAAAAACCAGTTTTGTTTTGTTTTTGACTAATTTGTATTTGCTGAGAGCATGGGGTTTGTTCCTGTTGTTGCAGCTGTAAATTTCAAGGCGGCTGAAAGGTAAAAACTGAAATTGTACAAGCAGTTAGCCCATGGTAATGTCTAATCACTGCTGGCATCTAAAAAAATGTGAAACAGCAGGGATGTTTAACTTTGAAAACCAACTACTGCACAGATGCAGGAACTATGTTTGTTGAGGAAGTTTTCCTTGGCATATCGATGTGAATTGTAAAAATTGGCTCAAAACATGGCGACATAAAGGCCACAGAACTGTAGAAAGAAGTATTACGGTTCATCACATCAACATTTGAGTATAGTTCCTAGGAAACTTATTCACACAAATCAAATGGTTTCTAAGGGCCAGTCTCCACCAGATCAGTTAGAAAGTAATTATTTTCAGCTGTCCTTAGCATGCCTCAAGTTCATGCTCTTCTTAGCCATGAAGATTGCAGGTGTGATCCTGCATCCTTTGCACAGGCTCTGTGTGTGARCAGGGGCCACCCCAGCAAATAAAGGTCACAACACAGCCCAACCCAGCAATCTGTGCTGAACCAAGCAGCATGCAAGAGCCTCGGGGGGGTGTGTGCTAAAACCTACAGCAAGAAGCTGAAATGCATTAAAAATAATCACAAAAGTCACGTCTGCAGTCAGGGTTCAGCTTGCTGAGGAGCTGCTGGGACCCCCCCAGCCAGGGGGCTGGAGCCTCTCCTGGCTGCCCAGCTCTGACCCGCTGGGTGCAGGGAGCTGGGCAGGGTAAAACACCAATTTATTTTCATGCATGTGGCACTTTGTAACTGATGCTTAATCTCCTATCGAGCGGTGAGGTTGGTGCTGACCTCACCACATGAAAGAGCTCTCCTTGATGTATGAGGACATTGCTATTGTTTTTCCTTGCAAAATTATGGCTGTGGTATATTGCTGTCTCCAGGAATGCGTCTCTTGGAGAGATGTGCTCCGGGATCCAGAGATACAGCAGTTGATTCCACATTTCTCAGAATTAGCTATTAGCTTGACTGCTGGAAAATGTTGGAAGAACTCAGAATTTTCTAATTACAGACCCAGAAAGTTATGCATTAGTATTCAGAGGGCACATAACACACAAGCACATGTGCAGAGCACAAGGAACACGTGTCACCATGGCAGTGGCACAAGAACCAGCTTTAAGAAGAGGGACCTGTCAGTCCTTTCCACTTCTGATCCAACCCAATGCCAGCACTGGTCTGTGTCAGAGCAAGTCACCTTGCATAGCATGCTAAATCTGTTCAGGCTTTTTTTTTCTTTCTTTCTTTCTTTTTTTAAAAAAAGAAAGAAAATTCTGTATTGATTTAAATCAGTGTAGGCTAATAAAATCAGTAGGGGTATAACAACATGTGCCTGCACCAACTGCTAGCCCTATATTTTCAGATGAAGCAAGAAAAGAAGAATGGCACAGAGACAGCCAGCTAAAATTGTATTAGGAAATAGAGGAACAGTTAAATGCACTCTGCAAACCTCCTACCTGCTTACTGTTTGCCCCTGGGTGGTCTCAGTAGAAAGGCACAGTAATGCATGTCCAGGAGCAGCAAGTACAGCCACCCTTGGTCTGAGAGGGTGAGAGCAAACCATCTGCACCAAGGAGGGCCAGCACATACCCATGCTGATAGCAGGGAAACCGTCAGCACAACTCTCTCAAAGGTTGCCTCCTTCCTCTTCCTCCTCATGAGTGACCATGCTGGTGCACAGAGGGTCCCCACCTACCTGCTGGACTCCCTGCAGAACACCTACAAAGAGAGGACTAGAGGACAGGATCTCTGCAGCCCACACTGCCTCCAAGGAGCCTTCTCAGCCAGCAAACAGCAGAGGTTGAAACATTAGTGCTTTTAAGGAGCTTCATGTGGCCAGCTCATACTCCTAATGCTCCACTACAGGTGAATGAGCTGTGGGTTGCTCCCCTGCAGTAAAGCTGCCTAAGCACTGGAGTACATCATTTGGGCAGGTGAAACTTCTCAGTAATTGGGTTCAGCTTAGATTGGTATCTGTAGGGAGCAGTCTAGACACAGCTGGTCTTTTCTAGTGATGAACAAGGCAACATCTCAGTGTCACTCTATGATCCCAAAGCAGGGGGGTGTTTCCAAATGTGCCTTTGGAGCCCTTCCAGCCCCATCAGACACAGGACATGCACAGGGGCAAGGAGCTGCCCCATCCCTTCTGCGCCCCGGCTGAACAGGGTTAGCCATGCGCACTCTTCCCAGCCTCTGCAGCGGACGCAGGTGAATATTGGTTTGCAAATCCACTCATGCACCGAATGCACGTCCCAGGGGAAAAGTATGGACATGTGTAAAATGTTCCCAGGTGGGAACTGGCCAGTGGCTGGGACATGAACTGCTCTCAGAGCAAACAAGCAGTCCAGCAAGTGGATAGGTGAGATCCATCCACAGTCACTATCAGCCTGGGGAAAATAAGGAGTGCCTGGGTTGTCACAAATCRCTTCCTCATAATCAGTATGGGTCATTTCTTGAGCTTATTACAAAATTTAATTAAAATAGTTTGAAACCTTTTTGGTCATTTTACAGCTTTCATTTCTGCCTTCTGGGATTTTTTTGGCTCTGTCTTTTTTTCTGGTTTTTTTTGTTTGTTTGTTTCTTTGGTTTTTGTTGGTTTTTTTTTTAACTACATGTTTCTGTCCTTCACCATCAGCTATCATAATTTTTTATGACACGCTAAAGCTGAAAGTGGGCTTCAACCCATGTATGTTAGGCCTTTGTTAGCAAAATAGAACTGGAAAAGCATCTTGCAAAAAATTGTATAAAGGGCCACTGTGTATATAGTATTAGATTTCTTTAATCCATAGCTGGGCACTTTTTCAAGGCCAAGAAAAAGAGATGCAGACTTAAGTACTTTTAACATAATCCTCCAACATCACGTAAATCACAGAAGAAAAAGCCAGCTCCCACAAACACCAACCTGAAAATGTACATAGGTAAATCTGGTGGTTCTACAAATCTGATGGGGTTTTGCTGAGCAAGTCAAATATGCAGGTTCAAGGTTGACTGAGCATCAGTATTATGTTCCAGTCTACCTCTACTGTCATATATTTAATCTCCAGTAATTAAACTTCTAAATGAATCCATTTCACAAAAGCTACAGTGCATAGAGTGAATCGGTGAGTAAATTTTCGTAACCTCAGAACCAACCCCAGATTGGGGTGGAGCTGCTTTCTGTGCAACAGCCTATGGAGCAGATAGAGATGTAACTGTCAAAATAAAGACAAAACTAAAAGAAAAAATACAAAGAACTCCCTTGACTCAAGGTTTTCAAGTTCTTTCCTGTTACTAAAAAAATATTTTCTAAAACCACACAGCATATTGTTTTGCTGCAGCCTCTGACTACAAAAAAAAATTATGAGGAAGCTGATTAGAAACTTCTGATTAGAGGTAAAAAAATATCACTGATAACATCTGGGTGCAAACTGAGAATTCACTGCATGATAGACATGGAGAGAGCAGTCTGTCACCTGGATTGCTTGCTTTGGTGAGATAAAATGAGTTTTACCATGGCCAAATCCAACACAGACAGCTAGCAGCAGGGACTGGATGTCATGCACTTCCGGAGGGATGCTATGGCAAAAAGGGGCTTGCGTGGTCCCAAGACGCGCTGCCAAGCAGGCCCAGCCTTGCAGGAGCCAGGAGGACAGTGCTGCAACACCATGGACAACGCTGGTGTTTGACTTCTGAAGGATGTAGAAAGGCAGGAGGTGTTTTACTGGAGAGGAAGGCGCAGTGACTGGAGCGCTAGGGAAACGCTTGCTCAGCACACACTTACAGAGCTTGCTCTTCTGAAGATTTAGAGATGTTTGGACTATAGGACAGAAGAAACTTTGGGGAGAAAATACCAAGCACGTAAAGGCTATTTAATAATGAGGGAAGACAGAAAGAATGACTGGGTAGGGACTGAAGCCAGACAAATTCAGATGAGAAATAAGGCATTGCATTTTCAGAGTGAGGAGGATTAACCTTTGAAATGAACTACCCAATGAAGTGATGGATCATCTGTCTCCTGATATCTTTAAATCCAGACTGGATGTCTTCCTGGAAGATATGTGCAAGCCAAATACAGGTTTCCTGCTTCGCACAGGGATGGACGGGTGAGGTTAAACAGCCTGAGGTACAAGGGGGCTAGTATGGATGACCTAACGGTCCCCACTAGTCTTTAAACTCTGAATGTGTGACTCAATGAAACATGATACAACACAGAAATGTCCCCAGGTCTCTGAATTACTGCTTGTTACAGGTCATTTTGAATCGTCCCATGCCCAACAGGTAGTCGCACTGACATCCATGGCACTGCCTGCAGAAGAAGCTGCTGTGCCACGTGGACAGCCACGGCTCCATCTGGGCATAAATGATCATAAAATGACCCAATTTGCTTCTCTGCAAGACAAAAAGAGCTAATGCATCACATCGCTCGTCACAATTACGAGCCAACAGGTCCTCACCTTCCGCTGCTACCAGGCTCAGAAATACACAGAAGAGATCATTAAAGTACTTTTCAGTGTTTTAAACACATTACTTTTAAAAGAGAAAAGTTTCTTTCCCCCATCCCTTATAAAGCATGTCCTGAACCCATCAGACACCTGTGTCCCCCTGCAGACAGCCCTCCCTTCTACATAGGTGCTAACTCCCTTTAGCCCTCTCTATTAAGAAGAAAATTCATCCAGATCAAAACTGGCAAGAACTTCCAGTAAATTCAAGCAAAATTTAAACTTCAGTAGACGAATAATAGAAGAGACTAGGAAAAATCCTAAAAGTCCCACCAACTTTATAAAGCCCAACCTGTGCATGCTCCAGAGGGCTGACCCATCTCCAGTGAGGCTGGCAGCRTGGCCAAAAAGTCAGACCTCTAGTCAGGCTCTGGAGCAGAAAGGGTAGTACTTCCATTAGTGATGCAGAAYGGCAAACCCGAAAATTTTCCCTCAAATGTCCAGAAAATCAGCAACACAAGGCAAGCAAGGCCATGTAGTGCTGCCCCCCTACATTTCACTTCAGTTTTTATCCATTCCAGGTGTTGCTTTCTTGCCATTTAGAAACTTAGTTCTCATTTATCAGCGTTTTCACATTTCACTTCTGGACACTGCTATCCATGCATTATCCATCCTTTTTATCTTGCTGTTTGAACTGTGTTCTGCAGCTCTGGTTCAGTTTTACCATTCATTCATCAGCATGAAGTTATACAATTACTAAACAACTTGGGTAGCTGGCAAGCAGTGAGGAAGCAAGATCCATTTCTGCCCAGAGGGAAGAAAGATTTTATACAATAGCATGGCCTTTGTTTTGCATCTCATGGGTGATGCTATTGACGTGAAGGTTGTATCACATTATGTGCCAAACCACTTGAGCTAGTTTCAGATTGCAGTTCCCCTTGGGGTATTTCCACTCAATGTATAAGATAACCAGATCTGCTCTCTGTCCACTCCTAGCCTGGACAGTGCTTAGTCAGCTCCCCAGATCTTGGCAAGCTGAAGCGAGAAAGCGGAGCTGCACTCTTCCCTAGTTATTACCATTTTATCAATGATCTTAATGCTCTTAATGCTATGGAGCGCACGGCAAAACAATGAGCAAATTGCGTGTTTTCCTGCAGTGAGCAGAAAGCAGTTAAGTGACTGTAAAACATAGTGCCCCGTACGCGTCAGTATATTCTGCTCGCATCTGCGGAATTGTGGTACTTTGTTTCAGCTTTAATTCATGATCACAAAACTGCTGATTACCTTGCTGCAAAGAAATGGACTTTGGGTGCATGACAGAGATGCAATTCTTCCCCCCACACATCAGGAACATCAGTATTCAGGGATCTGACCTGGGTCATGTTTTATTATTTTGTTTTTAGAATTATCTCAGCATTTCCCACTACTAGGAAATACAGTACAAATAACAGTGATCTTAGCTTTGTTTTGTAGACCTTGATGTTTTCCCCCCAAGCTTTATTTTACATTGTAATTGTTATTTTGCATTATAACCTGCATTTCATGATCTGGCCTCCCTGTTTTCTTGCATCGTCCTAACGTGAAATATCAAAAAGGTTTTTTTGCAGAGCTTGATACCTAGTGGAAAGACTACTGCTAGATGACTTGGACTGAGCCATAACACCAGAAACCAAGTGTGAAAAGGGGCCAGTCTGCTAACAGCCACTCCACGGGCATGTCCGAGGAGTCACAGCTCAGAAAGCAGGATGTGCGATCTGGCCTGGGGACGCTGTCCAGACCTCATGCTTCCAAGGAGATGGGAACGGGGTCCGCAGGGAGGAGTTTAGGATTTTGTTGATTTAACCCTCTCCAGCTGTTTAAAAATAACATTTCCTGTGCTTAAAACGTATCTCTGTTATTCCGGTGTCCCTTGGTTTTTTATCACATTTTCTCTTTTTTTGGGTTAATGAGCTCTCACAAAATGACTGGAGGCATGTAACTACACTAGCATGAAGTTTTGGGTTTAAGGAACTGGACCTTGGGGCCCTTCTGCCCAGAAAAAGATGCCAGATACAAGATTTTGCCTTGAAGGATACCCAGGGGATCCAGAGATGGTTACAGGGTCAAGAATCAGACCGGGTTTCTCCAGCACAAGGTGCTGGAGAGGCTAAGCACTGCTGGAGACAGTCAGCTTTTCAGATGGGGATCTGGTCGCAGGGTATTAATGTCAAACAAATGTCATATGCACTAGGGCAACAGAGTCTGTAAAGATTTTATTCTAGTGCCCTGAGTCTGGAAATTTAAGAGGTCATAAGGAAAATGCCTTAAATTTTGAGGCCATTACTAAAGGACTGAATCAAAATTCTCCGTGAAGAGCCTGAAAGTACTGAGAAATCCATCATCTGAACTCTGTGCGCTGGGTTTATTAATGGTCAAAATAAAAAATGTCTTTTTCATTTAAAAATACGCATGCAAGTACTCATCTCAGTGCAAGAGGCTCAGGTTCAAGGCCTTTTTCTGCTCATTACAGGCTTTTTTTCCCCCCCTCCTGCTGGAACTGCTTAATTTGTATAAACAGTGAAGCATTCATCAGACTAGAGCTCCTACCAGTATAATCTGGTCGTCAGGATGACAGCCGGGAGATGGAAACCCCCGTGCAGGTCTCCAAACAGGGCCCATTTTGGGGAAGCGTCACAGCTCTGGACACCCATCTCCCGCATCACCCCCCTGCCACTCACCCCGCCTTTCTGAGCCGAAAGTCTGTCCCCAGGAACCTCTTCCCACCACAGCGTTATTGAATCCTGCGCGTTTCTGTCGGTCAGAGTTGTGCAATGAAGCGCTGGTACAGGGGGATGTTTCTCACCAGCTGTAGTCAAAATCAGCAGAAATGGGATGGTAATTTCATCCTGTTTTACATGCAAGTTCAAAGGCATCTTGGACTTAGARTATCTGCTAAAAGTAGATGTGTCTAACATTTGTTAGCAGTTAGACTGCATTGGTTATCAGAAAACGCAACAAAATAGGCTTATTTTGTTTTCTTGTCTCATCCAATGTATTTCTATTGTTTATTTTGATTTTAGAAAAGAAACAATAGAGGAAAGTTCACCAAATGAAAAGTTTGCCAATGTTTTCACAGAAATATTTGCCACTGGAGGTCAGCTCCACATTTCCAACAGTAATTTAATAACCCAAAACTATCATATTGAAAATCCCTCTGGACTCTTAACAAACTAGAGAGACATCCATAGGTCATTTTAAAAACATCAGCATACGCTTTGAAGATGACTCCAAAATCCCCTCTGTGCCATAGATTCTTGTTGGACAAATTGTCCCTGACTCTATTTATTTATATATTTTTTTTTGCAGCATTATGAGAAAGCATTGGTTTATCTAGCTAAAAGTGTCTAGCAGTAGTCATGCAACTGCACTGATGTTTGGCAGAGCATAGCAAGACTGATTGAGAAAACAAAGGAATAAATCGGAAGCTACCTAGGAAAGATTTCTTTACTCAAAATTGTTTAGTGTAACTATACAATTTAAAACCACTCAAAAATCAAAACAGATACTATCAATGATTTAACTTAGTCCCACTGCTCAGCCTGCCTGAAACGATGATCTATGCATTTCTTGAATGTCTTTTGCATCATTCAATGCACACATTTTTCTTTTCTTTCAAATGAAAAAAGGAAACTTCACCCAGGCATTCTCAAAAAATTGACATAAACTTTAGACAAAACCCTCTTCAAGTCCATGTAGGCTGGAGCCATCAACCTACAGATTACACTGGCCAGCAGGCAGGCAGAAACTGCGTGGGTACACAGAGTCCTCCCTGGAAATGCTCAAGGCCAAGTGTTTTTTTGGCCAGTCCAGGCTCCACTGGCTCCTGGCAAAGCGGAGCCGATGCTGGGGCTGGGCACAGCGCGATGCCTCCCACTGCCAGTGCC
Organism: Phoebastria nigripes; assembly: GCA_035582835.1. Taxonomy (NCBI): domain Eukaryota; kingdom Metazoa; phylum Chordata; class Aves; order Procellariiformes; family Diomedeidae; genus Phoebastria; species Phoebastria nigripes. The sequence goes on along the minus strand of JAYKAV010002331.1, from coordinate 300,680 downwards.
ACCACCTGCACTGCTGCTGTGGAGCAGCACCGCTGGCATGGCACTCAGGGCGGCTTCACCCTAAAATCTGCTTCAGCAAAACCACACTCAACCCACCCAGCGATGGAGATTGGAGGTTTCAGGCCAGGCTGGAAGTGCTGCATCAATTGAGTGCCATGCAGAAGTGAGCATGACGAACATGGAGCAAACCAGGGCCTTGGGCAATTGGAGGTGCGTCCTTCCTTCCAGGCATCAGGTGCATGCCTGAAGGCACAGGCAATCTGTCTGAGACAATAGAAAGAACAAATTCAAGCAAGCAGGTGAATCATATCTTTTTGAGCAGGACTCAGGGTTTGCTTTGTGATGAGGTTTTCAGCAAACTGCCCTACTCCATGGGACTTCTCCTTTCCTGCTGGCCGGGCAGACCGTCCCCAGCTTGCTGAGCCTCACAGAGCAGCAAAACCTCCACCTCCATCCTTGATGCTGCAGTGGAGAGAGCAGGGCTGCAGGCCAGCTCTTACTGAGTGACCTGGAAAGAGCATGAGTGAGGTAAACCCTGACCTAACCCATTTTGTTGTTCAGAGTATCTGGGCAGGAGTCAGCTGCTGTCCATCCTCCCTCATACCTGCAGCATGGGTAAGAGTCACAATTTTCTTGTGTGTTCTTAGAGCAACACACACACTCATGCACATCTAATATATATTTCTCCTAGATCAGAGGAGGCTACCATTTTATTCTTGCTTTAAGAAACAAGTATACCCTCTGAAAAAGCTCCTTGCGTTGCTCTGGCTATATGCAGCTGATTTGGGATGAGATGCCTGCAGGCTCTGGCTGTAATAACACTAATAAAACAAGAGTCCAGGAATCCTTCAGCTGCCTCGGGAAATGTGTCCTGCAGCCAAAGGAAAACCGACCACCTTCAGATGCTCCCCAACGGGTGCACGGTGGTCTGTTCCTCCCACGCCAGCAGCGCTGGGCAAGCTCTACCACGTCTACCCTGTCATCCAGGCGAAGTTGTCTTTGCTGCTGAGGTTACGCTTCTCGGTGAGGCGAGGACAAGGCGAGTTTCTCTGGGGGAAGAATGGAAAGTGTTTGTGTCCCTGGATAGTCTCTGGAAGTGTGTGGGTGTTTCTGCATGCTTTGAGGGCCCAGCTCCACAAAATATTTAGGCACATGTATAACCAGAAGTGACGTCCAACAGAGTCGTGCAGAGACAGACACTTCCAGCCTTCCAGCTCCAGCAGGATCCAAACAGTTTTCCACGAAGTTTCAATTATTTTTTTTTTTTGTTCAAGCCACTAAAATAGCCTTCATTCTGACAAGTGCCTGCCCATGTAGCAGCTGAATTAAACTCACTTTGAAGTATAGCAGGTCCTACCCCTCACGAGGAGAAATATCCATAATACAAGGTAAGAGATCTTGCACTGCTGAATACTACCCGGTTATTAATGTGAAAAACAGAATTAATTCAATGCCAAAAAGTTGTGAGAAAGTTTGAGCAAAAGCAACATCAATTATAGGGACCATCTCATACCACAGCTATTTTACAGCAATTCCACTTCACATTCCTTGGCCAGCACAGCTTATTGAATAATTAAATAGCCAGATGACACACAATCAGATTAAAAAGCCTTGAATGTGAATGAATATCAGTTTCCCAATTCTGAAAGGAATTTAATCACGGAAACTTCCACCTACTGTCCAGTTTACCGTATTCTAGCGAGAGCTGAAAAGCAGTGATATCCATGAGATCATCTTCATGGTGCTTTTTCCAGTACAGAAGGAAACCTGAGCTATTGCCTCACAGGGGAACTTGGTCACAGGACACAGCTCCTGAAGATTTGGGAGGAAAACCACCCTCTTCTCATCTCCGTGTAAAGTAGCTTTTTCTGACTGGGATTCACACGTCATTAAAACAGACACATCATTAAACCAGACACTTCATTAAAATTGGAAACACATTTAAAACTGAGAGTGTGGGAGAACTTACTGAACTTTACAGAGAAGAAATCAATTACAATTACAACCATAGTAAAAGAAATATTTTTTCACCTAACAGTATCCAATATGCATTGCATTGTAAACAGCATTTAGTGTTATATAAAGACACTGTGTTTCTCAGCATATAAACCATTTAATTGCATTAATGACTCACATTTCAGCTGCAAAGCTAGACATGCATGTTTTCTGAATGTGCCAAATAGGCAGTATACCAACTAGCCTTGGTGTATTTAGAAGAACGTGCTTAAACCACACGTCAAAGTAAACAGGAAAGCTAAACTGTTGGTCGGGGGTTTTTTGTTTGGTTTTTTTTAAGCGTCCCAATGTTTGCTTGGAGGCCTAATGCATGTGTTAAAATGAAAGTATATGAAAAAGTGTTAATGTATTATGATTCATCTGTAGAATGAACTTACCCACCATCTGAAAAGACGCTGGAAATTTTGAAGAATGTCGAAGTGTGACTTTGCTCACATATATATTCCTTCTCCTGTTTTTAAATCCAGAATGTGCCTAAATAAGTGACAGATTTAATTAGACAAGTTTTAAAGTGAAACCACAAAAGATCCTCCGTTTTGTACTGAAAGCCATCATACAGAGGAGCTGTGCAGAGGCAGCTTGTGATCTGTAGTAACTTAAACTTTGTGTCAAGTGGGCTCCATGCAGATGAACAGACAATACAAAATATGGAGGAACTCCACTTCTCAGCCAAGACAGTTATCACTATCTACACAATTGTTGAACCAGGTAAACTGAAACTTTCCTTGCTAAGTTTGCATTTTCTACATGTAGAGGACCATTCACTTTATTCACTCAACTATATCACATCTGATAAACATACTTTTCCATCATACCTTCTGGGACTTCTTTAAAGAACCTACAGAATTAAAGCCCAGACCCACGAATTGCAGAGCCAATGTGAGGGAGCTGGTGGGAAAAGGGCGGTGGGAAGAGGATCACCCCCTTACAGCAGCCCAGGCTTGTGCCAGATGAGTGACTGCATTACCATGGCCTGATGTAAACAGAAAAGATATTTCCTGTCTTGGATTACATGGCAGGGGATGGGGGATTTGACTTGTAAATGAGGGGAGGATAAAAGGGTAAAGCCCCTAAGTACACACAACAGCAAGTCTGTGAGTCATGAGCCCAAGTTAGAAATGCACCTGGAGACCCACACTTCCAATGAATTGCTTTAAAAAGGCTGATTTGCACATTTGCCGTAAGTACACCCTGGGATTGCCCTATGAAACAGAAATATCTTGTCTTCCAGCCATTCCAGGGAATAAACACACTGGGCCTCAGACGGGTGTTAGCTGGCGATGGATCTGCGCCCACCTACCAGCTGCGTCTGTTTACAGGGAATCCGCTCCCGTTAAACACAGCGTGGTGATGCTGCCGTTACGTGCCGTGGGCCAGCAAAGCCGGTGTGATGCTTCCCTGCCTCCCCATCGTCCGTCCCTGGAAGGGCAGTCTGCATTAGAAGATCTTTTAGCCCAATTGGTGCCTATTAATGTACTGCCCCAAATACAGAGGCAGGGTAATCCTTGCAAGGAATCTTAACACGCTTTGGGTAAGGCTGTTGTGATCAGCACTGTACAAAACACCTGCCAGGAGGTCTGTGAAGATAACATCCAGACTTTCGGCCAAGAGATGGGCTCACAGAGAGGGACCAAGGGAGAGAAGGGAGGTCAAGACCTCTCCATCAACATTTCAGCACAAGGAAGCAGGAATGCAAGACAACCTGTTCGAATCCCAGCTGCATTAGGATATGTGGGATCACTGCTACAGAGAGCACCAAAATTCACTGGTCTGAACTGTTCAATACTGTGAGGATCTTCATTGCTGCGATCTTGCCTGAAGCCTCCTCTTGGGTTTCTGGCTGTCAGATTCCACTTAAAAACTGTGTTTCTTTCTCACTTTGTAGATGCAGCATCTGCCTCGCTTGTTATATTGGGAGGAGGGAGGGAGATGTGTAATTAAGTGCAAATAGGGTTCTCATGATGCAATACAGACTCATATAATACTTCCCAGGTGCCACTGTCTCAAACAACTTGGCAGGAGTTTTCCAGTTTCGAGGCTAAGATGTAAGAATAGCGGTAAACTTGTGTGGTCCTGCAGAAGCGCTCCTTACGTGCGGTGCTCCCATCCTGCCTTTGGGAACAGCTGTGCAAGTCCATGCTTATGGCTGGGCTGGTATTTTGAAGGGAAGCTCGGTTTAGGTTTTGTGTTTTTCCCCCCCTTTCCTTAAGACAGCCTTCACTTTAAAACCAAGTTTGCTAAGTTTATCACAGGGTGATAGTGCTGTCAAGCCACTGCAAGCAGCTGGTTTGTGTTGTGTTCAAGAGACACAGCATAGGACTAAAAAAAACCCTTAAGTAATTCCTACAGAAAGCAAAGTGTGGAGGAGTACAGTAAGTTGCATCAAAACACAGGATGGCCATTTAAGAGCAGCTGACTGGTTTGCCGGTTGCAGTTGTGCTGGAAGATGGAGAATGAACCGTCACCAAAGCTGTGAGATGAGGGATGTGGCTCCTGAGTATGCAAAGAGCCCAAGAATGGGCAATGCTGCAATTTCCATCTCTCCCAGCCCCCATGACATTTCCCCTCTGCCATGACCTTATTGGGTAGGATAGGCTTATTTTTCTAGCAAATGCTCAGTTGATGAATTTCAGCTGCTCATCACAATTTTTGCCTTTTGGCTGGACCCCAAAAGCATTTTAGCTTTTGGCAAAGGAAATTGGGATAGGTGCTATTTTATTTATTTATTTTAATAAGTAAAAGTACAGTAATTTACCTCTGAAATGATTGCTCAACCCAGATTAAGTTCTTGCTACTGTTGCTCCTGGCGCAGGCTTGGCAGGTGGCTCGATAAATTGATAATATGCTGCACAATCTGACAAGGAGCTTTATCAATCAAAACAAGCCCTGCTGTTCAGCTCAACAGGAAAGTTCAATCACTCTTCTCTAGTGGAATCAGTCTACACGTAATGCTTTCATCCCAAGATAATGTTAGAGACTGCAGATTTGGATCTGCTCTCACTGCTCCAGGGCTATTTATAACTTTGTACCTTGAGGGTTTACTAATTAGCAGCCTTCTTCCACACCCTTTGATATCATTAAAGTAATCTCAGTGTAAGCAACTACTTTCTGATGATATCTCTGAGGGAGTGGAGAACAGCTGGAATCATTCAAAATATCATAGTTTGAGCAGTTCTCCAAGAGCAGTGATTGAAAGATGGCAATAGTTTTGCCTATGCAAGCAAAGCCAGCAAAGCACCCAGGCTTCTTCAGGGTGGCTGTTGCTGACGGGATATGAAAGACATTTACTCGCAGCTGAGTCCAGAATCAGGAGATAGCAGGGGGTTAGTATGTACTTTTTCTAGTCATTGCAAACATCACTTTATCAGGTAAGCAGCTTTCAATCATTTTTTGTTCCCCCTCTTGCCCACCGCCCATTGGCCTTGTCTTGCTCAGCATGTGGGGTCTTTCATAGTCGAAGACCCCCAGCGTATTAGGGACAAGGTAACAACAAAACGAGGACCCGAACATGAGGGCTTTGTGAGGACTCGGAGAAAGCAGCTGAGAGCTCAGTACTGCCTGCCTGGAATCACTCAGTGTTTCCCACACTTTGCAAACCCTCTGGTTCCTGGTTTCTCACACAGGAGAGCTGGGATAACTTGTTTGGAAGATGAATTTAACACTGCTGAAATCTCATCTCAGGTAGTTTCTAATAACATGGTGGGTGAGGTTTATTTAAACCATAATTGCTTGCATTTTTTTTCCACATTACTCGCTTCGCTGCTCCACAACACGAGTTAATTTAAAGGCTTGTCATTAACTTAGCAACTCATTCTGCAAAGTTCAAAACTAGAGACGGGAAAAAGTTTTCTCCATGTTAAAAATGCACTTCAGACCAGAGTGATTCTGATATGATACAATGGCAGCTCCTACTCAAAAGATGAGCCCTTGCAGGAAAACGTGCCTTTTCCAACAGCCACTTTCATACCTGCCATTAATTGCCTGCTCTCGCTTGCGTGATCTCGTAGCAGCTTCCTGCCCTTTGCTCCTTTTTGTTCTTATTCCTGTTTGAGCACTTCCTTTTGTTGCCAGTCTCTTGCTCCCCTTCAGGACCATTTTAGAGAGATAATAAAATCCTCATGCAGATAGAAAGAACCAGAGACAAACGGCTATGTGAGTGTATTTATGTTTATAGCATGAAGCCAGAGAACAGGCTGTCCTGGGTTCTGGTTTCCAACTGCAGCATAAATCCATCAGCAAATATGTTACAACCCCGGAGAAGAAAGCAGAAAGGTACCAGCAGACACTGCAGGACATCCACTAGAGCCGTGTCTCAGAGGACTCCCTATCTCTTAATTCTCCAGAAGTGTGAAAGATGGAGGCTTTCACCCCAAATTAAACAAGCTGTCATTTAATTTTGCTGATGGGGACTGCAGAAAGGAAGCAGGGAGCCAATATCAGAGAAGGAGCATTAAGTACCTGGTTACATGCTTGAGTCTCCCTTGGTCAATAAAGCACTGGGGCACCTCGGAGCAGTGTCTCGGGCCATGTGCTGTGCTTGCTGCCCCTCAACCAGCCGCACAGTCAGCATTACTGGGATTCCATCCTCTGGTCTCTCATCCTTAAAGCACTTATTAACTGAGTAATATCATCCCCTCTCAGCCACTCAGGGAGAAGCATCTAATTAGTGAACATAGAACAAACTTTTCTTTGCCAGGCTTGATGCACACTGCATTTACTGAACTACAGCCCTATCTTGGGATGATAATGATTTCCTTCGCCAGATAGCAGTCTCCAAAGGGGAAACTGGCACTGGTGGCTTCTCAGAACAAAGGAAAAGACATAATAAGATTATTTTTTTCTTTTTTCCTTTGAATGTTTTGTATGCAGAGCCATGCTAAGTACAAACCAGATGACAAGCGAAGAGGATCGTTCTGGCTGATGCAGGAGTCCCTCTCTGTTCTGGTGAAAAAAGATGACAGCAACATTGCAAGAAAGCCTGGCTGAACTGAAGCCTTAATGTGAGATGTTCACATCTCAATAGACTTCGAGATAAATGGCCTTTTCTTGTCTTCCATATGGTTTTGCTTTCCATATAGCAAGTGAATCATAACATTGACTGAAGGAGAGGAGCTGTCCGACTGCGCTCACTGCACTGAGCTGGGAGAGGAGGGAAGAGGAGAGGAAAACTTGAAGGGCAGAGAGAGACCGTCTCTGGAAAAGTCATTGTGCTGATGGGGAATGACAAGATGGAAATGATGCAAGAAGTAATGAGCAGCACAGAACGCTGACGAAAGTCTGCCCAGCAGTTAGGGTGAAAGACAGTTATTCTGGCTGAGAAGCGACCATCTCCCTGGCATTCTTCACTCTCTTAACTGGGTTTGCACCAAACACCCTCACTAGTCAGTGTGCTTCAGGCCAAGCACATGCTTAAGCAAACAGCTGGTTCAGGGTCTTGGAGGAATGGTTTAAGGGGAGGTTATCTAGTCACCACTGACATCAGTGGGAGTTTTGTTGAGGATGTCACTAGGACCGTAATCTCAGTGATGCTCTTGAGAAGAGGTAGAAGCAAAGCATGAATGGGCTCTACTCCAGCATTATGCTGACACTACTAAGACTGCACTCAGAGAGTAAATTAGGAGCTGCAAACACAATCTTTCACCCTAGCAATATTTTATACCTTAACATATTAGTTGTCAAGGTTAAAAAGATACGAAATACATATTAACAGCCAAAGCAAATGCACTCAACGAAAGGGCAGATCCACACTTCAAGAAGTCTTTGGTTTTATAAACCAATTTAGCCCAGGTCTATTAAGAGCTTTTCCTGGTGAAAGAGTGAGAGTATTTTCTCTGCTATAATCATATCAGCCTGTATTCCGGGTTAATGGAAATGAATATTACTGCCAGATTTTGTTCTTTCCCTGCATGTAATCTAATGCCATATGGTTCTGAATGGGTATTAAATCCTCCATGTGCATGACCTCCCCGAGGTTTTTATCATTAGAACCTTAAAATAATTCAAGGAAAGCTTTCCCAAAGCCTGATCATAAACCTCCTAATGAGGGACTGAAGTCACAAAGAAAATCCTCTTGTTAATTCCAGTTTGGTGTTTTTCCCCCTTTATGACAAATAAGCAAGAATTCACAGTAACAGAGATGCTTTTAAACCGTTTCAGTGGAAAACACATAAAAAATGAGCATTCAGGTTAACAGTTCAGGTTCCCAGCAGGGTCCAGAGATGCAGTAACTGATCAGCCATCTTCAGCCTCTAATACAGGGCCCAGTAATGTCACCATTCCTCAAGGCAAGTAGAAGTTACTCTGCCAGTAAGTGACTGCTTTATTCCCAGTGTAACATAACACCTAGCGTCAGAATAAATATGATCCAGTGTCAGATGAGTGGCTGAAATGGGACCTTATCTACGCAAAAGTACAGGGACTTACATGAACACCATCTTTACACTAACTGGAGTTCAGCAACAGCAGCTAAATTCCCAAAGATTTTCCTAAGAATTTTCTGCCCCTCATTTGCACAGAGTGGAGGGTACATTTTAATGATTTTATGTTTGGTTTTCTACTTGTTGTTTACTGCATTGCACCATGCCTTACTTGCTGCCTGTGAGCACGTAAGACAAAATTGTTCATAGCCTCATGGGTTTTCTGTACTTCTCGTTACCGGCTCATCCAAAAGCAACATAAGTATTCCTGCAGCTAAATCACATGTTGTGAGAATAGGGAGGGGTGAGAAATAATCAAGTAAAAAAGTTTTACTAATTTTGTGGTGTCCAAACTGTCCAGAAACCTTGTTTCTCAGAGGCCTTTACACTGTGCACGCAAAACTCAACTCTCATTAATATCTATTGCAACTGGGAATATGCAACGTCTGCAAAAACCAATCTTTGGCCAAAACCACAGAAGTAGTCATCTTGAAAGAGTTTTGTTCGGGTAACTGAGGAAACTGAATCCTGTTCATCAGGACAGCATTCAAATGCATGAGACCTTAATCATGGGACCATCCTGCCTTGCCCTGAAGTCCCAGACTCACCTCCCATGATGTAGGAAGAGGAATCTGACAGATACCATCCTTCTTCCAGGGGTTGGCACTAGAGCAGAGCCACCCAGGGTGGCAGGAGACCTATAGAAAGAAAGAAACAAAAAAAATAAATAAAAAGACAAAGCCTGCCTCAATACCCAGCAGTACCCTGTCACGTCACCAAGGATTGTATCATTGCGCAGCACATCGTTTCCCCAAACCAGAGACACTCTCTCACACTTAGCATCATACCTGCAGCCACACAGACAGTGTGTGTACAGGTATCTGCCCCATATGCTGGCAGAGATGCAGATAGTCTCTGGAAAGGTTAGGGAGAGACAGGGACCTTTTGCCACAGCTCAGAACTGAACCAGGAGCACTGAGCTCCAACCAGGCACTGGAGAAAACAGCATCCTGATAGGCAACAAGTCAGTTCATTAAACTTGTGAATGCAAGTCTGCCCCTTCTTACCTGCAACAACAAATGTCCTGCGCTCACCCCAACTCCACCTCTTATCCAACCATGTCTTCTTCACCCTAATTCCATCCCCTGCCTCATATTCACTGTTCATGTCCTTGTGAGCCTCCTCACCTTGCCTCCAATCATCTCTCCTGCTTACTGCTCTCTTCATTCATCTCCACACATTCCTTATCAGCCTCATTAGCAGCTCATTAGCTCCCAGCATCTCCCAGACTCCTGTACTGCTCTCTGCCCACTGCCTTGCTGGTGCATCTCCACTGAGGGCAACTTGATGCTAGTCATCCCCACCTCAAGATGTCATCTGACCCAGAGGAGGTATCTGGGCAAGTAAATTATTTGTTTCTGTGGTGGAATACTGGCAAAGACTTAAGGCCAAAGCCTTTTTGGAAATTGGAAGAGATCAGAACTGGGAATGGAGCACAACCAAACTCAGCAACAGATAGTGGTACTTGTCCCCATCATCACCTAGTGTCATTTTCCTTCCTAGCACCCTGGCCATGCCGCAGGAGCAGTGTGGGCTGCTCAGGACCAGCACAGAAAAGGCAAAACCGGGTATGGAAGAAACTAATGACACTGTGCAGAGTTTTTCATCCTGCAGCCAGTGAAATCCTGCCCCGAGTGTGGTGTTTTACAGCTGCATGCAAGTTATTTGTTATCCCAGGCCAAAAAAAAATGAGCGGATGGTTTCTGTCCATTCCTTAGATGCCACATTTCAAATGAACAAAGGAGCAATGCTGCCACCAGCCCTCCCCAGAGAGGGACCTGATGGGGCAGGGAGGACAGGCTGCTCTTTCTGGGTAAACCCCACGCTGGGCTGGGACTCGGGCCGGGGTATGGGCTGCAGGGCCCCAGGATGCTCCGTCTCTGGGGATAAGGAGTATTTCTGGCACGTCTGCCTGGCACCTCCACCGCGCCGAGCGCAAGGAGGGGGGCAGCGGGGGCGAGCAAACTTTGCTCTGCAGCACTTTCAAGACAAAGCGATTTTACTAAAAAAGGAACTTGGAGCACTTCAGTCCGTCGAGGGCTGCAGAGGCCGTGCCGGCTTTGTCTGCATCCCCGCCGCAGTCCCCGGCGCCCAGAAGGAGGAGGAGGCAGAGGGAGGAAAATGGCAACAGGCAATAGCAGCTCGGCAGCCCCCGGCGGGCTCAGGGCCAGCTGCAAGCAACCCGGGGATGTTGGGCAGCCCACAGCAGGGTTGGGAGAAGAAAACGTGAGGCTAAATCCAGGGTTTGGTGGCCGGTCCCGCCGAGGAGGAGCAGGCGACTGCGGGAAATCACTTCCTCTGCTTTGTTCCCCTTCCCCCTCTCGCTGCCTACTGACACTGTACATTCTTCGGGGTACGAACCATCTCTTGCTATGTGTCTGCAACCCACACGCACCACGGGACCCCGCGCTCACCAGGGACCCCCCGCCGCGTGGGTACTGCCGTGGGTGACAGTACTCTCAAAAATAAAGTTCTGGCTACATGGAAAATATTAGCAAATTATAACATTTCCCTTTATAGCTGTGCTGCAGACGGCGGTTCCAGATCGCCGTAAAGCACACTTTCTTTTTCTTTCCGTCCCTCAGTGCAACTTGACAAGTTTTGTGGTTTTTTTCTTCATATGTGGGTTTATTTTATGTCACTGAGCACTGGCAAGGACAGAGAAGCTTTTAAATTGCAGTAATCTGAATTCTAGAAATAACAAGCTACAAAGGTCCGTGATTAAATGTGGAGCGCGCAATATCTGCAAAAACAAGTACTCTGTGTTCTTTAAAAGATCGTTTGGATAATAGTGACATAACCTCAGTACCCGGTCGTGGTCCAAATTAATCAGCAAATATGCCTCTGGAGCAGAACCATCTAACTTAGGAAAAGAAACAGAAGTACAGTCACCACCAGTAGGAGAAATTAATGCATTCCACTTAGACAAAGATTAATTATTATGAATCACTCCAAAAATACATTTGCCCCAAGTGGGAGTACACACTCTTCTATTCATCAAGTTGCTTTCAAATAATCATTAAACATCTTAAGACAGAAGACAATTTTGTTCACCCAAAATAAACACTGCTAAAAGCTACAAAATGAGGACCACCTTTTTTTAATGTCTGGAGCATTTTGACCAAGAGTAGTTGCCCAAAAGTGGGACAGGCAGAACATCTGCTAGAAGAAATGTGTATAGGTGCAGAGGACTCTGCTAATTCCAGTATAATTTTTCGTGTTAGAGTTTTCCTGTTAGTGTTGATTATTCCATACCATTTTTATCCTAAGTTCAGTGAATTAAATTTATATTTGCTACTAATTTTGTCCTGTTAAGGGCCTCAGCTGTAGTCTCAATGGCATCTCAAAGGGTCATAAAGCAGATTTAAAGCCAAAAGTCACCTCGGTTGCATGTTTTGGGGAAAAATGAACAATGGTGGTTTCAGAAAGGGCATGAGTAGCTGTCTTAGTAAGGTCTCCCTTTGCACAGGGGTTCTCCTATTAAAAATGCTTCAGGCGGGTGATGATTTTTTTTGTTTTGGTGGGACAAGTACGTGCTGAAACAGACTGGTTTATTAACAGCAGACTTGGCTCCCCTGCATCACCAGTCACTTATATTTGATTTTTCATTTGTCTCTGGGTAGTCCCTGGTAGACACGTCCTGGTGGCAATGCTCTGGTAGAGTATTGCTTTGGGTAAGGCAATGTGCAAGAACAAGAACTTAGTCAAAATAAAATGACTTTGTCATTTACAAGGAAAAAAGAAAAAGTGCAAAATTAAAGGACAACGGGAAGCAACTATGTTACCAACTGGAGAATATATATATATTTTTTTTTTATTAAATTCATATATACAGAAAGTTACTCCTATGAAACATTCCCCAAACCATCACTCCATACTCGTGGCTCAGCACTCCTGGTGGGATAGGAATGAGAAACTTCTTCCCTTTTGCTTTGCAGGGCCAGGGTGAGGTGCAAAGCAGGGAAATATCATCTATTATTTAATCAGTAGAACCCCAGATGTTGTTGAGGTTGACTTCACAGCTACCTTTATCTGGGAGACTAAGAGATGGCCTTCTAGTTACAACATTTTTAGCAGTCTTCCTTTTCTCCAGTATTAAAGACTCTTATAATTTAAGGCTCAGTCCTCGTCCAGTCCAAGCAGTGTTGATAGGCAGTGCTTCCACTGACACTTTTTCCATTACAAAATAATGTTCTACCCAAACATACTTTGTTTGACACCAATAAATCAGGGCAGCTCTTTTAATCATACCCGAGACTGAACTAGGCCAATTTTTTTTTTTAAAGCTTATAAAATTTGGTGACTTTTCAAAGAAAACTTTTTTTTTTTTAAGTGGCACAGTCCAGCACTCCCTGTTCCTGGCAGCAGCTCAGAAGCGCTCTGAGAAATGCATCTCTTGTGGCAGTTCTGACCCAAATGAAATCAAGAAACCTTGGAAATCTCATGGGAGATGGATTTTTGTGAGTTTTCCAATTTAAACAGGTGGAGATAAAACAAGATAAGTGTCTGAGATAGATCTGCAACATGTGGAAGGTTCATCTATAACTAGAAATGTCTGCCTTTATGTTTATGGCTGTACCCTTTTCTTGAGATATGCCTACAGGCACTTGATTAACGGTGGAGGGAGTTACGTAAATGAATGAATGGGGAAAATAGATGTAGTAGAAAGAAGCCTTCATTCTTAACTCTGACAAATGCTAGCTTTCCAAAGGACAGATTATTTTAATTGGCCAGCTAGTGCCTCAGGATGGGTTTGAAATGACAGGGAAAGGATCTTCAAAAGCCCAGCAATTCTGATGCTTTTCCCAGGCAGCAGCAATGATTAAAAAAAAAAAAAAAACCAAAAACCAAAAAACCAACAACGTAATGTTTGTTTCTGTTACTTAGATATTTCAAATGTGTTGCTTCAAATCAGCTCTTAAGTTCTTCTACCATATTCACATGGCAAAAAGAGAAATAGACAACATCTTTATCTTCAGAACAGCTTTCTCAAGTCACACCACAGTTTATTTTATGACTCCAATATACTCTGTATTTCTTTTACGCCATTTCTTCATTACCACCTCAACATTAGCAAGTGTTGCTAAGTAACATTCTACAGGCCCCTATAATTTCGCTACATGACTGCACTATAACCACACGTTAATACTTCACAAAGGCAGTAACTATCAGCAATAACCACTATATTACTTTAAGGGAAACCACGGTACTTTCTCATTATGGCTGTATATGCTTCCGAATTGCACCAGTCACCAGGGTAATTCACTGTTGCTGCAGGCTGAGATGAATAAATTCCCTGGTAGATTTACAGAAATATTGACGCTTCTCTCATGTAATGGATGCGTGCAATGAGTTTAGCTGCGACTCATTTCCCTTGCATATTAAACAGCAAGTGCATCGGTTCGCGCTGCTGCTGGCTGAATACTTGCCGTGGGCATTATGCATTCACCGTAGCCACTGCACGGGCAGTATTGGGAGGGCTCCCGCTGAATCAGCAGTGTGGGATTGAACCAGCCATCAGTCAGCTGGGTCGTAGGCAGCGACATGACAGCAGGATGACTGGGACATGGTGGAGATCTCTGGTCAGTCATAGGGGCTCTTGTAAACTGCTCCAGTTGGACAACGTATGATGCCAAGATGTCACCACACAGAGTGGCTGGGAAGAAGATGATCTTGGGAGGCTTAGCGGCTCAGTGCTTCGGTTGTGGGTCAGCCGCTTGGGTGTAGATGGAAAAGAGATTGGTAAGGGTGAGAAGTCCTGGAGAAGGTCACCTACAGAAACTTGATATCCTAGAAGGTTCAACAGCAATAGGAAGCCAGTTACCTGAAGACAGGTGGCATGAAAAGACATACACCAAGAAATATTTTAGCTTAACTCCTGCCTGAAATGATTGACTGGTCTTAGCCAGCAAGGACAGAAAGAAAATCCACGTCTCAAACAAGAGGTGATGATGCTGCTGGAGTGGGATAAAGCAAGACACTTATGAGCTGCGTCCCAGCCACGCAGAGTTTAGAGGGAGTTTTCTGCCCGCATAAAATTTGAGAAGTCAGACATATAATTACTGTGAAAAAAAGAATCATTTTTCATCCTTTTCATTCTGTGGTAAAAGAAATAAAGGAAAAACAAATACCTTTAATAATTTCAAAAAGTTGCACTTTGTCATCAATCTCAATTTCACGTAACGAGCCTTGCAGGAAGTTCAAAAGCTGCAGTGGGGTGAAAACGGGCTTCAGGGATGCTGGGCATTGCAGAAACATAGTTCAAATTGTGCCAGATAATGTCTGTCTCAGCCTTAACGATATTTTACTATTAAGCCTGTTCTAAAATGGAGACTGTATGTGTGTGTGAGCATGCATATGTTTATACATACACACGATTATAGAGAGAGTACCTGTGTGTGCATGCTGCTGCATGCATGGTCATACACATGCACAAATGTATCTGATGGCAAAGGGAACAGAGTACTTCACTAGCTGTATAAAGATTTAATTTCATATCTAGCATTTTCCCTGGTTTGCTTGGTTGAAGGCCTAGTATTTACATGTTTCATTACATAATCAAGATTTTCTCTCTCTCAAGGAACAGACTGGTTTGCCATGCTCAATAAAGTAATGAAACATAGAATAAATCTTTCTAGTGGAATAACTACATGATACTAAACCCATGTTTTATCTGATCCTCACCACGTACTCCAGTTTCTTTAAATGTATCTTTGTAGCAACCAAACTAGCTATAAATTAGTCATGATGATAATACAGCTGAATTTAATTTCAAAGTCTCTCAGCAAGTTGTTAAGGGTTTCTTGCATAGGTCACTCCTGAGGAAATGTGAAAACTCTGGTATGATTTATGAATATTGCTATATTACTAGAGTATAAAAGGCTATGGGGAATACAAGCACATAAACCTCTGTTTAATTCCGTTCCAATAAAAATTTCATTTCTTATAGCAAAATAAACATGTAAATCAATGTTTAATGATTCTGTTGTTTTATTACGTAACTTATTATTTGCCTTTAAACATCCAAGCAAAGTAAAATCTGCGACCCTGCTCATTTTTGTTGAAACATAATTAGTTAGCAATTAGACCTATTCTACAGAGGTTTCTTCCTTCAATGGCATTCATAATGCAATGTAAGAGAAGAAAGTCCAGGAACAGCCCTATTATTAGCCAATTTTTCTATGTAAACATTTTTTGTTCTGAAATTTACTCAACTGTCTAAGGAATAATTAGTTTCCTAAAATTACTACACCGTCAACATTCAATTTCAGAGATGCTGTTACCTCGAGACTTGTTGAACAAGTCGTGTGGACATACAACTTCCGTTCTTCTCATCATGTAGCCTATCCTCATATTTGGGAAATACTCCCATCGGCATTAATCCCTTTCAGCTAATGGAATGGCAAATGGCCAATAGTGAGGAGAAGAGGTTAAAAAAGTTAAAACCTTGGCCATTTTTGCCAAATCACAAGCTCATCACAACTCTAGACTTGTATTAATCACCTACTGAAGATCCAGCTCTCCTTTAAGAAACTGAAGTCCATGGGACTTGCACAAGTAGGAACATGGCGACGTTTTGCAGGATCTGGCCATTGCTGTCTGTAAGCACTGTGTCCTGCTGGCTTTTGCAATACCATGCAATGAAAATGTCCCTCACACTAGCGAATGGGTAACCTCCTAAGCTAGTATCATTTCTAATTTATCGTAGGTGCATATACATTAGTTTCTCAGAAATATTGCACACGCTTCTTGATCACTGGGAGGCAGTAATCCCCAAGCTTAACCAGGTTTTCTCTTGGACGTATTGCTTGACCTTAGATGAGTCACTTAATCTCTCTTTCTCTCCCTGTTTTGCTGTCTAGAAAAGTAAGATAATATTAGCTCACCTCATCTGCTGAATAAGGCTCACAAATAGCTGATGTGAGATTAATATTTCTAAAGTACTCTGTTGCTGAAAAAATGCTGTCAGTCCAAAGTGTATGCTACTATAATTATGGTATACAATAGAAATCAGGCAGGTAGGCATATATTCTTGTGCCAGCCTTTATCTCTGCTACCTGACTTCACATATACACGTCTAATGGAAAAGGGATTTGAAAATTAAAGTGTCCTTGAAACTAGACTAGAAACTTTCAACCAATGGGGAATGTCTATCAATGCCTGTCTGGGGCTACTACCAGTTGGCTCTGTCTGATTTTGTTGCTTCATGTGCCAAAATCCACCATTCGTACTGGTAAAGGATGAAGGAACAGCTTTGAGAAAAGGATCGTGGTAGGTCAGGGTGCAGCGGGGTTTGAAGAGACCCTTCAGGTTTTGACTCACAATGTCTCTGCCAAAGCCGCACACCTGATGATGGTAGAGCAGGAGATGACAACAATCCCACCATCTCCATACACCCATCATCCTGTACCTGACAAGGGGACCCAATGATCTGCATTGCAACCCGCTTGCAAATGAATTAAAATACATAACTATTCTGTTTGGCTGGAAAGTCCCAGAAAAAGGGTGACTGTCCCATCTTTTTTCCTTCCTCAGAAAAAAATGTTAATCTGATTTTCTGAGGTTACCACTACGTGCCTCGTATCAAAGCCTTGTACAAATCTTAATGCAGTATCTTTGCCACAGAGCGGGAGGAGCAAGGAGCTTTTCAGTAGTCCTAAGAGAGCAGAAAAATATTTTTTCTTTTAAACTATCAAGTCATCACAAAGGGCTGTAGTTTTAGAATGAATGAGATTGCACTTATGCTAAATACCTGCTGCCTTGAATCCCCCTCCCTCTCTCTTCTGTGTCTCTTTAGCTCTAACTTTCTTCTACCTGGAAAATGCCCTGCGCATTTTAGGTACTACCAGGAACAAGCAACAGCCCATGTGCCATTCAGTCACAGCTGGTCCAAGGCATTTGTGAAAAATAAGTCATTTTGTTCTCACTGTTGGGCACAAAGTGGAACAGTGGGTGAAGCAGGCATTTTTTTTTTCCCCAACTCCACATTTCCGCAGGGAATTCCGCCAGATTTCTCAGTATCCACCCAAGCAATATCGTGGTGCAGCTGTACCGTGTTATACCAACTGAACATGTGTCCCCACTGCCCTCCAGGTTTGTACACCTCTGAGTAGAGGACAGCATTACACAGCTGCTTTGACTAAAGCATGGGTCAATTTGATTGCATGCTATTTTACTATGTAGATGAAAAAACGTGGGCTGTTAGCTTTCTATAAAACGAACAAGGAAAAAAACCCACAAACAACAGCCTGGAGACAAAAAGCCCCCAAAAGTTCCAGAAAATGTCAAGTCCAAGAAATGTGGTGGGTGTAAAAACCACAAATTAAGCTTTACATTCATATACAGCATCTACGTTTGTTCTGAACAATGCTCAATGGTGAGAGCCGGGAACCACGTGAGTGTTGCCTCCCACTGCGGACATGCCTCCCATTCCCAGGGCCGGTCAGGAGCCACCCCTTCCCATGGATGTCCCTTCCCACGTACATCCCCACAAAGCCACTGTCTGTTCTGCGTGGCACCAGGAGGAGTTTTGCTTCCTCTTTGGAAAGCCCTTTCCAGCAGGATGGAAGTGGTCTTGGCTCTAATAGCTGGGGGTACATCTCTAGGCAATGTGTGAACAGGTACCAGACCAGGTCATTGGATACGGTGCTACCTTGTGCACTGCAGAAATTTGTGGGGAGCTGTGGAAGCCACTGCCTTGCTCCAGATCTAGTCGAGGATTGAGGTTGGCTCTTTAGCCTCAGCCCAGAGTACACAGGATTCACCCAACACAAGGGTTGAGACAATAATTAATCCTTGTTTCCCATAATAAGTCAGGAGAGGAGAGAAAATGTCAGCTATGTTGCTAATATTTGTATAATACCATTCACTAAATACCCACTGAAATTTGACTTAATTTCCAGATTAAAAAAGAAATCAAATTAGAGATTTTTCAGCAAACCCTTCTCCAAAATTTGACCAACGTTGATTTTTTTTTTTTTTTCTTTCTTCTGGTCAAAAAAACCTCTTTTGACAAACTTAAACAAAATACAAAATCTATTTAGCATGAACATCCTCAGCTCTGCAAGGTCTCTGTAGGTTATAATGCACAGAGTGCTTTAGGGGGGAGAAAGTGCTTTTGAACAGGCTGTGTTTTAATACATACAGTCAAAGAGTAGAAACTATTTTGAAAGAAAGGCTTTATAAATATTTGGTTTTATGCAACTGGTGTAAGACCTCACTGAATCAGTGAGTGGAAATGAAAATTATTATATAAACCTACTTTTTCCTATGTCCTATGCTGTTTTGGAAGTTAATCTAGATGCTATTACATCTTGCAGAAATGACAACTATGTATTGGGACTTAAAATCTTCAATCCTTTCAGAAGACATTATAAAACTCACTTACACCATGATATTTGTGAAAACTAAATGCTTGCCCACCTTCATGACTTTCTCAGAGAGGCTGCACGGCAAGTGTGTTTAAATCTTTCGACTGAGATTCGAGCAGTTAGAAGGATCTACTGAATTGTTGGCAACATGAGCTAATGTTGAACTAATATGAACTTCATGCAAATTTTTGCATTTGCCAGAATTGCCGGTTGGGGCGAACTTGTAGTAACAGGCTTGTCGGAGACCTGCCAGGGGAGTCTCTCTGGCAGGCTGAGAGCTGCAGCTGGAGCTGCCTTTTCTTGAGTTTGCTCTGAAGTTAGGACACGCTTGCGCAGCTCAGCTATAAACTTTCAGCTGGAGAGGAGACAGAGAGGAACCCAACAGCCCCGAAGCAGCTGAATGTCAGGATAATCCCAGAGCAAAGTCAAACCTTCAGTGAAACTGTGAAAGTGAAAAGTTTGTTGAGGCCCAGACTGGGTCCAAGCCCATCTCATCGGGCCTGAGGAAGCTGTGGACTCAGGAGAGATGAAAGCATGCAGTTTGCTCTTTTTAATGACCGTCTGGGCTGCCCATAGCCAGAAAGGCATCTCCACCCCTGGATGAGAGGACCCACCACCTGCATGGAGCCGCACATGTGGAGCTCAGCTCCCACCAGACAGCAGCTCAGTCCATCCCTCCTTCACTGCCTACTTGACCACTGTCACAGCAGTAAGGCAAGTTTTACGGGCCGAAATGACACCTTAAACCCTTTAAAGACCAAAGAAAAGCCCAACTGGACAAGCTTCATCAGTTACACAGCTGAGTCCAACACAACACATTTCAGTCCTCACAAACTTTATCTCAGCAAAGACAATATTTGGGCTTATCTTCTTTTCAGCTCTCCCAAGTAGAGAAGCTGTTGTTGTTCCCTTAAGAAAGCTCTTCCCAGTTCACTGTCAGGAAGATTTCCCTGATATTTCGCCAAGAGTTGGATAACAAATGGCCGATGAAACAAAAAACAAGATCAGGCCAGAAAGAAGAGAGGAAATATTTAAAAGGAGGAGAAAGGGACAAATGACTCTTCAGAGAATATGAGCTACAGAGAATGCGCTGAGTTTGTGTCTGGTACATTTTGCTTCATTTCCAGTAATTCATGCCCTGTATGATTTCTAGAAACAGATAGATCAAACATTTATAAAAACCACACCAGCGGAGCCATTGCAGCCGATGAAAAAGTAGATCCCAGATGAGTGGGGAGAAAAAGACAAGATTTCTAAGTTTTGACAGTCAAAATAGATTGTCACTGGGCCAACACATAGAATTTTCCCCTTCTAAGTTGGGCTGAAAAAAAGCAAATAGGATCATTTCTTCTGTCCCTTATCTCTCTGTCCAGAGGATTCCCTCCACCACTGCTACCCTGCACTGGATGGTCCACAGACCTCAACCAGCACCTTTGGGTCAAGGTCCGTATTTCCTTTAGGAGAAGAACAATGTTTAGTGCATGGACAGAACCAGCCAAACCTCCAAAGACAAAGTCACCCAGCAGATGCTCTGAAACCAGCAAGTCTTTCAGCGTGCCCACTGCAAGGTCTCCCAGCGAGGCGGTGCCATCGTTGCTCTCAGGCACTCCGAGAGAGACAGCGAGCGTGTTGCTGGCAGAGACCAGGCATTCCAGACTTAACACTGGAGAGGACTTTGGAGGAGTTTGGAAACAGAAAACCTAGTAGGAGAGAGGGGAAAAAAGACAAAGAGGAGACAAAAAGAAAATGATGAAAAAGAGAGAATGACAAAAAAAACCTATGCTGTGTAAAATTTGCATATAAAGAACAATAAAATAATGCTCATTTGCAGAAACATTATGAACGAGCAGTAGCTGCTTATTAGCAGCATCTTCCTAGGACCATTTCCCACATCTGTGTTTTCCATTAAGACCGAGTAACAGCCTCTGGAGCACACACTGTTCTGTGTGCATCTACCCAGTGACTGTGAAAATCAAAACTGTCTGTTACACAAATATTGGGAAATAATTCTCTAGATAAGCTGTGCATGTATTCACAAGTAAAATATGCAGCCATACCAGTCTGCGCACACAAAACACCCAATTTGTACGTGCAAAATAGGAGCTCGAGGCAGCTCAGTACTTTAGAGGAGACCAACCTCTGAACTGGCAACACCAATCCATCGGAACTGTCACTGCCAAACATCAGCGTAACAACAGCCATCCAAGAAAAGCCACGTCTTAATTTCTGCTTGAAGAAGATTTTAAGAAAGAAATCTTAATTTCACCAACCTTCCTCAAGTCCCTCATCCATGAATCCAGAATATAACTCAGACAAGAATGCCCTTATTCTGACTATCTAACGCATCATTCAAGGAAGCTCAGGTGTTATTAAGCCCTATAAACTATCACATTTCTACCCCCTTCTGACAAAAGTTACCTAGAAAGGCAAAAATTGTATCAGAAGCAGAGATTATTTCCCTAATAAAGTTTTCATGTAATTGACATTTTTGTTGCAGTTTTGGTACAAAGGGAAAGACTCAATCTCGCACATACAAATGGAAACTTCAGGTTATAAACGCCAGCTGATACCAGTGGTATTCTTCTACAGCACAAGCTGACAGTAAAGAATGCCAAAATTTCTAGTTGCTGCTAACAGACATTATAGCTTATCAAACCAGTTCACTGTTAGCTCAGCAATTCTCTGTTTCTGTACAGTGATTTTTATTTTCCTGGGTTAATAATATCCATATCAATTTTATGGGCGTGTTTCAGATCAAGAACATGTGCTGCTAGCTGGAAAATTGCATTTGACCTCTGATTTTCCTTATCTCTTTTCAGGTTTTGTTTTCTCTTAAGTTTAAAGACACTTTCATTAAAGAAATTATTTCCTTTCTTTGGGAGGCTGAATCAAAAGCCACTAAAATCAGTAAGAGTCTTTCCATTAATTTAGTGGGGCTTTACATTAGACTTTCAATTAGAAACAGTAAGTGTAGAAGTATAAAGAAACTAAAGATAAAGGAGAGGGGAGCAGGAGGTGGAAATGTTTCATGAACGTTTACAAACCTCTAAGGTTTCATTTGGCTTTATGTTAAGTTTAGGTCAAAGGTTTGGGTCAGCTTTTGTTCTCCTCAGTCCCCGTTTGCTCTGATCTTCTTTTCCAGAGCGGGAATCTTGACAGATGCACTGTGAAAAGGGAAAAATTGGTCTGAAAAGCTGGACTCAAGACCTGCTAGAAGCAGAATGATGAGGCAACCGCTTTGCAGTTTGTTTTCATGTCACAGAGATTGCAATTCCCTCAGATAAAGTAGCACAGCGTTTGAGTGAACCCTGCAGATATTTTAGGGAAACGTAATTAGAGGTCCACATTACAATTAATGTTCTTGCTTGGCCTCTCCTGCACCTCACCTCAATGGTGACAAATGGCAAAGCTGAGTTTTAGGACAGTGCCATGCCCTGAGGCAGAAGCATTGGCTGCGTTTGCCACTTGTAAAACTATTCACTTGGGGACAGTATTTTGTTGACCAGTGGCAAAACACAAAGTCTCCCACAGGGAGACGGATCACTTGTCCTCCAAAGGTTGCAGGGCTCCGGGATGCAAAACCACTGTCCCCACCAGCCTTTGCTTTGCATTGACAGGAGAGGGGTGAGGAAGCGAGAAGAGGATTTTGGCACTCATGACACAGCGATACGAATTAGGCAACTCCATAAGGAGAGACAGTATCTTCAGGTTAATTTTTTTTTTTTTAAATTTTTTTTAAATTTTTTTTATTTCTAGATGATATAGCAGGAAAATCAGAGCAGCTTCCTGGCATGTCTTCTAGCTAACTTCAAAGGTAAGTACAAGTTGAAAACAATTACTGAATTTAACTGAATTACGTTAATCAATTGGACAATTTGGGGGGTGGAAAGGGTAGCTGGTACCTAGAGAGGAAAGAAGGATGTTAGCAAGCGGAGGTGATAAAATTACTATCCCTGGGGGACAGCAGGAGAAACAGGCAGCTCTCAGCCCCGGAGCACTAAATGTGCAGTCACAACACAATTCCTTCTGCTTCATCTCCAGCTCCCTGCTTCTGCCTTACGTCCTTGTTCATCCCCACCTCAGCCACACCAGCACGAGTGTTTGCAAGGCCATGCTCTAACCCAGACCACTGAGCGCTGAGTTAACGCCAAAACCTTCTGCATTGCTTGGATGCAGGCTTACTGGATGGGGCTGGCACATTACATGTGCTTTGGCTCAGATTCATCCTGTCAAGTTTAGGTATTTAACCACAAAGTCCCTAATTCCCTTAAAATCCTTTTCCAGCAAGCAGAGAGAGATGGGCACCCCCAGGGGCAATCCCTGCTGCCGGAGACATCATTTTTCTCTCTTGCCGCTGACCATAGAGGGAGCTGGGGACAGGTCACCCTGCTCAGCCCAGCACTGTGCAGGACGGCTCTGCTCTCACAGCCTCCGTTCAGAGGCTTTCCCGTCTCCGCATGGGGGTAGGGACCACGACGTGGCCACAGAAGAAGAGAGACAAAAATAGGTTTCTGACCTACTTCTTGGCAGTAGGCAGCAGTGAGAGTGGCTGCCGGAGCCGAGGGGGATAGATCATAACCACGCGAACCGCACGGATGGGTTAGTGAGCTGGGAATGACATTGCTTCTCCTAGCTGGCTTTTCCAGCTTTCCTGTTTAAGCCTTTTCTCTCTCTTTTTCTCCATCCTCGACACACAGACCTGGACGATTTTTCCCCCTTTCATTTCTGTTGATGTCACATTTTCTTCTGTGTTTATGTGAAACAACATTGTTTGCCATGGTTTTGAAATCAGCTCAGGACATAGTTACCGTCTCACAACATCTATTTTGGAAACAGCATTTAGGAAACATTTTCAGGCATGAATATTTGAAGATTATTTTATTCAAGTCACCTTCAAATATGAGATTTTTTGCATTTCACAGGAATTGTGCTGTAACACTGTAATCCTTTATATTAATCGTTTCCCTTTCTGATTTAAATTCAGACATACTGTGGATTTATATTATTACTTTTCATCAATAGCAAGTACTTTCCATGCTAGCAGGCTATCAGTGATGTCTGCACTGAACAATAGAAAGAATCTATTCCTTGAAGGAGTTTTCTCTAGATAATTTTTTAATTTTTTATTTCTAGACTATGTTTTTAATTATCAATATTCTCTAGTGTTTCATCTTCCAGAGAAACTTCTAAGATTTTTAGGACATGTTCTTTTCAGACACCCAAATTATTTCCATATAGAGGCTAAGCTGGCACCATGGGACAGGCAGAGCTAAATACCTGACAGCTTTTACTCGTCTTCTCCCATGGGATGGTTTATACCATCTTGGCTGAAGCCCTGCTCCGAGCAGAGGGACCGGATGCAGTACACTGCACACATCCAAGCAGTCCCGTTGTAATCAATTAGTAAGATGAGATAATTTAAAAGAAAATATTTCCTTCGTCCCATACAAATAATATTTTCATTACTCATTTCAATTGGCTAAACAGCAAAACCAAAGCTTTTTCTTAATAAAAAGTGTATGGTCTTAAAGCAAACACCACCAAAAGTAAAGATGGTGGAATTTTTCTTTCTGGGGAAGGATGCAACAGAACTGATGGGGAGTTTTATCTTTGGGTCACAGATACTTAGGGCCAACCGGGGAACTCTCTTTGAAAAAATTAAAACTCCCCTGAGAAAAATAGCATGTTATCCCTGCTGACTGACTCCAAAGAAGAAAAACAACTGCAATTTTACCCAACACGTCCCGTTTGGTCCCTGTTCACGCCTGGGAAGGTGCGTTTCCCTCAGAGTGAGTCCGTTGCTGCCGCATCCTCCCATCTCAGTCTAGCTGAACCCCGAGAGGTTTCTCTCTGTTGTGTTGCCAGGATGGTCCTTACGTCCCTTCTGTAAACAAACAGGACAGGTCTCTGCAAACTCGGCAAGATACTTTAAGGTCCATTGGCACAGAGCAATCTTTTTCTGTTACAGGAAATCAGGGAAAGTGGACTCAGGCCTCCCTTTGGTTGAGAATCACAATTCTTGGGCATCCTATAGAGATGGCTGTTTAGGGTACACTCAAAAGACCCCAATACATCCTCAAAACAGTTCCTGAGCTTGCTTAGATTTAAAAAGCATGAATGTTGCCGCTGCTGTCGATGCCATTTGGGCTTAGATTTATGAAAAAAAACCTTCTTTTTTCTTTTCAATTAAACAAGCACATACCTGTACATATACTCACACTTCTTCAGAGGTTTGGGGGAATTAGATGTAAATGGCTGTTGATGAAATTCAAACGTCATGTACTGGTGCTGGAATTCAGAGCCAGCTTTCCGGGATTAGATGTCCCCGTCTAACCTCAGCTGTTAGGAATTATTTTGGAGCTTGGCCCTGGCAGGTGAGGGGGAACCATGAGGAGAACAAAAGGGTTTCTCTCTCTTCTGCCCCTGCTTCCTCCCTTCACAGCATTGGGCAAATGTGGTTTTAATTCAGAAATACAAATGTCATCTTCAAAGTCACTCTGGGGAGGAAAGGGGGGGAAGGAGAGTTTAAAAAAAAAAAAATCAATTGTATTGCAATTTATCAAGATTTTTTTACTGTGAAATTGAACTGGAAAGTCTTAACATCCGAGTGATGAGCAAGTGGGGGAGCTAGTCTGCAACACGCTTGCAATGCAAAGGACTTCCCTGCTGTCCCAAACAGCCTCCGATATTTTGTTTTCTTCAAGGCCACCCCTTTTCTGATGTAAATAAACCTGTGATCCCATGTAACCAGGAGTCTAGGAAAAACAGCTCCACCTTACGTGCTGGTTTTGGAGCGCTTAGAGCAAGGCAAAAGGTATCACTGAAAGCTGTTTGGGACTGTTAAGTGGTAAAGAACCATTTTTTCCCTATGTTATCCCCCACCTTGTGCTTTTGGAAGTCTCCAAGCTAGGAGCTATTTTTTTTTCCTCCAGGTTACGACAGCCACAATGCAACAGCTGTGTATGTGCTACAGCTCTGACAGCAGACGTGAATAATGGAAAAGGGCTACAAACACAAGAAGTCACTCTGAGTGCTCGCTGTACTTTCTTAATGTATGTGACATTGACATAATACGCCCCGGGGCATTTTGGATCAGACGGTGTTTGCCTGTTCCACGTGTTGGTTTTATGAACAGCAATCAAGTTGTGAAATACATGTAGGCAGTGTGTGTGGCGGGTGGCTTTCCACCCCGTGCATGGATAGGAAGCACAGAGCCATGGTGAAGGCACCACTCCCAACAGAAACCCCATTTTGCCATCGGAGGAGAGGGGTCCTGCTCCCTGGCAGGGCTCATGGTGGGCTGTCTGGACGCTGCTGCAGGGTGATGGTATTATACTGTCATTTTATCTGACTGTATAAACACACACAGCACCTAGAAACAGCTTTCATGATACACAGAAGCTCAACCAGATACATCCCGGAGGAGCAGACCTGTGAGTTGCATATGCTCCTCACCAGTATAAGAAATTAAAGCCTTATTTCCCAAGCACGCAGGCTGGATGGGAGTGTCGCAGCTCAGCAGAGAGTCACCCCAAGCCCCTCTCTTCCTTAGGCTGTGAGGCAGCAGCTCATCAATCATATACACAGTCCACAGAGCTGCGTTAGTGAATCACCAGCACCAAGAAGCACGTCTCCCCTTCCCACAGCCCCCGTCCTTCAGAAGGAAAAGTCCATTTCTGTAGGGACAGGAAGCAGGACTAATCCCTCTGTGATTTCCTCCTCTAACTCCTTCTCCTTGACACCCCATTCCAGCTTTCATCCTCCTATCTGGGCTATTTAGTCTAGAGCAGGGAAGACAAAGACGAGACATGATAACAGTCTTCAATTATGTAAAAGGCTTATACAAAGAGGAAGGCAATAAATTGTTATCCACATCCACGGGGAGAGCACAAAAAGTAATGGGTTTAAATGCGGCAAGGGAGAGCTAAGTTCAGCACTAGAATAACTTCCCTGCTGCAAGGGTCATTAGGCACTGGAGGAGATCGCCCAGGGAGCCTGGGGTATCTCCGCTGCTGCCAGGGTTAAAGAAACACGTTAGAGAAACATGTGTCAGGAGCAGTTTGTGTGGGGGTGGATGAGATGACTTCCTCAGGTCCCTTCCAGGTCTATTTTCTTCTATATCACGGCCATAACCATCCCAGCCTCGCTCCTTGGCAGACAGCCATGGCAGAACTCCACTTCACCTGTGTTTTTCGGTATAGGATGGCAATCCCGTGGCAGCAATGCACTTGGCTCAAGGAACAAATGAAGCCAAAAGATAGCATGATCTCTCCAGTCACCACCCAGCGAGCACAGCTGTCAGGTTCTGCAGGACCCAGACGATTACTGTGCACACTCCTAAATCATTTCATTGTCTCTTAAACAGTCAGCAAAAGAAACTCAAGCATCCTAAGAGCTCACCGCCTCTGCAGAGGACGAGGGCTCATGTTCACAAACGCACACTATGACTCTAAAGCAGGGGCACCTCAACAGCCTCCCCCAAAGCATGGGGATGTCCCCACAAGCAATACACTTGAAGAGAGTTACTTTTCCCAGTGCAAGAATAGCAGACACCTTGGACTGAGCTTGCATTTGCAACTGGTACAGCCTTGTCTTGCACAGCCCTTGTAAGAAGCAGCATCCCCTGAGATGCTCTACTCTGAAATGCACTTCTTGCCAAATCGCACTGAAAATGGGACTGATCATATGTTTACATAAGGATATCCTTAAGTGCTTTGCTGGATTGGGGCCTTACCCAGCTACATTTCAGGCTCTTGGAGGTCAGTAAGGATTGATTAGCCTCTCTGCATGACCTGGGCACTGAAAGCCTACATGTCTCAAAATGAGGATATTTTACCGAATATAATTTTTCTCTCTGTGTTTTAGATACCTAGGCAGAAAAGATGGTCAATAACAACAAAATCAGAAACAGCCCCCCTTTCTAACCAGCAAAAAGGTGTGAGTGAACCCTAACAGATGTAATTTGTATCATTACTGCTGATGAAGTTAGTAACCTTTAGCAAAGAGATATGGATCAATAGCTACTTGAGAAGATGCAGCTGCAGATACCTAAGTGGGCATGAACTAGGAAGCGAGGTGTAAAAGGTAATAGCAGAATATTTAAACCAGATGAAAGCTATAAGGTAGGTTAGTGACCTTGAAAGAACCAGATAAGTAAAAAAGTAGAGAAGGGCAACAATGATTTATATACTTGCCCTGCACAAATATTACAATGCTTATTGAAGGGTGTAGTAAATTATGAACAAAGTAGAGCTTTATTAGATTAATGACAGGGGAATTTATATAGGAAGGTTGGTGTCTTTGGAAAGTAGGTAAGAGAAATTAGTTTTATATTAACTCTTTTGTTTCCAGGCTTGAACATTTCTTTTTCTGCCATGGAGTAGTCTGACTTATGCCTGGTAATTACACATCTGTTTCCAGATCCTTGTGACACCAGTAGAACTCAATGTATGGAAAGCAATGGGACACCAGGAAGGGGTACCCATGGAGATGGAGATGCTAAATGCTAAAAGCTGGCAGTTCACCAACGGCCTCTTTCTGCCACTGTGGAAACAGGTGGGAGTTTTGTGATTGACTAAGAGGCTCCCAAACCCTTATCGTGATTACTGTGGTGATGTCCAGACCCCCTGGTCTTGGATCACACCATGCTGGTGTCTATAAAAAAGATGAAAGACGAGAACCACCTTCCACAAGTTTTAAATCTAGCAAAGCAGGGCAAAGCTTGGTAGGACAACAAAGGGCCACAGCACGAAGTGGTTCACACATGGTTGCACAAAAAGGCGGGCCAGGACCTCCAAATCCCATTTCCCACCCGAATGCCTAATCTAGACTAAAGGGAAGGACATTTCTGTCTGCAAGAGCAAACTTTTTGAACTGGCTTAAAGGATTCTGTTAAGGGGGAAAAAAAAAAAAAAAAGAGAAGAAATAAAGTCCACCCTAAACAGTTTTCAATATATGTGGTTCTCTTTGCAAAATACATGTATTAATCCCAGCCTGTTTATATCGGTGGGAGGGACAAATCAGCCATCCCAGTACTCATAATTACACATGGAAATATATTTGTAATCATATCAAGTCCCAGCAGTGACTCTAACAACTTCTTGGACCATTGCCATCCATAAAAGAGCTAACTCTCTAAAGAAAACATTCTGGGGCACAGTTTGCACCGGTTAATCAGGGCATGGTCAGCTGCATTACTGGAACACACCAGCCTGCTGATCATTAAGGTCTGTGATTGTCTCTTGCTGCAGGAGGAGTGGCGATGCTCTCCTCCAGCCCTGAGACTGCACTTAGTGCTGTCTAACTAGTGCTGACCACTGCATCAGCGGCCGAATTCTTACCTCCATCGTCAGGGTAAGGCCCGAGGAGCCGGCACCGTGAAGCGTGCTGCTCATTATTCATCACTTGCCACATACAGGTGACCTGAAAACCTACCCACAGACCAGTGAGCCCCCTTCGGATTTCTCTGCAGTCCGGATCAAGCCTCAGGAGAACAATTAGAATGAATGAGCTCAAATAAAAATGAATTTTTGAGAGTGTATTTCTGATCACTTTTGCATGCTGGTCTTTGCTCCCTGTAAGAGCCCTTGCCCAGGTGTAATGCGGCCAAAGAAAGTTTTAGCTAAGAGAGGACTGCAGGTTAATATCCATACTCAAAAGAGCTGCTTACAGGGGAAAAATAGGATGGCTAAGAAATCAAAAATATTCAACAGCATCACCACCCACAGAGAATAAATTTTGCAGGTAGGATAGTGCAGATACAGCTATTACGGAAACATGAATCGTCACCTCCTTTATTATATTTTTCCTTCCTTGTAAGATTTGTTCAAAAAGTGGAATATGCTAATAATCCCCTCTAATTTGTCTCCCTTGAAGTTTTCTGTGAGCAGAGTAACACATTCTGTTTGAACTCCATAATTCCTGTGTAATTATTTTTAGTTATGTTCTCTTTAATGCTCTATGGGCAGCTAATGAATTTAAGAAAATGTATAGTCTCCTTGAATTTCCTACTGTAATTTCTCACCAGCGTTAGCTTGAATTTAGTTGGCAGCTATACTCTTTTAAAAATTATCATTAAAACTCTGCCCAGTCCATGTGTGATCTGGACAAAGAGTTTTCCCCCATGCCCTTCTGCCTCTGCGTTACTCAACATCTCATCCTACGCCATTCAAGGCTCTAGTATCTAAGGACTGGAGTATTTCAGCTCTTCCATCTGCAAGAACCAAAGGATAAATACATATTTATTGGTCCATAACAGTCTGTACTGAAAACTCATGTCCCATGATGGGCTAACTACACATATGCAGGGAAAGCAGTCCCAGGGGACTTGGGTTGGACAACTTGAATTAGGCTGGGAAAGGGAAAAGCCGGGATGGGGTCTGCCGCTTCTGCACAGCGGTGACACTGTCTGCAAACGTACTCTTTTTTTCCATGAGAAAATGCAAAAAGGAGGCATGAGAAAAAGGAGGACAATTCCTTTCACCCCACGCTCCGTCCTTCCCCCGCCGCACCTTCACAAGAAATGGAAACCGATG
This sequence comes from Phoebastria nigripes, assembly GCA_035582835.1. NCBI lineage: Eukaryota > Metazoa > Chordata > Aves > Procellariiformes > Diomedeidae > Phoebastria > Phoebastria nigripes. The sequence continues at coordinate 270,284 of JAYKAV010002331.1, read as the reverse complement.
GCCGCCCATCTTCACCCTCACACCTGCAAAACCTTCCAGTGGCCTCATTTCCTCTCTCCTCCGCATCCTCCCACAGAAATGGGTCTATCTGTTAAACAGAAGTAACAAGACTGACTTTCTTTTGATTAAATATTTTAAGACCGCCTATGTCTGTATATGAAAACGGGAGATTTGTTTTCCTAAAGAATCTGCATTTTCTGAAGATTACAGGAAACTATTTTTTAAAGGAGATTCATAATTCTTTTGGGAGATTTTTGCCCTCACAGTCTCTTCTTCCTTGCAGGCAAGCCTTATCCAGATTTATTCATAGGAAATTCACCATGTGCATTTATTTTCTGATTTAAATAAAAAAAAGAAAGAACTAAAACTCATAGATGTTACGAGAGACTAAAGCTTTTTGTCCTGATGGTGCAAAAAAGCGTCATGATGACACAACAGTGAAACATAGAGCTAAATACAAAATTATAAAAACTCTGATATGGAAAAAATGTTGTCATTTGAATTCATCACAAAGAAATAAAATAGTCAATGCCACCTTAACACAAAGCATTAAAAACGCCAAAGTAACACCTGCCTGTGAAATGCTTGATTTTTATGAAAGTTTCCTACAGAAAATGGTCCCATAGAACTTTTTAGCTCTACTTAATCAGTGCAAAAAATCAAAGATGATGATTCTCATTTCCTTTTCTAAATGAAAAATGTCCATTTCATGAGGGAAAGGTCAGCTGTTAGGCAGAGTGCTGGTGCACTTTAAAGAACTTAAAATCTGCACCTGGACTTCCTCACATCCTAAATATTCCCCTCCCTCAGCCTGGCTAGGAATTGCTGTTTAAAACTACATTTTTGTTCTTTGTCTCTCCATTACTCCGATGGTTCCGTCTCTCTGTCTTAGAACTTAATCTTCCTGTAACATTTTCTGGATTATATACAACAAATACTGTTTAATGTCATAATCCCAGCTAGACAGCTATAGGAGTGTTAAATAGCTACTGTGACGTGTCTAATAAATAGCCATCTAACCACATTATAAATAACCTCAAATTCAGTCCAATAAATATTACAATAAATTTGTTTTTGCCAGTACATCTGTATAAATATCAGTAATAAGATAGACCAGAAAGGTTAACCATACTAAAGAGCTTTGATTTTGGAAAAAGTCCATGTGCAATACTTCATTCCCCATGGAGGCGGGGGGTGGGGGGGAGAAGAAGAAAAAATTATTCAGCGAGTAACATAGCATGGGGAAATGGAGAGATTCTTGAACAATCTGGAGTTTATTTAGATGAGAAAAAATGGGGCACGCAAAGCAGGGCATATTTAACTGAATGTCTATGGAAGTTGTGCAATCTTTGCATGCATTAAAAAGCAATAACTTTCCATCTATTAACTAGCTCCTATTGCCAATACCATTACCAGCAGCTGGAAACATCTACCGAACAAGACAGACAGACAGGTACCTTTTTCTTCCAGACTGCAATCCTGTATTGTCTGCCAAAACTTCTGAAAAATATTCCAAATATTTGGCTGAGGATTCAGTAGCCTTATCGATACTCGCCGCATTAGCTTTTCCTCACCTACAACTCACTTTTTGCCATCCTTTGAAGGACAGAAGCCAAGAGCATCTCAGCTGGAAGCGGCTGGCGTGGCCCCAGCAGGAAGGAGAGGTCTGTCCCCACCTCCCACGCCCGATGCCGTGCCCGTGCGTGCACCATGCGGCCGACCGCCAAGCCTCAACTAGTGCCATCGGCACCCCGTGCCACAGTATCAGGAGCTAGGTGGTTCATCTGTGCTCTACCACGTAGAAAAACGTTTTTTTCTGCTCAAGTTTGGACAGCTTTAAGGATCTTCCCTGGCTTTGCTTTCCCATTAGCAAAATACCATTCACTCGCTGTGAGCGGCGATGACAATACCTGCCACAGTTCTGTGTTTATTCCAGTCTGTCTAGTTTAGCTTGTTTTAGTTCTGTTTAGAAACATAGCGAAAAAAAAAAAGTATTCTGTTCAGAGGGAGCTTTTAATACCACTGTTGGTTCCCTATTTATATCCTCCTGGAGCCCTGGGATCAGGAGACAATACTACCAGTTTCCCCCTCGTGTCAGTCCACTCATAGAAAAAAAGACAAGTTATACAATAGTTCTACTGTTACACAAAGGATGTGTATAAAACATCTGCATAATCTAATACTTCCCACAGGGTCAGGCTGTTGGATCACGTACTCCACATTAGTTTCTAACTACTCAGTTCTGGTAAGGACTGTGGAGGCACACAATTAAATTATGAGAAATAGGGAATATTTCTTCCGCATTCAACTTCAGTCATCACTGATGCACGTTGAAGGTACTGAAGGTTGTCCATAGGAACTGAAGTTTTGGACAAAACGCTGTAAATGTGAAAACACCGATTTTCTGGGAGCCTACAGACCACAGCAGCAAAACACATCATATATGCCTATGCTGAAAGCGCAGTTACCTTGTCTTCTGTTCCTTGGGATGACAGCACACAGTGAGCTTGGAGTCCTCATCAGCTCCATCAATTGACAAGAACTCTCCAGGAGTTGACATACCTGTGAGAGAAGAGACCAAAGCTGTTTGCTCTGATAGGTGATACCATTGATCTTTCCATTCCCTCCATGGCTGTCCAGCCTTAGASTGCCCCACTCTTCCCCCATACATCTCTCCACGGGGGCCTGCAACATTTCCTCGCATTTGACAGCGTCTTCCTTCTCTGTAGATGTCTGGGCATGGAAGGAACAGTCTTGGACCTCCTCGGATTTTATATGGCACCATCAAAATAAACTCCATCTTCTCCAGTTAAAACCAATTTTCTGCCTGAGGAGAAGCATGGCATGTACATAGGTGTTGATCACACGTTTGTTTTCTCTAGGTGGGATCTAGCTCTTAATTTTATAAATAAATACAACACAGACCATATTGACACACTGTCCTGTTCTATCCATGTGGTATCCCAAAGAGGGACAGCTTTTGGGAAAAGCCCAAGCTGCCTCTTGACTGAGCAGTGAAAGGTTCTCAGCAAAGTGTGGGATGGGCAGATTTGAAGCAGAAAAGCGTGTGGGTACTGAAGATCCTTTTTCCAATTACTGCTTTAAAGCACAGTCTCATTAAATGCGGAGGGTAGATGTAGGGAAGCACAAGCCTCAATTAATAGGTCAGAGCCTGCACATACCTAATTATAAACCCATTTGGCCCTAGCCTAAACATCCTAATCTTAGTCCCAAAATATTCAAGTCTGCCTGGAGCGACGCAAAGCAACGATAGCCCAGGCAGCAACGTGTCAGCCTCAAACAGTCCATGTTGTTCTTTCAGTTATCACAGTTTATTTTTTGGACATTGAGAGTCCCGAGGCTGCTTGCTGCAGAGCAGTAAAGCACCACGGAGGATACGGTGATTTGTGACAAATCACTTCAAGAACAAGGGGAACCTTTTCAATGATTTCACTGTCTGTATGTCTCCCACATGATGTGCGGCAAAGGTTAATTTGTTTTGAAATCCCTATTTTTAATTTGCGTTACTGATCAACCTAGCAATTATAAATGTTAATCTATTCTTCAGTGGCCTTAAATTCAGAGATCAAGACTGTTGAACTAAATAAAAACTCTATCCCTTGCTGTGATTTATTAAGGCTTGAGTGATACCGAGAACCCACTGAGTCAGAGCACTGATATGAGAGCATGCTTTCAAGGCACATCCTTAATTAGTTTTAAAGCAGGACGGACCAATTTATATTGCTTTGATTTAAATCAGTTTTGTTAATTGTGGTTTAAATCAGAACCAGGAAATCACAATTTAAGTAACTCAATTTGCATTGCAGTTGTGCCTTCTAACAGATATTCATAAGCAAGAGTTATTCTCAGAGACTGACAACTAATAGAAACGTTTAATTGCAAAGAAAGGTAGCTTTAAGGTTGTATTTAATATTTGGTTTTGTTAACTAAGAGAATACATTAAAACCATACTTACGTCACTATATACCTCAGCGTTTATTTTGGGTTTTGATTTTTACATTTGATTTGTGAGAAAACAGGACATGGCATTTTTAGTCACCTGATTAACCTTTAAATGTGTGCTTTGTGTCACGCTGTTTCTGAACAAAAATATCCAGAAGAACATAATTGTTTAAATAGAACTACATTGTGTCCTGCATATTTTAGGAAATATTATCAAAATATTCATTGCATTTCAAGGCAGTTGGTGTACCTAACAGTGCAAATATTATCAGCAATTAACCAGCTGAGCCATTTTTTCCTTGCTTCCATGTTCTCCAAGATCAGAATCAGTCGATCTCAGACTCGCCCCCACACCTTTTACTCATAAGATGGGAGAGGATAAACAAATTTTCCTGTTCTTTCAACTCCCAGTTGTTTTCCCAACTTGGAATATTCTAGTCATTAAGTGATGTAAAGCAGATAAAATAAAAAAGAAGAAAATGTTCTTTTTGCACCTGCAAAAAAGGCTACAGCTGTCAAAAGCTAGTTTATTACTCAAGAAGCTCCAATTCCAGGTGTCTAGCTAGTAATTTCTCCTGTTTAGTGATTTGACATTCTTCAGAGTTTTGGCAGCGAATATATACTCGACTGTTATTTTTATGTAAGGGTTTATTAATAAGAAAACATAATTTTATTTTAGGCATCCATAACAAATTTAGGCTGTCGTCATTCCAGAACACGTCTTCAAGTTTAATTTTAAGAAGAGAAAAATATTAATTTTAAAATTAAAAGATGCATGGAAGTGTGTTGTAAAAATACACACAGGGTTCTCATCACTGAGGAACAACTGACAAAAGGACAAGAACCTGAATGCATTAATTCACATCTATTTTAGAAGGAAACACAACAAAAACACTCTAGATTTTTTTTTGTCCAGAGGATTTTCCTCCTGCCCTCAGCTGAGAACTGAGCCTGTCCCGATCTGAGTCATCATCTCCATCACAGAAACACTTTGTTGGTGTATGTGATATGTTCTGCAAAATTCAGGTTGTGGTAGGAGAGGCTATGCACAGGACCACCGTTGTCTTGCCAATAGAAAGGAGAATTGGAGAAGCTCCTGTATTTGTTGCATGATAAAGTATGATTTGTACTAGTTGCACCTGATAGAGATCTTTCCCTTGTGGCTATTTATACCAGCCTGGCAATGAACTCTCTTCTCCACACACCGTCATTCTCAGGCATGACAGAAAAGGCACAGCTCTAAAATCAAAGTGTTATTAATCCAAACACTTATTCTAAATTCTATCTAAACCTCTACCTGATTAGAAATTAGCTAAGTGAATACGACTGCTGAGTAAGAGAGCTTTCCCACTGAATTACTTGGCACAAGTCTAGAGCATAGTTTCTTACCACAATGACTTGTTTTGGTTGTTCCCATCCCCGTCGGCAGCAGCAGGAGCAAGGCGTCAACACTGACTGCTCAGGGAGGCTGGCAGGAGGGCAGGACTGGGGTGTACACACCTCCACCTCTGGGCAATGGCACCATAACACCTCAAAATGGGCTTTTCCCCATGCTATCCTCAATATTTGGCACTAGCAAATCCTGTTCCCTGGGCCAAAAATCTGCGGTATAACAGAGGTCAGGCAAGGGAGCTCCAGACTGCAGTCTTCACCGAGGGTTCACATCAGATGTCCTTCATGTTTTAGCCAGCTCCCAGAGCTTGTAGCATTACACTCTTTTTCAAACAGTTTTCTGTAATAAGAGACATTTGTTTTAATTTCTGCATTGAAGTGCTAAAGATGATGTTGAAGATGCCACCTGGTACTTAGTTACCAGTTGCTAACTGATGCCAGTAAAAATTGTATGTTGGTCCTTAGCTCCTGGAAAAGGATTAATTCCCCAGTAGGGAAGAATTTGAAAGTAAATTGAACAAGCAAGCAAGCAAGTTAGCTTTTCACCAGTTCTGAGTTTGCAGCACAGGAATATGCGCATCAAAAAGGTCCAGGAGCACTGGGACCAGGCAGGCACACACCTGGGAGGGAGCAGGACAAAACACCCAGCTAACACTTCCCTAAGGCCCTGCAGAAGTACTTCCCAATCAAATGAAAACTTGAACGGAAAGAATTCAAATGAAAACTTGATAAGTAAACAAAAACTTTACAAAAGGGCAAAAATGTTTCTGTGGAATAAAATTTTTGCTTATTTTAACCTTCAGAACAGGCATAGACTAAAAAGAGGTGCCAAAAGCAGTAACTGAAGAGCTGTCACCACGCTGCAGCTAAGGACGTACACCCACGAGTTCCCCTTAGCAAAATCTCCTTTTCTGCTGAAAACCACTATAGTTTACAATTCCTCTATACAAGTGTCACCCTAACTGAAATGATGACTTAAATGTGCAGAATAGACAAAAGGGATCAGTAAATACCTCAGTCCTGTATTTGGAGATCTGTACTATACATTCAAGACCAATTAAATACTTTAAAACCTTAGCGAGTACCTAACAAAAGTTATGTCTGCTAAAGCCATCAGGTCTGCAAAACTTGCATAGGAGAATGATAGAAGAATTTTGCAAGGGGAGGCTCTTGACACACTGATGGAAAACATAGGAAATTCCAGCAATCATTGAATCAAGTTTGAATGTCTTTCTGAAAGATGTATATTAGTCAAATATAAACCATTAAGTAAATACATGGAAAACATAATGCCCTGGAAGAAATAAACAAGTGATATATACCACATCAGACTAAACAAGCTAGCTGTTCTTTCTTGGCCTTCCACTATCTTTGAAATCTTTGGAAAGCAATCATGAAGAAAAGTTTGAAAAATTAAATAAAATGGAAGAAATAGTTCTTTCTCCCCACCACTCATGTCTGAACCAGTGCAGAGCAGCCTAGAGCCTCACATATCATCTGCCTTTAATCCCTTCATGCTGACAGTGAAAAATGCTATACAAAAGCCCACTATATCTGGTCATCAGGAAATTGCCTCTCTGTATGATGATTCCTCATTTGTACAAAGTTAAGGAAATTAGGCTGCCCGTCCCAGACGGCACTCGATGAGCCGGACGGGGGTGCCTGAGGAACCACCGCACTGCCCCTGCTCCTGGCAGCGAGGCAGATCCCAGATCTTGGAACAAGCTTGGCATGCACCGAAACAGCAAATGCTCAAATGACACCGAATATGGTACGTTTCATCCCAACCTGATCCAAAATTCAGGTCGGCTCTCCTGACAACTGCATCACTAAGAAATCAGCTAGATGGTGGAGCTAATCAAGATGCCTGTGCTAGCTAGATACTTCACCTCCTGTGTAGGGAGGGAAAACAAAGCTAAGTAAAACTAGCTGACAACAGGAAAACTGAGAAGCTGTAATTCATACGGAATTGGCCCAGAAATAATCAGATTCCTAAACTCCTTTATTTGTTCCTGGACCAGATCCATTCCGACCAGATAAACTCCTCCTCGGTACAATACACAGCTCTGCACATTGATGTAATGAAGTGATGGGTCACGCTGGTGCTATCTTATCCAGGATTTATGAGGAGACATCATCGCCTGAAATCGGGAATTGGAGGGGGCAGAGATATTTTGGTTCGGCTTTGCAAACAAGTCTGTAAGGCGTGTTTAAATGGGCAGGATAAAATCAATCGAATCAAGGTGCTGTGCATAGGTGTATCTCCACTGACCTCAGAGGGATTCCAGTGTACATTGGTACAGGATCTGACTGGTTAGGAATTAATGCATAAACTGGGTACACATCTATTAGCAAAAGCAGGCACACCTCCTACAGGTAATTCAGCATATTTCCTCTCCTTTCCTGAAAAGAAAATGCTGGCTGCAGATACAAAAGCTGCCTTCCTTGTTGATCACCTCTTGTCTCTGTTTGGCATGTTACTTGCATTCTTCATTCAGCAGCAGCTGTGCATAGTTGGTCAAACACTCCAAGTTGTTTGTCAAAGTTTTCCTAAGGCTTTTCATCTCCCTGCTTTCCTGTGAGGTGCCCAAACATAAGTCATCTCTGTTGGCTTTTGGAGCAGATTAATTCAGAGCACGGCTTCGGAACTGGCAGGTAATCAGTTAGCTGGAGTTTGAAGTGGAGCATTTTTCCCTAACAAGGGCAACAAAAAGGTGGGAAAGGTATTTCTGAATTAGCACATTTTAATTCAGGTAATATATTTCCTAGAGGCACACCTCTAATGCCAACGCATGGGCAATTCTTTCACTAGATGTGATCTGAAAAGCCACTGGAGGTGGAGGAAAGCTAATCAAAACAGAGGGTATGATTTATCACTTCTCAAACGCACAGGGGGATATCAAATTGTAGCTTCAAGCTTTTGGGCCCTGAAGCACATTGCATCCATGGTGATAGGAAGAGAAAACCTCCTACTAACATCACTCCCACTTGTCTTCAACCTGTTGGAGATGTTACTGTAAGGGGTCGGCACCAAGGAGGAACCATGGGCCACCAAGAGCCAGGGCCAGGGATGCAGGGGCTCTTTGCAGCACGCCTCACCTAACTGGCAGTGTAATACAGGAAAAAGGGTTTTGGTGGACTGATGACATACAGCTTTTGCCACACAGCGAAGAGGGAAATGGATCATATCTGCAACATCTTGGAGCCCTGATCCATAGCCAGCTAACTGGTAATAGGAGTCTTCTGTAAAGATGAACTCCATGGAATTTTTTAACGTGAATATCTCTCAAATGATTTATTTTATTTTGCAGTATCTCCTAGGAAACAGTCCATTCATGTCAGTGTAAAGGAGTAGGAAGCCATGCCTAAACAGGAGCGCCGGTTAACCTCCACCCTCAAAATCCTCATCCCTACAAGACAGGAGAGAGGGCAGCATGGGACCTGATGTCAACTGACAGTCAGTGGGAGCCTGGCTCCTATTTGTGCTTCAAGAGTTCTCATACCAAATTTATGCCTAAGTTGCATCATGTGGTATCAGGCCAAGCAGATGGACAAGTAGTTGAGTGAGGTCAGGGATTAATTTGTCACATCATGGCTCCAAATGATTTATGGATGTGGAAGACTTTCTTACCTTAATCAATGGGAATATTCACGTGCACGAAATTGGATGGGTAAGATCAGGATCGGTCTCCAGAGAAACAAAATGTTGTAAGGGCAGTGATTTATCACAACTACTTTGTTTTTCTGGAAGGGCGGCGGGGGGGGGAGGGAAGGAAAGATTTGAATTATAGCTATTTGATGGGTAACGTTGCGGTAGACAGGTTAGTCCTTGTAATCCACTGGCACCATCAGCAGAGGACTAAATCAAATGTGTTTTTATTCATCTTGTATATCTATTAATACAATCCATTGCAATGGTTATTCAATATTTATGTTGTCTGCGTAAATTACTGCATATTTCATTCTCTCTTGAAAACTAGGATAGTTGAAATAGTACAGCATTGCTTTTTATCTGACAGAGCTTTAATCTTTTGCTCATCGTGGTTTTATCTGAACCGTTGTTCGAAAAAATAAATAAATGAGGTTTTTGCAAGATAAGGAGTTCCCATATTAGAATTCTATTGGTCATGGTATCATGATACACCTGACACTCCTTATTAATAGTAAGTATGTGAAGATCTGTTTTTTCACTGCCTGTATTATTTTGAAGAAATAGCATCCACCACACTGAACAACATTTAAAAGTGCTCATACCATAGCCAAAGTAGTCAAATTCCATCCTTTAGGAAGTAAGATGATCACTTGCAGAGGTCAGGAAAGATTTTCTACTTTACTTACAGGAACAAACATAGTTTGTGGCTCTTCTCTCTTCTCAGCTAGTCATATCCATCATGGCATTCTCAATTTGGTACAAAATATCCCAGAGAAAAATAGATCAGATTTCTCTAAATCATTAGAATACGCCTGCTGCTGCACTTCAGCCTTTCATCATTTGACTTGCACCGAGATTCACAACCCAGCATCTTGTCCCACTTGGCAATGAAGAACCAACTGAAAGTTAGATTGGAGAAAACCTGCAAACATAGACCTTGAGAGAAAATCACCTGCCACCTTCTAGGTGCCCACCATCTCCAGGGTGTGGGTGAAAGAAGGTTTGCAACTACTGTGACTGAAAAACCTTGCTCCTGAAGGAACTTTGTCATGTATTTGTTAAGTCTGGTTCCAGGTCCAGGAAGACAAGAGAGATATCAAGACGACATCAGGAAAGTCCAGGAAGACATTAGCATGATCCACAATGCAGGTTTCAGAATCAGCTGGCATTTGCATTGCTCTTATTTCATATGGGAGGATTCAAATGAAGAACTTAGAATGACCTTAAAAACTGAAAACAGAAACAAGAGACAGCTCTTAATGCTGCTGTGCCATAGTCCATGCTACCCCAAACCATCCTCTGAGGCAAGAAACCGAAAAACCCCATCAAGCAAACAGCTCCATAAAACAGAAAAATAAAGTATAAACAGAAAAATAAAACCAGACGCCAGTGTGTACCCAAAGGAACTATTAAAAGCAAAATGTTTGTCAGTATAGGATGCTCCACTGCACACATCTGGTGCTCTCAGCAATACAGAACATTTCTTTAATTGCTACACCTGAGACCGAGAGCAAGAAATAAATCTAGGGGCTGATCTCAACGTATTTTGAGACAGGTGGAGATGAGTAGCAGCATGAGGATTTCATTGCCGATAATCAAGCAGTTATACATTACTGCGTTAAACAGATACGTTCAGGATACAGCTATGCGCCTATAATTTGATGTCTGTTTTTTAATTCCTTCTGGTGCCAGACTTTGTAGAGATAACTGTGATAATCCTCCCATTTGCTATATATCATCCAATACTTTTTGCACAATCTAAGATGTCAGTACAGCAATATCCAGTGGAAAAGGCAATGGACTAGAAGTCAGAGCAGCTGGGCTGACTCCAGACTGCCACTTCTTCTCACGGGGTCGTTGCGTGTCGCTGAACTTTTCTGTTCCTGTTTTATTTACTCAGACTGTAAGTACTGGCTACATGTTTAGACAGCACCTTGCATAATGGATCCTCATTCTCTCCTGGGCCCTTAGAAACATGCAAGTTAGTACTGTCCACTCAAATTCATGACTTAGACCTTTCCATACAACAAACACAGTGAAGCCAACGCATCTATTGAGAGAAAAGGATTCAAAGTTAGGCACAACGCAACAAAGGAGATCACCACCACTACTCTGAGAAGCTGTTTGATATTTCTAAACTGGAAAATGGTCCTCTTGCTCAGCATCTCTATTGCCTTCACCTCTCAATATGATGGTGAGAGGTTCCTCGACACTTTTTAAAGTGGTACAAGTCCATTCAAAGAGTACTTTAAATATTGATGTTAAAATGTTCACATCCATATTAGAAGTTATATGTTTTGCTCTGAACCCAAGCTGAATATTCTGAAATGGATTTTAATAATTTCTTTCAAAGTAACACCAAGGTTGCCTTTTCATGTCTCAGTTTGCTTGTCCTTTGGTGAACAATGGCATGTCATCTCCCATTGCCAGCTGTTATTATTAGCTATACATTTTTCAGCTGTATTTTATGTAGACTTGGTGATCTGGTACTCCCTTCACCCAAACTTTTGAGTCCTCATCCCTGTCATTACCCAAATCAAGAATGACATCTCTTGAACTACAATGACTGCCTTAGAGTATTCTCATCCTTCACAAAATGAAAATTCAGTCATTCATTGCCTTACAGCACATTCAAGGTCTGGAAAAGATATTAGGTTCCCAAGTCCCATTCTTCAGGTTGGTACTCAGATACATGCTCAAAGATAATCATGTTCTTAGGACTTACCAATACTAAGGACATGATACAGAGGTGTCCTTAAAAGAGTCACTACGTTTGAGCAAATCTGAGGCAGTTCAAATAGTGTCTTTTCCACCCAATTTGCCCTGCTTTGACACAATTTACTAAAAAGAAGAAATACTTGAACCAAGAAGCAGACTGGACATTTTTTTTTTTTTTTTTTTAAACGACGGAAAATTTCCCAGGTATGATGGCTCATTGCTCTGATTAATAACAGTGCAGCCAGAGGAGAGGACTGTGTGAACTGTTCAGCAATCAAAGCCATCAGTCCTGCCTGTCGTGATCAGACTGCAATTTTTGGCAAGCGTGGGCACCAGTTTTCTGATTTCATTGTTTATAGAGCACAAGCAGAATAGGACACCAACAACTCCTTTCCTGAAGACCAGTGGCTCATTTTATCTGCATCTGCTGGATGTCTATCCCTTTGGAGCAATGCTCTGCAGACCTTACCAGGTTCGTATAGGCAACGTCAAAAAATGTTACCTTAAAATTGTCAAATCAGGACCAAGCCTGAGACTTGCTGATCACTCCTTTTGATGTTCAGGGGAGCTGAACACATTTTGAATGTTTGATTGGGTTTGCAAGGAATGTAATGCTTTTTTAACAAAGCTTGAATTTTCACCCTGAAAAAAAACCCATTAAGCATTTTGAAATGTGCTCTTGTGCTGATTCAGAAGAAAAGAAATAAATCAAGTCAATATCAGAATTGGAAAGAAAACGCAAAAAAACCCACAACACCCCAAACCACAGCTATGCTGGTCCCAAAATACTTTCTTGTGATGCAGTTGTTACACAGCAATATATTTTCATGCTAATTATAGGTATATAAATAAGATATTGAGCATACATATACTACGCAATTAAAGTAAAAATTAATAAGGAATGCATATACATTGATGCTACCAAACAATATCTAAACAAAACATTTCCTCTTTTCCCCATCTTTCAGACACTTCTGAATCAGTGGACTTCCAGGCTACATTTCTCTTTCTCTCTAATGAAAGATTCCCCTATACAAAGTTTTGTGACTGGTTCAATGACATGGTAATTATTTCTTTCCTGTTTAGAAATATCCTGAATAGCATGAAGTTGAACTTCAGGCTGCAAATACCTCTTCATTGTGCAACTGCCTTTTCCACAGAATTATGTTAAACTTATTTAAGGCTTTTATTTCAATTTCATTTAAAATAGATTTCCTGAAGCTGAAAAAACTTTGAGTTTTCTTTTGGCCTTCCCCTCGTTACTACTTCCCGTGTAATGATGCCATAATGATTCACTATTTGATGTTCTCCAGCTTCAGACTTATTTATTGTAACTGCTTAATTTCTTATGAGAAAGGCAGTTAAGGAAATATTTCAAAAGGCTTGTAAATAACTGACAAGACTGCAGTTATTTTTAATTTATATCTAAACTGTTTTGCTGTGCTAGCTGAAATAAGGCATTTGTATCGTTTTTCAGTGCAGTTTGTATCATTCGTCGCTCAGTAACCAGCACGAACCACGAATCCTGTTTTAAAACATCAAGGTATTTTTCTGGTTACCGTTACTGCAATGTATTGTATTCTTCTGGAGAACCTGCAATGGAGTAATCAGTTGCATGACTGAGTAAAAGACTCTCCTTTTGATTTGACTCTAGCCAGTCTTACCAACAAGAAGAAAATTGTTCCAGTCCTGCACAGTTGCACGGCTGCTTGGCTTCCCTGTGCAAGATGAGCCAGAGTTCAGTCTTCTCTGGATTTCAGCCACTTAAGAATTTCAGTTAAGAGATGGTTTTTTAGTTATTTTTTATTGCACTCCTGCAAAATAGTTGAGGAAAAAAACCCCTGCCCTGAAAGCATGAACTTGCAATATTTTTCCATCCTGCCATCTAGCTCTAAGAGGGAATACGGGTTAGCTAATATACACAGCTCCCAGTACCATGCTGCTAACATGAAGAATGTTAGAGGTGGTGGTGCTTATGATAATAAGGAGGTTAATGAGAAAAGCCAGGCTGGTTCATGTTTTGTAAGAAACAGAATAAAACCCTACGTTTGTCAACTGGGAAAAGACAAACATTAGAAAGGAAAGAAAGGGTACGGTCCAAAAAAAGGTATTCAAAAAAGGCGAACAAAACTATCATAGCTAGAAATATCAATGAATAGTGTCATACCTTGGCCTTGTGTAATGATGCCTTGTTTACATGGTTTGTATTAATATTGTCAGTTACTTCCTAAACAAAGGTTGAAGTAAGGATTTACAAGGATATTTAAAAACAGGGTGAGGAGGTTGAGAGAGGAAAGATCCGAAGCACAGAGTAAGTTCTGTTGAGTTTAGGTGAGTGTCTACAGACCTCTGGCTTGTTCATCGGCTAAAACTTCAGACCTTGTGAAAGAAATTAAATGTCAAAAAAAGCACCAAGATTTTAGTCACAGCAGCTGGGTAAATCTGGATGAAGTATGACAGAAGTGGTAAGACTTGGGATTTTAGATTCAGTCCAGTCTGTCTTTACTTCTTACATCTGCAGAGCTTTACTTTGCAAACAGCGATAACCACGCAAAAACGAGGGAAGACCATTCTCTCCAATTACCTACACACACACCTTTGCAGCGGTGAAATGAAGCGGTGTGCACCTCTTCCAGCAGAACCCAATGGGAAATATGGCTCTGGGAGAGTCCCCTTTCCCTCCCCTTCCCCACAGAAGGAGGTATAATGTACACATCCTTTAACTGGAGCTATGGTTAAAATCCACCCTAACACCACAAAGACAGGTTTTGTTCTGATACACGTGGTGGTGTGCTATTTATTCTCTCTCTGACTAAAACTAATTTTTGTTAAGCACTTGACATTCCTCTCAGAGAAGCACTTGTTTGGCAAAAGTTCAGTAAGAGATAAAGAACCACCTCCCAGAAGCTATTCTAACCTGAAAAGAAGGGGATGGTTGAGCAGGTTGAAACATATGGATTAATTGGTGCTAAAATGAATTAGTATATATAGAGAGAAGAGTGGAATAAAAAGAGGGGTTTGTAAGCATGGATAGACCTTGAATTGCTCTAAGAAAGGATCTTGCACGCATTCCTTTGTTTTCTGCTTAATCATTAATTACTGCTGGTGTTTTGCAAATACAGGCATGCCTACACCATCTAATGCAGAAGTGTGCTGGAGATCCCCAAGCCAGACATATGAGGAAACTAGCACATCTACACAGTGCCACAGAGACAAACCAGTTCAGGTCCCAGAAACAGCATCAGCTCATAGGAACATCTCACTTGGCTACAGCACTGGACCCTGACCCACAGCACCCAGCCAGGACTTAGATCAGCTTCACACGGAGCAACAAGGTATGGGATGGAGACACAGAAATGGCTGAATGGAAGAGCGCAAGCACAATAAATTTCTTCAAAATATAGAAAAGAAACATCTATTACATTAGACTGCCTTGATGTTTCCAGGGCTGATTTACAAAAGACGACTCTTGGAAATCAGATTTACAGTATCTGGGATGGACTATTTTGTGCTGGTTCACAGTCTGGGAGCATCTCAAATCCTACTCACGAGAGGAGTAACCCCATGGAGGAAGTGCCACTGGTCCATAGATGGACCTTACATTCACATTTTTCTTACACAAAATGTACAGTAGAAGAAATGTCAGAGTGCGTGATCAAATGGACAGTGAGACAGGCTTACAGTATATAACACTGTAGATGTCAGCAAAAGTCCAGATCAAACTAACTGCAATCGTGCTGCCTCCCAGCCCAAGAGCCTCACTGCTCACCAGGACCGCATGAGTATCAGTCACTAGATGCAGGCGTGGACAACACAGGCTCAGCAGAGCCAGGACCTGTTTTTTTGTTCAGTAACAATTTCCACTGCTCTCTTTGGGAACATGGTAGGAGGAGGCTCAGATAACATCAGGAGTTTCTGCCACGCTGCCCAGTAGTTGGGTCCACGTGTATCTCATGAATAGCCTCGGCTTTAGTGCCAGGTGCTGAGTGAAGATACCAGCACGTGGTCCCCAGAGGAGGGTCCCTGGGGCTGCTCATACTGCACTGCAGCTTTCAGGGATCTCTAAAGGACATGAAGTCCCTGAGAAAAAGGAACAAAGCTCATAGCCTTTTCCACTTAAAAATAAATCAGTTAAATGAGAGGAAGCGGGGCAGGTGGCTCGTTTCCTGAGCACCGCACGGCTGATTGCAGGGCGAGTCCCAGCAGTGATTCACCGGCCGGGTCGAGGCCATTGTCCCAGTCCACCCGTGCACAGGAAGGAGAGCCCGGTCCCAGCCGCCCTGATGGCCACCGCCCCGGCACACCACTGCACCTTGGCACGGAGCAAGGCACCCGAAACCTCGGCGGGACTTACAGATGCAAGTACAAAGCAAAGTAGCTTTTCCCCACCTTGCCTTCCTCTCCTGAAGTCTGACCACCTGCATGCTACGCTAGCAGAGCACTGTGCTGCTGCTTTAAATGGACCCCAAATACTAACAGGAAACAAAATATAAATAATCATAACATGTGCACTTAGTACACGTATGAGAAATCATTGATATTTTGCTCTCCCTTGGTTCTGGTTAAAAGAGCAAGCATCAAACCGGAGAGACAAGTCACTTCCCATCCTGGCTACTCTGTTTAGGGATATGCTCATCTAGAAAGCCATGCCAGGGGACACTGTGAGCAGGAAAGCACTGATTTACAAGTAAGCCCCTCCTCCCAATTTAAGAGACATTTTATGACCTCCTGGGTGTTTCTTTAAAAGAGCCTTCCCCTTCCATCAGTCTTGCTCCCTGTTCTCTGTGGCAGTGGCTGATAAATTAAGATGATGACATGGGTTGATGTGACTGAATCTCCTCCCAGCCTGGCTTGCCTCTCTGCTTGATACTGCAATGAAGCTACTGCCCTACTTCTGGCACCCCAGTATGAGGCCAAGGAACAGTCTACGTTGTCATAAATCCAGGCTTTCCCAGCAAGATCAAGAAGGAGGAGGGCTGTGGGAGGCCTCCGTGGAGGCAGGGGAAGCTGTAACAAACGTGTGAAAATTAACTGGATTCATGTTTACATTTGATATGTCTACACATATGGGCCCAGGCAGCCATGCGCTCACTTGGGTCCCACCAGATGCGAGCTGCTTGCAGCTGGGAAGTCCCCTTTTATTTGCGTCACTAAGGCTGAGTTAAGCTGCCTCAGCGTATAAAACACGGCTGCACAGCTCCCAGCCTGGACTGCCTCACATCCAGATGGAGACAATAAAGCAAATGTTTGCACCTGTTCGTGAGGACATATATTCAGAGATTTTGCTGACCATGTCAAAAATAAAGCCTCTAACACACTGATTCAATGAAAAGTAGGATGGGCAAAACTCTGCCCCCACATGCTTATAGAGCTCGGTAGGAATGAGATGTGTCCAATCTGTCGGTTCAGGATGTCACACATCACTTTCCAGTAGCTGGTCCGAACACGGGATGAGCAGCCCTTGCTCCTGCCTAACAGCATTACCTCCTCTGCCTGCTGGGAGAGGCTTACCCCTTCTGTGCCCAGCACCGTGCGCCAAAGCACCAGGGAAAGGCTCGCCACAGATGCACCATTACTCCTTCTTTAGAGGGGAGGCATCAGCAGCAGTTTAAGTCCTTTTTTACCACTGCCAGAAAACGCAGTTTCAGAATGAGTCCTCCACCGAAAAAGTCGCATTTGTCAAATCAGTAATTAGCTCATAATCTGAGGCCAAGGACTGTAATTCCTCAGCTTTCTAGTACTCAGTCTGACTATGCCAATTTAAGACACCAGCAGAAGAGGACTCCTTTCCACTGTTTCTGGCTGCGGATTGAGACTAGATTAATTTAAGCGACTACTTTAAACTTGGAGCTTATGAGTGAAAACTGAGCATACTGAAATAGAGAAATGTGGTTTTTCCCCTTAATATTTTTCATAATATTTCCCAGGAAAATGTCTAAACTGATGACAGCACAATCTACTTTCTTTTTTAGTTACGGCCTTACATTTACTATTTTCTGTAAATGCAAAAGGGGAGGGAAAGGTTCAGATTTGTTTAATATTCTTCAAAATTAAATACATCACCATGCAGCCATATGGAGAAACAGTCCCAAGCTTTCATCAGTTTCTCTCTTCTCTTCTGGAGGATTAATAATCTCTCATATAGGAGTTATTGTCTTTTTAGTACCATCTTATTAGGAAAAAAAACCCAACATTAAACTTCTGCACTGGGTGCTAATTCTTTGACAGTTTGGGCAGTGTGCAGGGCTTTTTGTCCATTTTAAAATAGTGGGTATTCACTCTACATTCAGGAAAAAAAAAAAATCCTTACCTGGAATTCAACTTCTGTGCAATTACCTGGTAAGATGTGAAATGAAGCAAGGCTTCATTACTTCTTTGGAGAAGATTTTAATGTGAAAATAGCTCTCCTCACAGGGGGTTGCCAACTTTGTTATTAATGGCTATTCCCTCACATTCTTTTCTTTTGACTATTGCACAATTACTACTCCAGTGGGGCAGGTCTTGCCCAAGAGAGAAGAGCTGGTGGATTTGAGGGGGTGGCTGGGGTAAAGGTGGTGTGGAGTSAGGTCATCCAATACCCACCAGGTCTACCCAAGAACAATAACAGCAGAACTCGCAGAATGCAATCAAGTGCATTCTTCTCCAGGGTGATTAAAGAAATATTCAATTTGATGCAACTGAGGTACAAAAGCTCTCTGTATCCTTCTGCCAAGCATGGAAGAATGCCTTGCTTTAAATGATTTACAAAAACTCCTGTATGCCAAAGACGTATCATTTACATGGAATCCAGGCAGCTTCATGCAATCACTGCTTACGCATAATTGTACCAAAAGTAATGGGGAGGCGCAATCTAAATAGAGTAAGTCAGCTTACCAGTGATCAAGGTTTATTTTACTTCTCCCAAAGGAAACCTATGGAGGTTTGCTAGGAATCCTTTTTTCTCTCTATTAAAGGGACAAATCTGAAATGAAGAATAAAAAAAAATATTTAATTCTGATTTTGTAACTGCACCCAGTTTAAAATCTGCAAATAGTATAAAATCAATATAAAGCCACTTCTAATTAAACRAGACAAGGTGGAAGTGGCAACGGGTGAAAAATTCAAGCAAGCTGTGAGTTTGTTTTCCTTTCCTTGTTTCTTTCAAGCTTCTGCTCCAAAAAATTTCTAGCAATGGTATATATCACACCCCTGTTTCTTCAAAGCATTGTTAAACATCCAACAGGAGAAAATAACATTGTACATCACTTAACAACAGTTGTGCCCTAACATATTCAAAATCAATTATGTTTCACATCATGCAGTCTCAACTTTTAGCAGTTATTTGTGGTGCTAATTTGAGTTGTCCTGGATAATTAGAGGAGCTGTATCTCCATCATTATAAAAAAATTACTTTTGCTAGGATTTGCACAGAGGTACTAAGGGCATTAGAATCACAGTGATTTTAATAAAGGCCAGATTGTGTCTAGCTCTAATACTCCAAATCTTTAATGAATTTATCCCACAATAGCCACAAAAGATAATTAAGCACCTTTATCCTCATTTTCTATCAGTGGGGAACTGAAGCTCAGCAGTAACACAGTTTAGATGCTCAGAGACATAAGCACCCAGCTTACCTCCACTTCTAACACACACATTGGGAAAAAACCAACACAACCACATGGATGGTGATAGAGAAAAGAGCTCAGACTCTTCCTGGTGAGCGCCTGGGCTTCTGACACCAATATACCTGTGAGCTGGTCTCTGTCTTAATGGACTGCAATGTTTCCAGGGCCAGCCTGGCTTTATTCGGGAAGATTCACAGACACAAGCCTTAAGTAAGCTATAAGACACGGTGCCGGGGAAAAATCAAGACTACTGGAGATTTGCCAACAGCAGGGGAAGGAACTTGCCTGAGGAGGGTTATTGTTTCAGAATTGTTTGATGAAATAATAACAAAATACTGCGCTGCTAATAATTTCTGTAGACCCATGATGCCTTGCAGTGCAGAGGAGTGTGCGTACTCCCTGCCCAGAAAGGACTTCCTGCATAGTTTCAATCTGAAGAAACATGCACTCTTTTGTCAGTGACAAAAACCTAGAAGGTAATTTCTTAGCCTTAGTGCTTTCTCTTGAGCAGAAAGAGTCCCACCAACGTTCAAGGTGTGTAAGGAGATTCAGATGTTTTTAACACTCAGGCTTCTTTTCTAAATTGAATTAAAGCTGCTCTGAACAATATTGTGAAGGGCAAAGGTCAAGGCTTTATTTATATAATACAAGGATGTAATGCAATAACCGGCTGTCTGAGACACGTAAGTAAAAGATCAGGGACAAAGCTGCAGGCAGGATGTCAGCAGTGCACAGGGAATTAGCCATGCAACTCCCTCTCATTAATTACAGATACGCACATCCGAATCACCATACATCATTATGAAAACGTACCAAGCGATAACTATGATTCATACTTTACCATTAACAATGCAGCGAAAGGTGAAAGAGGATGGTGCTCTTCCGGCACCATTAGGTAACCATGGTTGCATGTTCTTCCCATGTCCAATCTGAAATGAAACAGCAGCCATGGAACAACATGATAGGAAGTAATTTTCATAACTTCCTGAAAGTGCCATTTTTTATAATGTTACTATATAAGGAATAAATATTCCCATACCAATTGTCAGGCACCAATATAATATTTTTCTACAAAACCCTAATAAAAAGTAAATATTGTTACACCTTGCAAGTTCTCCAAAAGCACATTTTGTATCATCATATCTATCAGAGAAAAAAAGAGATTTATAAGCTCAGAAAGACCTTGAAAAGTTCAATTTCTAAATCCTGTCTTTGTGCAAARTAGGTTACTTGCTTAACATGGGGCATACCCCGCAACTCTACTCCCAGTCGAGTACATCTACAACTTCTTGGAGCCCACCGTATATGTTTTGGGTACAAGAGTACATCTTAGTTCTGTACCAAACATTCTCTTGCTATGTTTTTGTCAAAAAAACCCAAAACAAACAAACAAAAAAAACCAACAAACACCAAAAAAAACCCCCCAAAAACCCAAACAAACCAAAACTCACAGAGTTTCAGCAACAATACTGCAGAGAAGAGAAAAACATTTCACTTCCCCTATATATTAGCATTGTATATAAARGGCAAATTACTTATCAGGACCAATTGCACTGTTAAATATTCTTGTGCAATTGTTATTGACACCAGTAGAGGAGGTGCGCACACAAAAGGCTGAACTTGACCACTGAAAACCCAAGTGACTGGATTCAGTCAGAGAGCAAGGAATTATTTCCAAGAGTTGACACCTCTTGCAACAAAGCTCTTTGTGTGTATGATGTCTGCATAATGCTGGTTCTTATAGTAAAAATGAGATGTCCGTGAGGTAACAAAAAATTACTCAAAGCATGGAAAAGGAACACACACCACATTTGAAATTATACACATTTTGATTGAAATGTCTCTGACAACATAGAAATTTAATTGGTTTGGTTGGGTCTGCTGTAGATGATGTTCTTTCATTTTTTTTTTTTTTAATGGGAGTATCACATCATATTCAAATGTTGACTTTCCGGTTTGTGCCAGACTGCCACAAAGACAAAAATCCATCTTATTGTAACAGAACGTACCTAAGGCTTTACTGCATTATTCTAAGAGCCCATTGACATTTGGCTTTGTCCTCATGACATCTGTAACTAATGCAAAATTGGAGCCCTTATCAAGGGCTTTAAAATAAATTTTACCAGCATTAACTGCCAGGCAGCCTTTTTCAAATGTTTTCCATACACTTTCTGCACTAGATTTGGAAAATGCAACTCTTCATGTAGTCTCTAACTGATGGAAAAGATCCATCAAAGCTCTTCTGGTAACCAGGTGTACCCTATTTCCCCAGGAGCGGTGCTCCACTGGCAGAGAACAATAACTAATGTACTTTACCTCAAGTGAACTGTACCCTGTAGGCTAGGAGAAAACTGAGCCAAGAATCTGTTCTTCAGCTGAGCTGTTTTACAGGTGAAATCACCARTTATGGCTCGTGTTCACCCGTGAAGTCTTGAAGGAGGCTATGATTGGAATAGGAACTCTGACTACTCCTTGTCATCACTAGTCTCCAGAAAGATACGGGTCAAATATACACTATTTGTAGGCTTTGCCCAACTCTCAGGGCAAGAGGGTCCCTTTCTCACAGAGGACAGCACAGGACCCCTCTCCCGATATCTGAAAGTGCTACAGTGCCTGTAGCCACCTCTCGCCACTATTGATGCTTCACAGCTAGTGACAATGAAAATGGGGGAAAGCTTTCTGCTCTGTTCTGTTTCCTTGCCCTTGTAACCAAAAATCAGATGACACTAAGTATGTCATTCATTGATGTTTCTATAGCATAGTATTCGATATATAAATTTCAATATATAAAAAATTCGGATAAAGTACTTTAAAAAAAAAAAAGTGAGTCGGGATTAAACACAAAACAGATATCTTCAGGAATGGAAGATGATGCTTTACCTTTTATGCTTTTTCAGTTTTTGCTAAACTGACAACACATCTCCAAATTACCAAATGAACTATAAAGTTCTCAGTCACTGCTACTATTTCATTATAGTCACCCCAATACAGCTTTGAGATGTAAAGGCCTTAAATTATGACACAGAAAATTATTAACGTAAGAGTTGTGAAATTTCTGTGTTAAGGACAGTGATTTTTTTACATTACAATTCAGTTCCTCAGGATGGGAACATGCTCAGCTTCCTGAGTTTTTGGCAACTGAAGATGCAGAGCGTGCGGTAGAGGCTGACTAGCACCCAGTTAGAGCTGTCCTTTAATTTCTATGATCTTCTGTCTCAGCCTGCTTAGGACAGCCTCTCTGTCTACCCTTAAGTTACTGTCTTTCACTCTCTGCTCATGTGGACTAAAGTATAAAATACTTCTTATCTGAGTCTCTGCTAAACATTAAGCAGCTTTTTCTAGAGGTGAAACTCATGAGTCCAAACCATTCTTTGGTCAGCTTTTCCAGACCCCCAGAGCTTCAGGCTGCCCCAAGTCCTGCAGTGCACTAACCCACGCTCAAGAAAAGTGCCCCACAGCCTAGATCAACATCAAGGGCAAAACCTTTCCAAACGAAGAGGACACACTGCTCTCAGTTTGGTTCCTCTAAACAAAATAGGGAGGTAAAGCGCAGGTTTCTGACCATGCTTTGAAAGGCATTTCAGCCAGTTTTCCATCTGGTTATCTAAATGCAAGCAATCACACAGATTTTAAACAAGCGGTCTTTAATGAGCTTGGTGACATTGCTGCACATATAAATGATCCCTCAAGAGGAAAAAAAGGTATAATGGCTGGACTGGGATTGATGGACTAGCTTAAACAACAAAGAGGGAGATGAGAAGAAAGTGAATGCATGGAAACATACAGTCTCAGAGAGAAGGGGATATAAAAGGAAAAAGTAAAATGAAAGGTTCTTTACCATTGCTCAACACCAAAATAGTCAAACTTTTAACGTATGACAAAGATTTAAACACAACATTGACAGAGTAAATTATTATTTCCAGCTCTACAGAGAGAAATCCAGTCCCAAAATACAACTGCCTAAGAAGTGGGAAACTCCCAGTGGCTGGACATTCCCTAACTCAATGCCTGTCTTGTGCATTTTGATGTTTCATGGGGTAGGACTTCTGCCTGCATGGTGGCAAGCACAAAGGTCCTTGTGTTTGCTTTGGGCCTCCGGCTGCTATTGTAATACACAACTAACATAAATATTGCTCACATTCTTTCAGCAGTACACAGCAAGTCTAGAAAATGAACTGCAACAATCTGGACCGAGGGTCCAGTGTGTCCTAACCAACAATTCCCCCATCCTCCTTGAACAGCCATTACAAAGGAAGAAAAAACAGAAGTGGGAGCAGAAGGCAATGACAGAAGGAAGAAGGGAACAGACAGAACTTCACACGGACCCGTCTCCGCAGGGAGCCTTCTGCTGCCCCCAGGCACTGAACTGCTGGAATAGAAGAAGGGTCATGAAAACCAACCAGCCAACAACACAAATCAAACTGCATCGAGAAGCTCATTCCCGAAGAATATGGATGGATGCAGCACAAAGTAGAAAAAAAGTGACACCAACATCTTGCTTAAATGAACACATCAGCTGAACTTTTTTTTTTTGTTACAGTAAAAGAAAATCTAATTAAATGCAATGTGTAAAATAATTCAAGAGCTTATTGTCAGGGAGGAGAAAAAGCTACTACATTCTAGGGGTGTTTTATTACCTCCTGCTTTTGAATTGCAAACCAGTGAGCTCAAGGGCAAGACCATTGTAAGAGGCATTCCTGCTATCTAATACCTTAGAAGAATAGGGAAGACTCCTTCTGAAATGTCTCTGTGACTACATCTTGGGAAGCTGCTGCAAGCAGACACACAGTTGCTTGGAGGCCATCAGAAATGGGATTAACATCTCCATGCTGAGACATACAGGGCTCATAGCCAGGAACCCCAAAGCTGTATTTGCATTCTGCAACATTTAATTGACAAAGACACGCAAGTAAAAGCTTCTCCTGAAAGTATGGAGTGTGTGATCCTACTCTCCCTGAATAACCACTTACAAAATGAACAGTCTGCTCTTAGGGAGGGCAAAATCCTGTCCTTCCTGAAATCAGCTGCATAAATCCTATTGACTTTTCGAAGTCTCCAGTTTCAGCAAGTGACACATAATCCTACAGCACCAAAATCATAGCTGTGTAGATATGCTGCATGAAGGGAGAGAGATCTGTTTTGAGTACTATCATTCTCTGTAGGACATGTTAATCTTTCTAGAACTGGAGATTTTTGAAGCTGTGGCAATTTAGAGTTTTCTGGCTCCTGCTCCCAGCTCCTCCAAGACTCAACTAGCCTTGATTTTGGTTATTGTAGCTACTGGAGAGCTGTTCTTTCTCCTGGGCATAGGACATCACCCCAGCTTTCCTCCATGCAATGTGATTTTACTCCTCCCCTTCCAACTTCCCACCTTTCCTCATCCTTGTTTGCTTGTGTATATAACCATCCCTCAGCCAATCCACCAACCTTCAAATTTCTTCTAACACAAGCTGTACTATAGCATCCACAAGGCTTTTGTGCAGGTACAATATAAAAATCGAAAAGGGAGTGCTTCTCCATGCTGCATCCATGTCAGAGGTTTCAATTTCACCTGGTTTGGACCTGCCCAAGGACTGGATCTGTCCTTGGACCACTCAATTTTATGCAACACTGCTCCCTGTAAGCCAAAGATACGTATCAGGATTGAGAAGCACGTAGGTGCCAGTGGGGCCATTCAAAGCCTTGTGGAGGTCTCTGCTGTTGGGAAGACAGCAGCTTGTGGCCATAGTGGAGATGCAGAGCCATCGCTATGCAGAAGTGAGCCAGGTTAACCGTGATGGAGAGCAGCCACCATTGACAGGCTGCTTGGTGGCCTAATGAGGCAGTCAGCTCATTCCCCGCCACAGCAGATGGGTGTCCAACCTCGCGCAAAACAGTCACCGCAATTGGAAGTAATTGGAGGTCTTTTCGCCAGGCTTAGCAGGGAAAGCAAGGAGCGAAAGGGCACAGGTGAACGACTGCCAGGGCTCGGTTGCAGTCCCCTCGGGGTTGGGGCGCACTGGTGGCAGGGTGTGGAGGTTTGCAATGCCACTGCCCGCTGCGGGCTACCCCTCCCCAAGGCAGGCTGCGAGCCTTGCCGTCACCAGTCAGCCGCAACCACTAAGAGCCATTAAAATAAATCCCAGCAAAAGCGTTGCTGACATCCCAGATTATCTAAAGGGCTGGTTTTAGACAGCAGCATTGCCTCTGTGTTGTTATAGACTCCCTTCCACCTTTCTTACTCCATTTCTCATCAGTGGTGGTGGCTCAGGTCTCATAATAGAAAGTCCCATGCTTGCCCTGGTCTCCTCACCACACACAGAGCAGGAATTTGGAGCAGCATTACTGTTTGGGGTGCTTCAGGACTCAGTGTTCTCCTGAAGTGGTTTTTGTTTCTTTTAAAAGCATTATTATTTAACAGTTTAATTAAAAATAATACTGAAGTGCGAGAAGGGGCATTTATGACACACCAACCTGACCTACTAATTTAATTCCCAAACGCTCTAACACAGAGCCCCTGAAATGGAGGAGATTTAATAACTGTATTTGCTAAGGACATGTGGAGGCGTATTCTTCTTGGACCAAATCCTTTCTCTTTTTGATACAGCTGAGACTCTCCAGAACATCCTCTTATCCCCAAGCTGCCACGCAGCTAAGGTGCAAACCTCATCAACTCCCAAAAGCCATAGATTAAGACTGCTCCGAGTTATTGCAGACACCAGACTGGCAATCCCAGGACAAGGCACATCACCCAGGGCACGGGTGAGTCTCTTGAGCATGCTATCGCTTCCCCGGCGAGCAAGGAAGGGCAGAGAGGGCTGAGCTGAGCCAGGATGCTCATGCCAGCAAGGGGACAACTGAAGCTTTTGGACAGGGCTATTGTCTGCACAGAACTGATGAAACCACCATTCCAGGCGTTTGCCCAGGCTCAGGCTATCCAGCAGTGTCCAAGATCAGTGCATTTGCTCTGACCACATAGCATGTTTTCCTGCTGCGGGTATCTAGCACTCCACAACATTAAAACAAACCAAAAAAGCCCTTCCTAACTTTCCTGTAACTGAAGATTACTTAACAAGCAATACACTGCAAAACATTGGTGCACAGCCACTTTCTTAAATGTTTACGTATTTCACCTGCTGAATATAACCGCCTTTTCACTGGGGGACAGTATGACCTCATGGTCGCGATTTTAGCTCAGAAATCATCAAAATGAGAGGGGAGGCCACAGCCTCCCATACTGACCCTTCTTCCTTCAGTAATTGTTAATACAACTGATGCTCTGAGACATTTAAGTTCTCTGTGTCAGTTTGCTCCCTGACTCAGACATTTTCTCTTAACCATAAGAGCTTACTCTATTTTGGGTTTGCTCGAGGGTGGAGGGAGCAGTTGGAGAGCCTTGGTGATGTCAATGAGACAGCAGGGCTGGGGAGAGCAGGAGTCCCAATATAGGACAGGGAGGCAACAGAAAGAGGAGTGTGCCATTCAGAAGTAGGGACTGAGAAGTGAGCACAGATGGGCTCCACCATGTCCCAGGATTATTAAAAGGACAGAAACAATTACCAAAGAGAAAACAGCATCTAAATTGGTCTTTGGGGAAAAATGGTGTTAAGAAAGTTTCTCTAAACACTGGAAGAAGAGACAAAGCAACCACTTTACAGTGTATGCATGGTCGCGGCAACTGAACCCTAAAGACAAAAGGACTAGCACAGAAAAGCAGAGACTGTGGTCTGGAGAAAGGACATGCAACAGAAAATCTGATTAATCTTGAGGGTAGAATGACTAGAATTCATTCGGAGTTCAGAATAAAGTTATCATCATTCTGTTTTGGAGAAAGGATTAGAAATTACAGCATTCTTTGTAGGCAGGAAATAAGAAAAAAAAACATCAAAACCATATCAAGTTTTTCCAAATTAGGCAACAACTGAGATTCCCATTTCTCGGTCCCTCGAGCTGCCAGGCACTCATCTTTCCTTTCCAGTAACCCGAGAGGGAGCCAGGTGTCCCCAAGCCCGTTCCCAGGCTGTCAGAAGGGCACAGCAAAGGTTGCGAGACCGCTGGCTCCTCTTCAAGGAAACCATGGAGCTGGGTGCCCTCAACCCAGGCAGCTGCTGGGACACGTCTATGCTAAACCTGCAGACACCGGAGCCAGGAGCAGCCGGAATGGCTGGGAGGCTCTGAGCCAGCAGACCCTGGAAACCCAAACTGCCTGAGAGCTTGCCACACAGCTTGGCAGCAACCAGGCAAAGGGCCAGTGCTTCAGCACAAGTCAGTAGTAACCTCTTCTCCACTTTGGTATCAGCTAGT
The DNA here is from genome assembly GCA_035582835.1 of Phoebastria nigripes. Lineage (NCBI taxonomy): Eukaryota > Metazoa > Chordata > Aves > Procellariiformes > Diomedeidae > Phoebastria > Phoebastria nigripes. The sequence continues at coordinate 242,672 of JAYKAV010002331.1, read as the reverse complement.
CAGTCTTCTCCTGAAGATAATCCTTACCATTCCCACTGTGAAGCTGCACGCGTGGCCACTGAGATGGTCCCACACCCCACTTTCTACCAGCGCTTGCAGCTGGGTGCAGCAGACAGTTGTCTGGATGTGACCCCAGTGCAGCCAGCGCATCTCCTTGTGTCATACTTAGTCATACTTGACACTTATCCCCCCCAACACCAAAGCTGGATTTAATGCAGATCGAAGCAATTGTAATGCATTCTTCCTGCCCTACATTCTTGGTTTGCAATTGCAAAATATGACCTTTACTTGAAAGAGTCTCGTATGAAGAATGAGCTATGCTAAAACCCAACCTCATATCTCCTCTTACAAGACATGCACACTCCCATTCTCTTTCAGGAGCTCTGCTCCTACCTTGTTCCTGGAAACTCAAAAATGAAAAGACAACAGGAGAGCTTTGACTGATTTTTCATGAGATACTCTTTTTTTTTTTTTTTTTTAAATCACAATGAATTTTCTTTTTCCCAGATTTCTCTAACCTCCTTTTCTCTGCAGTGTGTCCGTTTTAGCCAACCTCCACTTTTCCCTCTAGTACCCGACACCGCTTTCTTTGTCAGGGAAGGTGCAGAGAGTTCAGGTTTTCCCCTCTCCATTTCTCTTTGGACCTGACACTGCTTCTGACCCCTGCTCAGCCTTTGCTTTGAAGTGCTTTTTCTGCTCTCTGCTTTCCCACCGGATCGTGTTAACCCTCCTCCTTTCCCCACTCCATCAGTTGGCTTCAATAAGCGAGAGGAGCTCACTGGAACCTCCTCTTTTGTCTTATCAGCATGCTTTCACTTCTCATAAAATCCTACCCACCTTCCACATAAAACAGTTTGGCAAAAAGCGACGGCTGCAGAGGCCCACAAACCACTGCTAAATGTTGCACGGGGAACACCGCTAGCTGCGTGAGACAAGCCAGTCGAATGGGTCTCGCGTTCGACCCATGCAACTTCACAGCGGCATCTAAAAGCAAGAAGCCACATGCTTCCCACTCCCCAAGATGACTGCATTTAAGTGTCCTTTTTGCCATGTGCTGTGAACAGTATTACCCTTGCAGGGCTCTGCACCTTTGCTTCTGCTCTATTGCAATTTTAATAGGGGGGAAAAAAAAAACAAACACAAACTTGGACTAAGTATAGATGACTGATTTGATTCAGTCTCCTTGGTGCTACAGCTCCTAGCTGATGGATGTTCAGGTCAAAGCAAGAAATGGCATCAGCACAAAGAGAATAGTTTGGCTCTCACTTATTAAAGACTCCTGAAAGCTTTCCAGATCTATAAATATTCACATTATTCCCACAGAGGGGCAGAAAGAGAATGATTTGTATCCTTCTGGCTTGTTCTGTTAACACATTCCCATTTTTCAGTGTTTCCCAGTTGGATAAATACCATGACAAACAGAGGAAACCCTTGCGAGAGAAAATACATTTTAAAGTAAATTGCAGTGATGTGTAGTTTATAAATATTTGCAATGGTACAGGGAAAATATCTCTATTCATCACATTAATGTATGCTGAATACAAAGATGACCACTCTCCATTGATGCCTTTATTTTTTATGGTATGAATAGAATTTCCACTGTAGGAAAAAAACCTGAAGACTACATGYATACATACACATATAGACAAAAATACTTTAAATCAGAAAATGTTATTTTAATTACAATAGTAAAGCTTGATTTATTTTCTATACCTTTTTTGCCAGAAAGTTAAATATCTTGCAGTCTGAGTCATATTGCCTGAGGATCAAAACCAGAGAAAATTCAAAGCTCGGTAAACGTTATAACCTCTTAACCACTCTGTTAGTGGGAACTGATGATAACATTTAAATAAGAGTGCACAAACATTATTTTGCTTAAAAATTACATTGCTGAGATAAACTGTAAGAGCTTGGGAATACCCTGGTTAACACAGCAGGCTGAAGGACTCGTACAGATCTCTCCTCCAATCTCCTAAGCATTTTTCATTATTGCTTACTAGATTATTAATTATTTTTTAAAGGATTATCATAGTTACAAATTCCAACTCAGGCTTCTTCACTCACCGCTTGAGAATAGTGCAGCAAATGAGCGCATTTCCACAAGTGTATGTGATCCACATACACACGTGGCTTTACAGTACATGGGAGCAGCATGTGGACACTGAGCCACAGCGTTCAAACACACCTCCGTGGGTAAGGCTGGGTTTAAGTAATCCCCTCTCTAACGTCTCTGGACAGGTTAATTCCTCTGTGCCATACTGATGCAGCTGTAGAGGCAATAACAAAAAGGTGGGAGCAGGGAAAGTTTAACTACCCTGGGCATTTCAAGTGTTTAAGGCAAGCACTACCTCTTTCACCTAACGCAAATGGGTGCTTCTCACAGTTGCTCATTTTCTAGCTTCCATCATCATCATCATGCAATTAAAGGATACCTGACATGAGTGATTAAAAACCTACCCCATGAAGCTGTCCAAAACACAAACCAGTCAAGAAAAGGTGCTGGGAACAGCACATGTGGAGCATACAGCCCCTCACTTCACAGCTACCAGCCAGCTTATGTGCAGTGATGACTTCTCACCTTCAAAAATTTAAAAAAAATTATAAAAAAATACATACACTCCTAGCACCTATTCAGCTGGCAAATAGCTCAACCAAATGGAAAACAGGTTGGGGACAACCTACTTTGATCTCCCCATAGTCCCTGTGAAAATCAAGGTGGCCAAGGCCACCGTTGCGGCTTTCCACACATTCCCAGTGCTGTTCCTCTGCTCGAGGTCTGCGGGAGCCCCAGGTGGCCCTCAGCAGAGCCTCCTCCTTCCAGGTACCTCAAGGATCTTAGCAAGGTGAATGCTCATGGTTATGGAGCTGGCTAATGGCCATCACTCATTTTACACTGGCCATTAAGCAGCCTGCAGGCAACCAGCATGGATCTGAAGCTGTTGCATATGTTCATTTTGCCTGGGGGAAAACAAGGTAGAGGAAGGAAATGCTCGCAGAACCCATATCTTGACTCTGTACACAAACACCATCTTGCACCCTCCCATTCTGGCTTCTTATTTTCATTGCATTATATCCTCGAGGTCTCAGCCTTGCTGTGCTGGACAGTGTAGAAGACAAATCAGCATCTCTCCCGTGCAACCCGCTGGGCAGAAGCAGCCATGTCCTTACTGGTAAGTTCAGGGCACCAGATGAAGGCAGAAAACCTGCAGCCCTGCCAAGACCAAAGGGAGCTGTAATGGGCCGTAGTCTAAGCCCTTCCACCACAGCATGAGAGAAATGGCTTTCAAGAACAACAAAGAGTATGTACATTTTGTACCATGTTAAAGAGGGAAAATAGCAACAAGGACAAGAAAAGCTTGGGTTGTGAAGGATGTTCCAGCAGAGGTGATTAATGGTGCTGAAAGAAACCCCAACTGTTGTTTCAAATTTCTTTCCAATTAGCCACAAAGTTACTCCCTCCTTTTTCCTTTTGGTTTTGGGTTTTTTTTTTTTTTTTCTTTCTTTCTTCCTTTTACCTGTGTTTGATTTAGAATCAAGGTTGTTGATTTGTGTTATGACAGCAAAAATAAAGGATCTGCATACTGTATGCATGGGGATTTAAAGCATTGCCTTTGATGGCTCATTAGCTGCATGTGGCTACATGCAACRCTGCTCGACTGAGATATATTGCCCAGGATTTAATTCCAGAATAATTTCAAAGGCATTAAATCGAATGCTTGCCCTTTTCACCATGGTATTTAAACGGTACTTTGTATGCCAAGCTTAAAAAAAGAGCAGAGGAAACACAGATGCAGTACTGCTGGAGCGTGTACTGAACTTTGTTAAAATGTTAAACATTTATTAGAATTTTTTTTTTTTTTAAAACAAGATAGTGTTAAACCAGTTGTTACTTCAATTAACTTTCTTTGCTACAAGGGAGAAAGGAKTTTKTTTTTKTTTTTTTTTTTTTTTAACTAACAAACAGCTCTCAACTAGTGAACAATATCTCATTTGTTCAGTAAGACTTAAAGATGAGAATGGTCTCAGGCTGGAAAAATAGATGTGCACATTTCTGTGCTGACTGAGCAAAATAAACCAGACAAAGCTTCTCCCACAGTGGAGACCAAACCCCAGAGCTGAGCTGAAGGTCACGAGTCTCACAGCTCTCCAGGCACAGCCCCTCCGCTGCTACTCCTGCGGGAGGGCGGCTCCGGTACCCACTGACCAAAGCCATCGCGAGCTCTCAGCTTACAGCCTGGCAGGGAAGTCCAAGGATGCGAGCCTGCCTCTGATGCGTGAAAGCAATCCTCCGAAACAGGCTGCACTCTCATTTACTGCTGATCTACAAGCCCTGTTAAGACAGAGCGCCCTGTATTTTCTTGTTTTCCCTCCATCTGCCTCATCCCTGCAGTTTCAGGTATGCCTACTGGCAAAACGTGAGAAAGTTCACTTTATCCAGTTTACTGTCAAACTTTAATTCTGAAATGAAGCAAACCCCAATTTTGCTTGAACTTACAGCAGGGACATCTCTCTGCCTGACTCCCCTTGCCTGCAACGGGTCGAACTTTGGAGCAGCTGGTTGTGCAGGGGCAGCAGCCCAACACCGTGCCCGCCTGCCCCGTCCCTTTGCCTTCAAGCCAGCCTTTATCAGCATCCCTGTGTCACAAACACATTGACATTTCAACATTTGGTCAGGAAGTGTTGGTACAACACTAACATAGCTACTTGCACCATTTTATTTTACATGTGGTTACAATTGGCTGCAGCTGGTGGTTCTGCTAGAGCCTGAAGGACAGAGGACATTACTAGACTTTGCACCTGGACTTGCAATTTAACACCATTTGGGAAATGCATGCGATTACCTAGAACTGTGTGTTCATGCAGCAAAACTCAGGACTCTACAGCAGTAATACGCCACAATTCAGCTTCAGCTGGAAGCCGCATTTTATTGCCTCAAACATGGGACTTTTGAGCAGCCACTATCAGAAAAAGATGTGGGAGGCAGAAGAATTTGTTTGCATTTTTGAGCCCATTTCAAAGCTCATCTGCCAGGAGTTGGACTTTGTAAAGCTGCGCCACAAACTAGCAGCTTATTCTGCACAGATGATGCAGGCAAGGGGGACTTTCCTGAAAAAAGCAGAATTTTTACTTTYGTATGAATCTGTTCACCTTAGAAACTTCCCTTCTCTTTCAAGTTTAAGATGGTTGCTAGACTGTCAGTCTGAGACACAGACAGGTAGATGAATGGCAAGCTCCCAGCAGCACTGCTGTCAGTCTCTTCCTAGAGCTTCACCCAGAGCCACCACATCCACATTTGCACCTCTTCATCCCCTTACCTCAACACAGGACTCTTCAGGGCCTGACCGACCTCCCCTACCGCTTCTCCCCTCTACAGCCCCAGTTCTCTTCCTGCGGTGATATTGCCCCGTGGTTTCCCATTTAGYAGATTACCCAGGCAGCATTATGGCTAGGCAACATGCACGGGTTTTTATAATCACTCTGTTTATAAACACAACACTCTCCTTCAAGCCCTTCTTAAAGTCTACCTGTATTGTGGTGCCTTACTAAGAGAAAAATACAGAATTAGTTTGTTGAGGGTTTGTTTTTTCTTTTCCTTTTTTTTTTTTTTTTTTTTTTTAAATTGCATTTGTTCTAGGCATAACAAGATCCTGGTTCTCAACATTATTGCAATACAAATAGTAAATAAAGTAATATCAGAGACACACATAAAAGACCAAAATCCATCTCACAAAGACAGACTTTTATGAGGCATCTTAGTCCAAAAGCAAAATCCTAAAAGGTCATTTTAACCAATTTGATTCCAGAAGCTATCTTGTTTTGAGTCTGCTAACAAAACAGCATTAACAAAAGGCACTGAATTCCTTCACGTGCCTGAAAATGGAGGCATTTCTGCCCTGCCTACCGAAGGAAGTGCAAAGGAAGAAATCTATCCGAACACATGGGCTGCACCTGGCTTTGGCTTTCTGCTGTGCTAAGCAGCGGGGGCGAGCGCAGGGAGGCAGAGGAAAGGTTGCCCAAAGTGCTCTTTCTGGCTGAATTCCAGCATATATATAATTTAATTGGGAATGTTGCATTACCTGTAACCACTGTATAGCGATAGTTATCTCAGCTATTTAGTAACTAATGAGACCCTTTTACAATTAAACAAGTTTATCATGTACAAGGGTCTGAAAAGAGACCTTACATTGCACAGGAAGGTCCCAGCTTGTCACAAACGTGCAGCACTGAGGCTGGTCCCTAGAAGATAGAGCTTGGTTTGGTTTTCTAGTTGAGATTCAAGTTCAGCATAAAACATATGCCCAGCTTTTAGTGTACCCCAAATGCCATATCAAAAGCATTTCCCCCATTTCACCCCAACCATGGGATGTTTTGACAGGAACACCACATGAAGGTACAACCTGTGGTACATAATGGCCCTGCAGAGTTTTCCCAAAATCTGCTCTTTTATGCACCTAAGTAAGGCTTCAGCTTCAAATACACAGGGTGTAAAGTCCTGCTTTTACAAGATTTCATGGCATGTTGAGGAACGAAGTAGTAGTGTTTGGGGCAAGTGATTTACTGACATGAGGTTACCCAGAGGTTTAACTTGTCATGCATCTCACCCACACGGTTTGTTTCCCTCTTTTCATTCTTTCTTCGGAGGCAGCATGCTGCACACCACTGGCAGTGAAAGGGCCTCCCTTTGCATAGCAGCAATTCGCTTTTCTCAGCTTCTCTCCAGCTAGATAGCAATGATTCCCCAGGATCTGCAAAGCCTTTTTAAGATCCTGTCAGAAATATGGAAGCCTCCTTTCTCCTACTGCTCAGTTAAACACAGCCTCTGCATTCAGATTACTCAGACCAATTTGTGCATGAATCTCATTCCTTCCCTGTTGATAAAATGTTGGGTGTCAGAGAGTTTTAATCCAACAGTCCAGCCACAGTCTCATTCATCTGCTARGATGGAGGCAGCCCCGCACGAGCAGGCTTAAAGTGATGTCTGATCCATTGATGCCTTTACTCTTGGAAGCTGGATTATTCCAGTGCCTAAAGACCAAGTCCTGTCCTATACCTTGCACCAGAAACCACAGCTGAGAATGGAAGAAGAGACACCCAATAGATTTGGACCTGAAGCGAGGCCTCCAAAGGGTTTTTTTTTCGCAGCAAACCGATCAGCTTTAGAGCCCTTTGTCCAACCCTGGATCCTTCTAGGGCTGTGCAAATACTTGACTGCCAGGAGATGGATTTTATCATAGCAACATCCAGGAGAAGAGTCAGTTCTGACATTTCCGTGTTTACTCTGACTCACTCACTCCTGCTTGGAGACTTGCATCACGATGTCTCCGTCCATGGTGAAAACCATCACACATCCTCTGCCTCGGTACATGTACAAAGCTTACGCCTACTCTCTCGCAAATACTGGTCATCAGATAGGGGTGTTTTAAAGAGTTAAAGTTCCCAAAAGCAAGTGTTTTGCTCAAGGATGCTACTGGATCACAACCTGCGAGTGACCAGCAGCTCCAGTTATTGCTCTTAACAGAGTTATTGCTGATCGTGCAAAGCCTCCCGTCTCCCACCACAGCTACTCTGCATTTCATGTAAAGTCATTGAAAGATTGGAAATTCACAGAAAAAAATTGCAGGCAGAAATGACTACTTATGTATTTTACAAGGATATGCTAGCAGTTAGGACAAACTATCACGTTACAAATATGCACTTGCATGCAGTAATGTGAACCATAAGAGAGATTAATTAGTGACGCAAACCTAAAATAGATTAATTAAAGTACACTAAACCAGGCATCATTTCCTCCACAACCTGCTTGATTCTCATCTGACTCACTCTATAAAAGTGTTTTTCCTTGGGTTTATGGTTTGCCCTTTTGTGTCCTCCTCCAAAAGATACTTTCACAGAACAGCCCAAGAAGCACTGTCTATACCAGCAAGGACTGGGCCCTTTATGGCAATATTTATTTAAAAAGGGGAGAAAGGCTGTATACTTATTGATTTTGAGGTGGGCTTTCAAAACACACAGAGGGGATTAGTACTCAGCTCATCCTAACGCCTGAACTTATGTAGCTTCTTCAATTAACATGCAGAAGTAATTTAATGATGTGTTTGATGAATCCCAAAAGTAAACGGTGGGCACTTGCAACGCACTCAGAGAAGACTATGGCAACAGACCACGTGCAGGCAGACGCCGGTGGCCAAACCCAAGACAAAACATCTACTGAGCTCTGAATCCTTTGCCCATTTGCCTGCGATGATTATGATAATATCACAGTAACACCTCAAAGTCCCAGCTGAGATGCAGAGCTGACATGTTAAATACCATAAAGACGCAGAAAAAACAAGTCTGTCTGGATGCCAAAGTGCTTGCTGCTCTCTAGAGAGAGGACACAAATTGGAAGAAGCCACCCCTTTCTTTGAAACCAGGGCCCGATGGTTGGGGAGGTGAAGGACCAAACCTGCTCTGTGACCTTTAGCCGAGGCTTTGCTCTCAACTTCAGCACAAGACGGAGCAAGGTCCAAGGTGAAAGAGGGAATCTGAACATGAGGGAGAAATAAAAGTTGCTCTCTGGAGCTGCAGTCTGCAGATCTGGGAACGTGCCACATCTCTCAGACGTTGGGCACGACTACCTTCACATGCTGCTATCACTCTGGGTGCTCTTTTGGCCTGTATCAATTACCTTGGGATGCCCTTTGTTGCCTTGTATGCCCACAGGCCGTTGCATGGATAAAGAGGCAGTGAAATTGTTTCCACACTTTTTATTAGAGAGACTTTCTCTGCATTCATCTGCACTTTATATCCTATGGCTCCCTGCCACAGATTTGTGATAAGCAGCTCTTCCTTTCGGTTTAGCTTCTTTAATGTGAAATAGGGATACAACAGTCCACTTCAAATCCAGCTAGAACATTTTTCTTTCAAAAGCAGTAAAGCAATTTTAAGATATTTCCTTGGGGCAGTGGAAATATGAACTACAGCAGAGTCTCCAACTTTAAAATAGACTTTGTTTTAATTTTTTACTGTGAGTGGTGTGACATATACCAGCCACCATTATAGACTAATAAAAGGGAAACTCAATTTTCTGTCACAATGAAGATGACCAATAAAATTTTAAACTTGGACAACACCCATACAATTCTATAAAACCTGAGCAGATTCATAAAGCTCCCTTTAAAARCATACAGACCCTCATAGAGAACGTTCTATAGGGGTATAAATTATCTGGCTTTACCATACAAGGGATATGCTACACATCATGATACGCTCTTCAACGTTGCCTGAACTACCCCTCTTAAAAGGTTAGGGATTGCTCTCAGTACCATCGGGTTTTTCAGCAATAGCAACCTGCCTAGCAACGCAAAATCTTCAGAGCAGAATGCATCACACCAAGAGAATACAAATAGTTAATTAAATTAAAGCAAATATTACTCTGTATTACGCAGAAGCCTGTAGGGCTCAGATGAAATCATGATCCCCTCTGAAAAGAGAGAAATGATCTCTGCCCTGCAGTCTCAGTAGAGAAGACAGACATGGAGATGGGGGAAAACATTGCTTAGGGGCAGAGGCAATACGGCAACTGCTTGCAGATGCCGTGAGTCCTGTGCATCCTTTCTGAGATTCATTTCTTGAGTGTGAACGGATGCAAGTCTTAGGAGCAAATTAGCTCGAGAAGGAGACCAGGGAAAAGGATGGGCAGAAAGATGGTGAGGCAGGGCAGAGGCATAGGAGGGTCGTACCCATGGGCAGAAACAGGCTAAATATGCTTGGCACTTGCTTGCCTGCAGTGAGAAATAAATGCACTACACAAAGTCCACTAGAAATCAGCCTGGCACCAAATAAAAAGGGAGGTGCTGCAAAACAGGAGAGCACTATTGGCCAGTACAGCTATAAGAGGATGCTGGGAACCAAACTTTGGGTGGCAAAACAGCAAATCAACTTTCTGAAGAAGCTTTGAAGTGGCATGAAAACTAAAGCAAATATTCAGGAAGAATCCGAGTCCTTTGCCTTGGAAGAGGAGGAAAGGTGGGTGGTTGCATGGCCATAYGCAAGATGCTGCCAGTTTGTAGCAGGCAGGAGGATGATGAGTGCCCCAGGGAGCACCCCAACAGTTAGGGTGGGCAGTGGGACGCAGTTGCATGTCAGATGTTCATCCTGGAGTGCTCTCAGCAGTGTGAGCAGCAGCTCCTGAGCCCTCCTGAAAGGTCTGTCCTGACTGTACCGACGTATCATACCAGCTTTTTTGCCAGCATACTTRGAGAAAAAGAGCCAAAATGCTTTCAGGCACTGATAAGAGAGGTTTCTGTGAGGCATGCCAAGGAGGCAAAAAAAATACCATGTTTTGCTTCTGTCTGGAAATGTGGAAACACTGTCCAAACCAGGAAAGAAAGGCCTCTGGGAGTATTTGAATTAGAACCCAAGGACCTGATTAAGGAAAACACTGTAACATGCTTAAAAAGCTTTGCTGCATTAAGGCCCAAATCAAGCAAGGTACAGATGTAAGGTAATTAGAGAAAGAGGATTAAAGGGTCAGATTCTTCCATCATTTAGGAAAAAGGATGCACAGAGTTTACCATTTTGCAGGACATGCAGAAGATAGAGGCCATTAGCCTGGGCAACCCAAGGATTTCTCTTCCCAGTTTTCCTCCTCCCTGCTGTGCGGGGCTATCAGAGCTCTCCCATGCCAGATGCTTGGAGGTCCACACCAGATTATGAGACATATTTGCCTTACAGCAACAGCAGCATTTACTCCAGCATAAATACTAGAGTATTATGCCATGGTTATACTGTAATCATCAGAAAACAAAAGTGCTCTTTTTTTACCCATAGGCCACTGCAATTGGAATTAAAGGAAATATAACTGCAAACAGGAAAATGACTTCACGTAACAAAAACAAGACCACAGTTTAGGGTAGTCCGTTCTCAAACTTGTGCTCTTTCTAACAGGTAACACAACAGTTCTCTTCTGGTGGTGACAAGAATTTGATAGAAAAGAAATCAGTACTTTGGACATTTTTGGAGCTATTTTTAGATTTTTTTTTTTTCTTCTTTTTTTTTTTTTTTTTTCTTTTTCCCCCCAGGATTGGATGTATCAAACATAAATGTCTTTCTAAAAGCCTACAAGACTACAGGGCATAGACCCTGTTCCCCTTCAACACCAGTCAGTGCAGTCCTTGCTGAGAGCAGCAGCAGTGCAGTGGTTGCCTGCGTCCTCTGGCCTCAATAGCGTGCTACGGGCCACAGGGACAAGCAGGAGGGACAGCAGTGCCTCGGGCAAAGCTTGACGCAGCAGCGTGGCTAGCATTATGCTTCTGTCTGTAGTGAGGTGGTCAGCATTTTTCTGCATTACAGAACAGGACTGGCATTAACAGCACTTAAAGGACTCGCACCAAGGGTCAGTCTAGTTCTCAGGACAGCAAAAGGCAGGGACAGGCAGCACTGAACAGGCTTTCAGCCAAGCCTTGGTCTGACCCAGGCAGCACTTTCCATTTTTCTCTGTGACATGACTGAAACGTTGCTATCTGCATAGTCAGTACCATACTTTAACTCAGTTTGACTCAGATGTATTCTTGTAATAATGGAGCAAGACTGCATCATTGACATGATGCTGATTCATTTGAAATGGCAAATGATGGACTGGAGAATAACGAAATCTGTGAAGATCTGAAATTCTTATCTTCCATGCATCACGCAATCAAGAACTGTAACTCCTTAATTCTACTCCTACCTACTCTTTTCCTTTAATACCATCTTTTCTTGTCAGGGAAGATAAAACAGATGTGAATTCAGGGATTTATGCTTTAAGTCACTATTGAAATGTTCATGTTCACTTATTTTACAACTCTAGGCATTGAATTTTCAGCAATAGGCCTGGTATTTGATAAAACTAAAAAGTAATGATGGAAAAATATTCGAGAACACATGCAAGAGCGTAGCACTTACATCAGAAATAGATTTACAAGAGGAAGGCTTAATCAGAGAAGCAGAGCAGGACACAACAAACATACCCAGAAACTACGTCTCCAAATACACAGGGATGAAGTAGGCATGTGGTTTGCTGAACCCAGCTCCCCTTGGTACTACTGCAAGCCACAGATGTGAGGTGGCAGGAAGATGCTAAAGTTGCCCAACTTAAGGACTTCCCTGGAACTAATATGTGTCATTACTGAGACAGATTACAGTTACAAGTCGAGTTGTGTCAGTACCAAGGGGATGCCAGCACCCAGGTCACTCAAACCAATACATTGATATAAAACAGTCACATACAGGATGCAGCAAGTGGTCAGAAGCAGCAGCAACCATTGATAAAAGATTCTGATAAGAGAAAGATAAGGCAACGCCCTTTTTTATAGGTATTTGTACATCATTAGGAGAAAAGGAAAATAAAATACCAGACAAAGTTTGCTGATAATTTAAAAACTGAAGATTAAATATTTGCTTTATCTGTGACTGTGACACTAGAGTACCATAAAGAAAAATCCTGCTGAGAATTCAAAATGTGCCTTCTAAATAGAATAAAAAATAAAAATGCAAGCCTGATGTTAAGTATTTGCAAGATGCAAACCTCCCAAATTGGAAACAACTTAGGCTCCCAGGAATCGCCTCCTGAGAAGCTTTATTGGTTCTAGGTCTCATGAAATCCTTACAATTTCCCACTGTACGTATGAATGCAAATAGGTCCAAAGGGTGCATTAACAAAGGACATCATACCAGCCCGAGTGATGCCATTGCCTTACACAGCGCGGATGACGTGTGCTGTTCCGACTGCCTTCCTTAGGAAGGCTGTTATTGTATGAAAACAAGAATTCTCAGCATGGGCTTCGCAAGCCAGTGTCGAGGAGCTGAGTCTTTCCTTTACTGCTCAGGACAAAGTACTCTTGGTAAAGCACAGCTGAAACGGGAGGAAGTTTCAATCAAAGCATGGGAAAGAAGAGCTTTGCTGTGCAAGAGGCTGGGATGCATTGAATAGAAGAGGCAGGGGGAATAACGAATGGCTAAACCAGCAGAAACAAGAGGATGAATTCAGCTCCTGCAGACAGTGTTTCACCAGTGAGATAAGGCAAAACGACTGCGTTTTATTTTAACTTGTTTGGTTCCTGACCAGACAACTATAAATCTAAAGCCCTGGGCAACRTGAAATAAGTTGGTGTTTCCTAGTTTATTGAGCCTCTCACTAAAAAAAATGAAAACACCAGGAGAGACCCAGGCACTCGAGCAGAACTCCTCATGGTAATGCATACAGTGTTCAGCACAGAGGGTAAGTTGCCAAGGGAGGTTATCAAAACCAATGGATAAAGACAATTTTAAAGACACATCTGGACACTGTTATGACAAGAGCAGTTTGCAACACATAGGGATAAAGTTTTAATGAAATATTCTTAACAAGAGAAACTTGCTATGCCTAGTCAGTAGAGAAAAGGCCACAATTCCTTGTCTCTGCAAGCAATACATCACTGAAGCCAAAAGCCCCCCCCAGGAAGCGCTGGGCTAAGGAGGCGCTGGCAGAGAATCAGGCAGCGACGGCCTGCTGCTGTTGCAAGCACACCCCTTTGGCATCAGGGAAAGTGAAATATTTTTTCCCTTTATTAGAGAGGTATTTATTCACCCTGAGGGGTCTGTTTCCCTCAGACAAGGTGTTAGCACCAACCGAGCGGGCAGGAGGGAGACAGAGTAAGGAGTACCTATACATTGTCATTCTGACACCAACTCACCCACCAAGGGAAGGGGATTAAGTGGAAAAAGAGAAAGATTTCTCAGAAACGCAAGATGAAGGAAACTACTAAACAACAACAACAAAATATCAATGTGCAACACCTCTTCCCACCCCAAGCAGTGTCCAGAAGCCCCAAACCATTTGACCTGGCAGCCAGAAGCAAAGCTATCCCCAGAGCACTCATGGAAATAAGAAAACATCTGGTTTTATCCAAATGCAGGAGGAGATGCATCCTGAAGTCACAATATATGATGAATTCAGAGTGCTCGGGGGTTATGGACCAGCTCTTCTGCTGAGCTTGCTGTCTGACCTAAGCAAGAACAGCAGCTTCCACAGGCAAAGGCTGGACCAAAACCACTGCTCAGACCACAGCCCCTGAATTTCACAGGCGCTTGGGGAGGGGAGGGCAAGGTGGGGGAAAGCCCCACAGCCTGCTCAGCCCCTTTGGGAGGGTGCATAAAGGGTTGCAGCTTTTCCCAGGGGGTCTTGTACTGCTTATGGGGTGCCTCTGTCAAATTTTGCAGAACAAACCCATCTCTCTTCCAGATCTTCCCACCAGTACCCACAGCTTAAGATTTTGGGCATGGTGGAGATGGCCTCAAATCTATCAGACAGCTTGAGCCTCCTCCTGCGCTTTTTTTTTTTTTTTTTTTTTTTTTAAGTGAGCACTTGGGAAATCATTGTTGTCAGCTGAATACCATTATAAATCATGTATTACCATTTTTCAGAGAACCACTATAAATCAAAACCCTCTTTCAGAGGCAAAGAGCAGAGCAGCACTCCAAACCACACAAAAAGACTGTAGGTCCCAATATACCTATGAACTTCAGAAGAAAATTTATGTTCACCAGGAACATTTTTCACTTGGGGCAGTGAGAAATCCATATGCCCTTTCCGTGGGTGTCCTGGGGAACACGACATACGAGTACAGCAGCCGGACTATTCTTTGGGGGAAATTCTAGAGGGTATTTCTCATTAAAAAGACATTCCTGTAAATAAAGAAGACTACTGTATATCATCTCCCACCCAAGGCAGCCGCTTTAACGCAAGCCTCAGAGGCAGGACTGCTCAGGCTCAGAATGTGAGTTAAGTCCTGGGAAGGGATCTGGAAAATGCCACCGTTGACAGCGGAGGGGAGCGAGGGGAGGCGGAGAAAGCTGATTTTAAATCACAGAAACAGCAGACTACACATAGACTACATCATGCTGTGGCAGAAGAAAGTGAGGGGAACTGGTGTTCAATCTTCATCATTGTTAAATACCGGTTTACCTCTCAAATGCACGGCTGCCCTGAGGAGAGCTTAGCTCAACTTCTACCGTCAGCTGCACACGTGCAAGTTTGGAGTCACTTACAGGGCTCACAGAGTCCTACTTATTGCACATTTATTCAAGGTAACAATCTTTTCTCTCCACTTCAGGGCACCATTCCCCTTCCACAGACAGAGATCATCTAGCTGGAAGGTGACCTCAGTAGGCTCAGCTGGAGTTAGCTGCTCTTAAAAGGAGAACATTATCTTATTAAAATCCCRAGAAGTTTATCCCTGTGGCTTTCAATAATCAGTCCAGAAGACACTTTAGGCCCTAATGCTACCCTTCCTAATCCTGTTGAGCAGCATTCTTCCTTTGCAATTGAAATCCTTCTTCCACGCAGGAGTAGCAGAGCCAGAGGTTAATCCCCCCCACCTTCAGCCACCTAAATGCAAGGCATTTAGTGTAAAATGGCAGTCTGTGCTCCTGCTCCAGTCAGGCATTGCAGAGAGAGAGGTGTCTTACGTACATGGGTTTATAAAAGACGATGAATCCCACTATGGAAACACCTCTTTCTTGCCATCGCTTACAGAAGATGCTAGCAGCTTATCATTGCAGTACTGTAACACATAGTAAAACACCCAAAAAACTATTTCCACATCTACTGAAGTTCATCACATACTCAGTTACTTTGTTAATCTGAAGCCCTAAAAACAAAAGTGTAAATCACTTCACCAGCACAACCCCCCAAAGGCCAAGTGACTCCAGTTTGTTCCAGAAGAACAGTTTGTACAATATAATTAGATAATTTACAAGTTTTACAGAAAAGCCCTGAGTCATCTGTAAAACAAATTCAGACCAATGTCATCAAGAAAGTTGCAAAAGTTTTTGAATAAAGAGAACATAATCACAGTATCGGGGAACAAATTTCTTCTTTGACTTACAAACCAGACTCTTTTTCATGAACTCCCAGAAGGTGACCAATAGAATCAGTTTGACCTCAAAAATTGAAGTTTTCCATGCAGATGTAAGTTAATAAAAAAAAAAAGTCATCCAAAGAAATGCTGAGAACAGACACCCACAAAGCATTAGCTGCAGTATAAAAACCACATGGTGCCAAGCAAAAATATGATATACTAGTGACACAAAAGCAATGCACACAAAAAGAGAAAGCCTGGAGAATCCTGATACTACATTTCAAGCTGAGACTGCTCCACGCATGTCAGGAGGTCCGTACAGAGAAAGATGATCATTTTAAAGAAGGCCAGGCACTCCAGTTTCCCAATACTTCCTCTAGCAACTCCACAGAGAGGGTTACTCAACCCTTTGCATTATTTCGTTCACACACAGGAGCCTAGAAAATACTATTCTAATAGGAGTTAGCTTTCTGTCTGCAGCTGAGGCAGGAAGGGAAGAAACTTCACTTTTAGATGCTCCAGTTACCCAAAGATTTAATAGCTTCCATTTGCAACAGGATGACTGCTTAAGTTAAAAGAGAATGAAGAGAGAGAAGAATAAAGGAAAAAAAAAAAAGAATTTGAGTAGTATCAGCGGTTTCAGATTGGGAATTTAAATACATGGTTACTGTGGGTGTTCCCTTTCCTAAGAGGAGATTTGCATAGCTGAAATTTGGCATATCTCCAAAACGTTTGCTTCTCTAAGAACACAGGATTACTAGAACAGCCTGTGGTGTGCCCCCACAGCAGTTAAGGCATTCCTCCGGAGCAGGGAGTTAGGCTCAGCCTAGCTTCTGCCTCGCCAACCTAGGTCCAAAGAAGAGGCATGAAGTCATGCCCTACAAACCTGGTTCTAGGTAAGCTGTTGGGCTTTGCCTCCCTGCTCAGCTCCAGACTGTCTCAGCTGTGCTGCCTTCAGCATCTGAACCAGCAACCTTTTTTTTTGACTGCTTTCTATTTATATTGCCATACTTATGTCATTCCTCTAAAATTAAACATGCGCTATTTATTTTCTGCAGTACCTACAGCATTACTTAGGAGTTATTACAAGTAGCAGAGAAAAAAAATTATGCCCAAGATAACCTATGTAGAAAGCTTGGGTATGGCCTTCTGTTTATTCACTCTCACTAGGAACTAACTAAAAATAAAACTGCAGTGAAGCAAATTTAAAATGCCTAAAGCATGAATAAATTTAGGTAATGCACTGCCATCAAGTATTTTGGGGRTTTGGGTTTTTTGACGGTTTGGGTTTTTCTTTAATTTTAAAACAACATCAAGCATGGATTAGCATTAAAGTATTTCCAAAATAACAATATGAGATAAAGTCTAACTGAAACATGTTAAGAATAAAGACTAAGTTTTTGTTTAGTTGCTCAACATGACAGCTTCTTGCACAGTTGTCTGCAGGCGCTCCCTACAAGCACCAGTCCATATCCTCAAATATTAAGGTATCAAAACTCATTCAGACTCAGTTCTTCCCTCGGACTGGATCCCATTTGTGGGCTCCAGATGTCAGCACTGCCCCCTTTCCAAGGCACACATCCCAACCTCATGCTGTCAGCCCCGTCGGGCTGGAAACCCCCTTCCCTCAAGTGGGCATCCACACAGCTCTGCAGGACAAATCCGGACATTTGCTTCTGCTKAATGCTATACATAAGTCAACATTTCTTTTGTATTTCTATTGACCCACAGTTGGTTTTGTTCCCCTTACAGTCAGGAATCAGAGTTTTTAGATACAGTCTTGTTTATTAGGATTCCTGTGGATGGGTTTGCGGTAAATATGTATTCTTGTAGATACTGAGCTGTTAGGGTGATATTACATTGGAGTAGCCTCAGCCCACTCATGATTTTAACCACCCTTCCACAATCAGAAGCAAAGTTTTAACAGATGAAAAGGAAGAAGAGACTATGTCCCTTCTTTTTAAAGGCAGTAAGAATGGGCAGGCATTAAGAATAACTACATAACACAACAATTTCTAGCAGAAATAGTTAGTTCTCTTACAAAGGTAGCAGATGCATATCTGACATCAGACAAATCATATTCTCAAACCCGCCGAATAACTGTGCTTTTCCCCCCTTGTAAGTGTGCGATTGCCAACTTTTATCGATCTCACAGCACCCACCCAGCTAAACTAAAACACAAGCACACATGACTGCTACAGAACAATAACCAGCGCGGGTTGGGCACAATTACAGGGCGTTTCCTACAAGCACAGGTCACCTCAGGATACAGCATTCAACCCAGCCCTACGTTGTGCTTAAGCCTTTTGAGACAGACAAAGGAAGATTTCATTTTGGAAGAGCAGAGACTCTCTTCAGTCTTAATAGCAGGTTACATGGAGATAAACACYTACTGTAGATATCCCACATCCCAACAGCACGGCAAGGACCCCCAGTCCATCCCAGCTGTGAAGATTTTAGAGCTGTGTACTCTCAGATGGTTCACAAATACCTGTCCTGAATTGTTTTCAGATCAGTAGAAAAGGCTAGACTTGTTCTCAGCTGTTTTTCTTACCCTGCCACAGTGCTCTACCTTTCATGTCCTCAGTGTATTTAGCACTAACAAAGCCATTCAGATGCCCTTCTGGTCAGCAGAGAGAACAAGTTTTCTATCTGACTTCAGTGATTATTACCTTGGCTTCCAGGAATGTCACGTCATTTGCACCCCCCAGGGAATAGAGGGCATATTAGGTACCTAATCCACACTTGCAGAAAGAAGCATTACAAATACCTTTCACTTATTGCAAAAATTTAGTATGTAGCAGCTAATTTAATACACAGCATAGTAACTGCTTAGAAACAGTTCCCCAGCCTCACGTCTTCCACTGCTAGGAGCACTCCAAATAAATGGAAGTCCTGCTCCTGACAGAGCTGGAACAGGAGGCAAGGGTCAATAAACTTCAGTCAGGGATTTCATATAAGATAATAGGCATAAAACAACATAGCTTTGGCTGATAAGACCTTGCTACAAGGTCATACAGCAGAAAAAGTGTGATAGATTCTAATCACAGTAGAGGAGATTGATTTATTTCTGTGGGATCTTGTGAAATGTGCTCATGAACAAAGCATATTGGCTTGGCCAAGTTGTTAGAACGAGCATCCACAACAAAATAATTGAGATTTTACTTCAAAACTGCTGTTTTGAAGCAAGTACAGCAAAAAGTTCACACTTTTGAGTGAGAACCAGATGAATGAGAACTAAAATATTTGTGTAGAAAGCTTTGGGTGCAATACTGCAACAGAAATRAAAATATTTAAATTTTATATTACAAACATCCTAATTCTGGGGATGAAAGGGGGAAAGAAGCTAATTTTCAAAGAACACCATAACTGATGACTGAAGTCTCCATTGCAAAGAATCATAAAACTCCAACATTGGCCACAAGTGCCCAGCCATGCTCATTTCTGTTTGTCAAATATAGTCTGGATTTAACTGTGGTTCTCAAGTTTCTACCAAGCTTTATACAAAACCTGAACCTCAAATGTAATGAAAGAAGGTTGAAAGAAGAGATCTGGCAGCAACCTTTCAGGTTTTATTCAAGTAGTGCTTTAATTATGCAGGAAAGTGGACTTGGATGTCTGTCAGCACTTTAATATAGTGTCTTCAAGTGTGACCACATTGTTTAACTTCTTCAAATCAAATTGAAATGTTTATTTTGTAATGCCACTCAAAAGATTTAAACAGAATTGCTTTTTCTGGGCAGAGATATCAAGGAACAGATTAATCAGAAATAAAATCTAATCCAAAACAACTCAAGATCAATCCCCTTTTGAAATTCTGGCTGCTTCTAAACAGAGAAATTGAGATCTTCCTTTAACAGCTCTTCTCTCTTCCTAAGTGCCTTTCTCCCTTCTGTCCCTAKAGACCTTTCCTAGGTCCCACTATTTAGAAACTTGCCCTTTTTAAGCACTTTGAAGTCAGTATCTTACAGATACTTGGATCAAATATAGTAGAACATTTCTACTTGAGCTGGAGTCACTGGCTTAATGCCGCATATGCTAAACTGCCTTGTACAAGAAAAGCTCTTAAATTATACAGAGGGGCCCAATGACTCTATGAACGTTAGGAGAAAACCTTCCAAAGCCTTCACTCTCAATGCAGGAGAAAATTATGTGCGCATGGAAGATTGGGAAGGGGGGGAAGTAGAGCCTGTAGCTAATACCATCCCTTTTCCCATATCCTAAATCAAAAATGATTAGCTACTGTAACCTGGAAAACAAGCAACTACAACCAAATTTCACTAAATTCGTTGCTTAGAGAAGAACTTGGGTGAGCAGCAGAACTCTTCCTCTTGGCTAGATGTTTCATATCACAGTGGTGGCATCTTGAGCCACCTCACCAGTGTCTGCTCTTGGYGTCTTGACTGAGACCTGAATGGTTCTATAATTAATCTAATCTAGGCTTTCTTCTCCTGAATTATATGCCTTCCTGAAGACGTTTCCATGCAACTTTGGTGTCCCCCCTCTTATGCATCCTCCTATTCTTGAGCTCTTCTGGCTTCATGACTGGCATGTCTTCAGTCCTATATACGTCCTTGCCATCTCCCATTGAATTGGTCAGCTGCCCTATGTCTGAGGAGAGCTGTGCCTTCATTATTTTATTTTGAATTGTTTCTTTTCTATAAAATTAATACCTTGTTCTTCTCTGATCCATTCTCCTCCTCCCTCAGGGGGAAAACAAAAATTTGAAGGCAAATCCTCAGTGGAACTAATTTTCATCACCCTTGGCACTTCTATAATCGATTGCAGCTCTCACTCCATTGTTCTAATGAGGGGGCCAAGAGCTCTTTTGCCAGCGGATGGGTTAGGAGATCCTCAGGTTTTCTGATAACACACTTTATTAGCAGGACTGTGCAAATGAGGAACAGAGTCCCTCTTGCTCATGTAATAATGCCCAGGACATTCAAATGAGTTTCTTTGTCCCTCCAGCACCTGCTCCCTTTGCAAGGTTGGAGAGCACAGAGATAGTACTGAGCATCCCTGAGCCATGCAGTCACACATCCTCTCTCTGCTGCTGGAAAAACAGCCATGATCGCCTGGGCATGGCCCAGACCATAGCCTGGATTCGGAAGGAACAGAAACACCACAGAGCACTTTCCTTGCTTCACAGAGCTGAGCTCCTTCACACCCCACAGTTGTCCTGCTGCCTGGTCCCCCGCTTTCCTCCCACCACACAGGAGCTGTGATAATGGAAAATGGGCGGGAAGAGCCTGTTTTCACCACCTGGCAGGCTCAAATGGTACCGTTTCCATGGTTATTTCTCACCATAGTTTCTGTATGAAATATGTTGTGTTTTCTCTCGCTGACACCTCAGGAAGACACTCCAGCCAGTAATACTCCCTCCAACATTCAATTATCAAAGTCAGTTACACAAAGCCTCACCTGGTTTTTCTTTGTAAAACAAATCATATGCTTGATTAGATCAACAAATCCAAGGGATGCAGCAGCTTCTCATTCATCTAAGATTCAGCACACTATTATAAACCAATAAGCAAAGTTGGAGATCATTCATGGTATTGAACTGTTGGTGTCATCAGGCTCTGAACTAGGCCTTCAAATGAGAGAAACTGTTGTCATGACGCACAAAACAACTAGACTTGCATTTCATTGTCATCCTGTGCTAATTTTTCCAAACTATCAGCATTTTGTTCAGTAAAAATGCTGAAACACAGGCAACCACTGCATGAAGAGCTTGTTCAGCTGTCAGAGAACCAGCCTAGGACATGGGTGATTTCAGGGGAGTAGGTTAGGAACGTAGGTACTTTGTGTTTAATGGGGAGATGCGACTGCCTTAAGGGTTTCTCCATCCCAAACTCCAGACAATAACTACTGGTCACACCCTCTAACTAGAGCACATCAACACAGGGCTGATGCTTTGGAGAGCAGGAGAGCACACCACCAGAAGATCCACAGCAGATTCTTC
The DNA here is from genome assembly GCA_035582835.1 of Phoebastria nigripes. NCBI lineage: Eukaryota > Metazoa > Chordata > Aves > Procellariiformes > Diomedeidae > Phoebastria > Phoebastria nigripes. The sequence goes on along the minus strand of JAYKAV010002331.1, from coordinate 220,850 downwards.
TCAAATATGAGATCAGAGCAATTGAGTATGAAGTTTTCATTTTTATGCTCTCATTTCTAACCATGACCATCTTTCTTGTCACATGTTTCAGTTTAAGCAGATAGTATTTGTAAACTGGTCAGGTTAGTGCTTTTCTGGAACAATGCAGACTGACCTCCAAGTGCCATTCTGGGGGACGGGCAAAGTTGTGTGATTGATAACACTTCAGTACAGTTTATTGTCTGAAGAGTCCTATCTGGTGCATGTGTTTCAAATATACAACGTAGAAACAGTTGTACCTGTCACCTGTCTTTTGTAGAACCTTTGTTTCTTCATTAACTTTACAGACTATCACTAAGTGGTCTTTACAACACTAGTGACAGGGAAGAAAGTGATTCTTAGAGACAAYAACTCAATGGAAAAGTCGAAAGATTTGTTCCAAGCAAAAAGAAAGTAAGTGCCCAACCTGGGGTTAAAAACCCTGAGGCTCCTGCCCTCTAATGGATGATATGCATCTGCATATGATTTATTGGAAACATTTCATAAAAAAATTATAGAACATCATGTTACTTTGAGATGTATGCATTTCATTACTCATCATGTGTGTTTCCGTCTATGATGGTTTCAGTTTCCACTGCACAAAGTCTATAAATATATAATATGAGTTGTTATAACCAGAAAAAGATACCATTTTCTACAAGCTTGCTTCCTTCTTGGGGGCGGGGGGAAGTTGTCGCTATGTTCAGCACTATCCCCAGCCTGGTCTCCACTGCAGCCATCAAACCTGCAAACTGACTTTGGCACTGCATTGCGCTGATCAGTGCTTTATTTCTAATGCACCAATATGCTGCACTTGAAACATTTTTTTTCAAGCAGTTCAAGAGATTACTTTTAATGTAGATGTTAATCACAGGCAGCACTTTTACACAGGAAGAAAAAAAAAAAAAGAAACACCAGACTCAAATGCTCGCTCTGCTCTAAATAATTAAGTGTAACCAGCAGAATTGAGAGACCGGCAGTGCAGATGTTTCTCAGTGTTGTTCGTGCAGCCAATGGAGTACAGATTTCCCAGCTCTCCTGGTTCTTCAGCTGCTTTCAGCAGCTTCACATTCACATTCCATTAACGGGGGACAGTTAATTCTGTCAACTGCTCTGCTTTAAAAATCTCTGCAAACAGAAAACCAACTTCTAACTGAATGCCTTTCCCTGTGTGAATATAACAATTTTTTCCAGTGACAGAAATTCTGCAGTGAGTAGTGGCAAGCCTTGCTTTGCTGAAACCTCCTGCAAACCCACACAGCAAAGCCAAAGCCTGATGTTAGTCATATCTTTGCTGAAATAACTAGAGTTGGACAGGAGTATAAAATAAGGTGGAATTGGATTAGAGATACACACATTTTCTTTTTACATGGACAAATCCTGCTTAAATTTATATCAGCACAACCCAGCAACTGCAACTACAGAAGTGTATGACTCTGCTGGCATATGTACTGAGATTTATGCTACCCATAACTAAACAGGCATATCACCAGAGGCACAAAAACAATGTACGTAAGATCTACAGTATATGTAACGTTGCATCCCAATTTGTTTTCTGAGCAGAGACATATTCTCTACAGGATAATCTAGTCCTGCAATTTAATTCTTTTAAAAACATATGCAAGGCACATTTAGGAGGGCATCAACTCCCTGTGCRTTAATAAGGATCACATCACTTTCTCAGAGTATAGTATGCACAGATGCTACTAAAATTTTACCATTAAGTTACTTGCACCACATCTAACAACTCCACCTAAAAGCCATTGCTAGAGGCTACAAAAAACCTCCATAGTACTCACAGGCCAGGAAGTACCCCAGGTTCATGGTTATTCTGCTGCGGCAATGTTAGAGCTGTTGACTACTGTGCACCGCGCTCTCCTGGGATGAATCCTRTCTAGGAAAGGCAAGCCCTTGTCACCAATCCTGTTGGCTTTACTTCATTACTCTGAAAAACAGGTTCTCTGGCGGTAAGCAATCCTTATCTGTGTGGACTGTTAAGGGTAAAGAGCCATTCCCTTCTTGCAACGTAGCTGGATATCTGTCTAGAAGTGTAAACCAACTTCAGAGACCCAGTAAAAGCTTGTAGGAGGACCCACAGTCTCTCAGAGCTTGCTAGAGTGACAGCAGATTTTCCTCTTCCCCAGTGGCTGGCTGTTCTGCATCTACTTCTATTGCAAAACACTGGAAAGGAGAGGACTAGACCAGACCCCAGCTTCAGACCCCTCAGTGTGGCCAAGATGAATTCTACAACTTATTTTAAACTGAAGAACTCCTCTAATTCTTCAGTCTCAGTAACACAAAGATGCACAGATATTTTTAGTTTAAGAAGTGAGGTCTTCTAAAGCTCATGCTTAAATACAAAAGGATCAGAACGAAGATATGAACACATTATGGTATATAAACATTGAATTCCCAGATCGTATCCTCTTAAGCACAACCCTGGATAGAGTTACATAAATTGTGTTTACCAAGTTAACACAGCACAAGTCAAAGTAGCCATTACAATTTCACTGCCATTTGTCAACCCTAAGGCAGTGTGGTAGATACAACTGTTGCATCAGCAAATCTCAGGCAGCAAGAACCTCAGCCTGGTCGGGAAGACTATAATTTTTTTGCTCTGGCTGAAAAAAACATTATCCTGGATATCTGCCCTGCCTTGAAAAGCAGCTCTAAATCGATTCAAAACCAACGTTAGAAAGATAGAGAGGATAAATTGTATGGGAAAGTTACAATGAGATGCACTTGTCTCACAGCTTAGCCAGGGCCCTTCTAAGAAGGCAATGAGACTACCAGAATGAGTGCCCTGAATGATTTTGCCCTGAAGTCCCCCAAGCCCTCTCCCCCAATAGATATAGGCGAATAGGAAAGCGGTAGCATTTAGAGTTAGGGTTATACATTGTACGGTGTGCTTCATGCTTCCACGCAACCTTAGCTGATACCTCAAGGAGAGAGGACAAAGGACCCTGGAAAGGAGACTGACTTACAGGGCCACCTCCTTACATCATCTGCCCTTTGTAAGACTTCTAGCCAATTTAATTATGACCCTCACGGCAAGTCTCAGGAGGGAAGCCACACACCAAACAAAGGGGGAATGAACTGACAGCAATTTTATAGTCAAGGCCACTCCTAAAAAATGCCACAAAAATAAAAGAAGTGGTAACGAAAGAAAGAAGTTTGGGTCAATGTGCCCTTGTTGCAAGTAATCCATGCTCCAGCATGTCCTGTAATGTTGTTTAGATTCCCAGGCATGACTGTAACCAGAACAGCCATGAACCGTCCTCCCTGAAGCCATGACATATCTCCTGATGTTCCAGAGATATCAGGTGGGACCAAAGATGGAAGAATAGAATTAATACCAAAATCCACTCCCTAGATCATTTGTTTTTCCACAAGTATGTTAAGTACACAAAATAGGAAGCTCTTCAAGAAAATGAATCCTTGTTTCCCTATGCTGAATGCAAAAAACACAAAATGAGGTTTTACTGAAACAGGAGACATACTGTCACTCACCCATAACTTAGTTTGATTTAAATTATACTCATAAAATCGGCATGGCTGTTTAGTTCCAAGAATCATGTTTCAGTCTTGGGGTGTTTTCTTCCATGGACTAACACACCTTCTTGCATCTTGAGAAGTAAATACAGAATTACTATGATGTTGGGAAACACGTTTAGAAAATATTTCTCAGAATGCCTCAGTAACAATACAGGAGCTGAAATGTCAACCATTTACAACAGCTCAGAAAATAACCTTTGGTATCTGGTCGGTAGAATCCACAACAGAGAAATGGCACTGGAGAAGTGTTGTTAATTACTAAAAAAGCAAGCAGAGCCCAGCCTGGACCAAGACTACCTACTCCACTCTAAGGGAAATAATTGAAGGTAACAGACTTCAAGGCAAAAAAGCCTCCACTGTAACTGAAAGAGTCAGAACTGACAACTCCCTGCTTTTCTCAATCCTTAGCTCTTTTTCACGAAGACGGTGCCTTGACAGAAGGCAGTCATTTCTGGCATCAGCTATGAATGAACTAGCTCGTTATCAGCAATTTTACAACTTCCTGTGCTTCGGAACAAAGTGTCCCAAAAAAGAATTGCTGCGCTTGTTCTCTCTCCTCAAAACTGCCACGCGGGCTTATCCAGCACAACGAAAATAGATGTTAGCAGATTTATTTTGGACAGAAACAATTCAGGTGGCAGTAGGGACAAGAAGAACAGCAGCAGAGGTGAAAACAGCCCCCAATGCAAGAAGGGGTACGGGGAGCACCCTTCTCGCCTGCCRTCAGCAGAGCCAGAGGGGCCTGATGTTAGACCAGTCCCACAGCAACCAGACTCCRGGGGCTTCAACACAAGTAGGAAATAAAGGTAACAGCAGATACTCACACCATTTCTCAGCTTGGGCAGGATTATTTCCTGGGAGCCACTACATTAATCGTGTGTAAACCAAAACATCCAAGTGGAATCTCAGCCTGGTCTTGGGATCAGGGCATGAGGGTAGGAGACCACAGGAGATGGACACTGCTCAGTGCTCAAGCACGTCTCTGTAAGCATGACTCGGTGTACACTGCTCAGGTTTTACTGTAAGCAAGACAACAGAAATATCCAGCTATTCAGAGACCTGTGAATATTTACACAGGAGAAAAGCCTTCATACACAAAACGCCTGCTCTGCTGGGAACTGCAACAGACTTCCCACCCRAGGCAGATATTTTACCCTTGAAAGCAATGAGCCCTACATCCTAAAACAGCTTCATCTTTGTCTTGGTATACATCTCCTATGAAGTTCACATGAGGAAGATACCCTCAGCTGGAGTCAATGCAAATGTATGGTTAATAAGCTGCTTTTTATGGTCCTCACTACTGGTTCAAGGTATAAGTTGTCGTTATAAGATGTCCATCTTAATATCGAGAGGAGAGCGCAGAAACAGGAGAAGAGAGATCTCTAAGGATATGATGCTACAGGAGTCCCTCATTAAAGCACACCAGCTAAAGTCAGACCTGGCTGTAGAGACCAACTGGTCTCAAAATGCTCACAGATAGTCACTTTTACCAAGGCTATTTTACAGCTAGAGGGACTGATGAACAGATGGTGAAGTGCAATGCAGCAGACCTGCAATCAAGCAAGACACAGTAGTTTTTGGTCCCAGTGCGATCCTCTGCACATGGAGAAAATTGTCCCTCGTTCCAGCACACTTTCATAGTGAAATGAGATGGATCTCAAAGGAGCAAACCAGCCATTTTTGTCTAAACTCAGGAATCCCTTAAAAATCCAAATCCATGTTTTCTTCATAAAAAAAAACCTCTATCAGGTTCAGCAACAGCACATAGAGAACTCACAGAATTCAGCCCAAAAACAGAGGGAAAGGAGAGAAATTACATTTGCAGAGCAGGAAGCAGACGCTTCTGGCAATGGTTCTGCTCAGCCACCAGCACGCCTCGAGGAGGATTACGCAAGAAATAAACTCTCAACTTAAAGTATGTAAACTGATAAAACAGCCTTGCTTTGATGCTTGCTCTGCAAGAAGCATTTCAGCTGAATCAATAACACAGCATTGTTCTTTCACTGCAGCGTCTGCAGAAATATTTTCACATTTCAGCTGTGGTGTTTATTCCAGAAAGTGCAAAGTTTGTGGTGCTTATATTCTGGAGATGCAATCTGTGACCGTACATTGCTGTAACCACTCAGAMTTTGTCATGGGATGGATGATATAGGATTTAGCCTTCTGTAATGAACAGCATGCCAGATTTATGGGCATATTATATTTCTCCAGTAAGAATGCCTGACTTTTTACGGAAACCACAGAGAGATCCAGGTGGAGAAGTATTCAGGATACATCAACCACCTATTGCAGATTAGATCAGAAAGGGAAGCAGCAGCTGAGCTTAATATATGGAGAAAGAGTCAGGTTTAGTTTATGGCCTTTTCAGAGCATCTAAAAAAACCAAACCATCCATTTTAAACAGTCCTAGTGCATCACTGGTAGCTTTTACATGCCAAAGTTTTTATCTTTGGCAAAATGAAACCAACAGGGAATGTAGAGCTGTGGATGAGTTACAAAACAGGGAGGATAGGCAAGCAGAGGACATGCTGAATTTTTGAGTGCTCTGGGTTTTCAGCATACCTAGTTTCTGTTGAAGTTCATCTCTCATTTGGCACTTTTTCTAAATGCAAGCCCTTTGCTGTGTCCCAGGTACAGTACATCAGTACTTATCCCAGAGGCAGGGCAAACAAAAGTCTTTATAATAGGGGTTTTAATTTTAAAAAAAAATCAACAGTTTTATTTAAGCATTAAGGAAAAGGGATCTCAAAACCTCTATCACAGACAGTACTTGGATTTATTCATTCTCAAAAGGGCTGTTGCCGATTGCCACAGTGTACATCCAGACCGAAAATACCTCACTTGCTTTTCCCGTGAGCCTTCTGTGTTTTTCCTTTTCTGCCTCACTGCTCTATCACTCTTCTGTCTTCATGCTCCTTCTGCTGGAGGCTGCAAGACCCCTTTCTCATTTGGCACTTCTACACTGAGCTGACAGTGTCCTATAAATGATGAACCAGCCTCACTGCACCAGCAGCTTAGCTGTGGCAGCACAGGCTGCAGCATCTGCACACGTTAGCACAGCCAGGCCCTCCTGCCATACCCTCAGTCATCTCAGTCCTGAGGATTGCTCGTTCAGCCAGATCCCTGTGAAACACTGTCACATTTTCCATAGCACCATAGCAAAGGCTTTTATTTTTTAAAACCTTAAGAGGTACAAATATTTGGATGGCTCCTAAACCTAAATCAGGCTACTGGATGAGAGGTAGCTAACATCTTCAAGTGCTCTCAGCCTACCGCATCAGTCATTTAGTTCTCCATATTCGAAATATTCTTGCAATGGTTTCTGTGCCGATGGAGCTGATGTGATTCATCAAGCAGCAGCAGATGTCAGCTGAGGAGAAACCTGCTTCAAGGACTAAGGGCAGTAGCAGCACCAGTAGAGTTCTTTTAGTGCAAGCTCTTATTTCCTTGTATCAAAACAAAGCCATGACAGGGTGCACATCTTTCCCATTTTGACTTTTGTAGAGATTGTCTACACTACATATGCTTAAAAAAAAGTCATTTGAAAGAAAAAGATTGAAGCATGCCACTGTGACATTGTGTAGTACTCCACTTGGCGAGCAGCGCGTGAAAGAAGTTTTAGCTACATCATATTTCAATTGTTTCCATTTAAAGTTGTCTGTAACTTTCAGCTGGGAAAAAAATACGAAGAAAATTTCAGAAGTGCTGATCTCTGTGCTAATATGCAGAGCCAAAGTTCAGCTCTTTTTCTCCTCCTTACTCTATTATCATCAGCGCTCCAGACAGATTAAGCGAGCAACACAGTGTTGCAGGAATTAAATGGGGGGAAGAGAGAGAGGCTGCTGACAGTATAGGCAAGAAATTTTCCCATCTCTCTCTCAGTCCTAGGGTTGTTTGAAAGCTTTCCTTCTTTTGATGATAGCATCCTAGTTCCCTGTTTCATTCATTACCTTCATTTCCAAACACCTTGTTTTTAATTTCAGTCTGAACATCTAATGGGAAAAGGAGCATCACTCTTCAATTTCTATTTTTAAATTCTTTTGTTTGACCATTGTCTTCACTATTCTCTTTCATCTTCTTCCCTGAGCTCCATTTTCTTCCTCCTCTCTGCAACTTGTTTTTGCATTATTTCTCTTTCTATATTTTCATTATTTGATTTAGTCCCTCTCTTTCTCTCCATAGTTTTGAACTTTACATTTTGTAAGCCAACAGTTATAAACTCCCTTTACTGCTGCTGATACATGTTTCAAGAACACGTGCTCTCTTCCTTTCTTTGTGTTGGTAGGAAAGTACTGCTGTCAATGCTGACTCCATTTATTTACTCTACAACACTGACCTTTCTGATCCCAGGTGAATTGTTTAGGATGGCTTTCCATGACTAGAGGTTCCTGTTCCATTTTGACCTCTTTGCCTTGCATCTCTCTTTGCTCTAGCTTATGGAAACAAGTCACAGCATCGTGTGAACTGTCGAAACGAGAGGCAYAACTCAGCAGTCTGATGCTGCTCAGTAAGTGCAGAGTCATAAGCTCTCTCCAAAGAGATTTGCCAATTTTTACTAAATAGGAATAGGGTAAGTCAACACATATGACCTCAGCAAGCCATCAGAAAGTACATGGTCAAACTGGGACAGGGTCATTGAATCCTGAGAGGGACTTTTTTCCACTCCAGTGAAGCAAGGGTCAGCTCCCTTGGGGTGGGATGTAACTCAAGTACTGCCAAGACATCCATGGGAATTGCATCAGTTGGGCGGGTATACAGCGCTTGTAACAGATGATGACAAAAGCACTTGGGAACAGACTCCGAACATCAATTCTGCGTTGCCCTTTTGGGTTTAAATCATTCAGTTGCTGCTTCATATTTTGTGTAATTTTTCCAATGGTTTGTCAGTGCATTTGTTGCTGCTGTTAAATAATATTACTTCAGAGGTCAGCTAGATAGCCCGTTTTCTGATGTTACTCATATTTCAGTTTGCCTCTCCACTTCAGTTAGAAATAAGAGTCCACTACACTGCTGTACTCAAACCAGCAAAAAGTCTATCCCAGCTGTAAAGGTTTTGCAGCATGCACAGAGGTAATATGGGGAACACAAGGTGGTTATGTCCCATGCATATACAAAATACTCTTCCCTCTTTTGAGGCACTGCCTTCCTACAGCACCTGCCAGCTCCTCTCCTCCAAGGGTCCACAACAGGTAGCTTCCCAAAAAGCAGGTCACTGTAGTAAATATATGGGGTCCCATATCAACTGCACTAGTTCCTTACAGTTCATCATTGTATTGCATCACAGGTCAGCTCCAGAACTCATTTTTAAGATGAGAAATAGGGAACCTAAACCACCATCACACCCCCTCAAATACCTACACCCTCTCCTGCACCAGTAATGCTACAAGAAACTGTTCGCAATGCAATGTCTCCAAGGAAGTGGGTTCTGAACTGTACTTCTGTTACACAAGAGGTACAGGTACTTAAAAACCAGGGCAACTTATACTAGAGCACACTGTAAATTAAAAATCACTCCCTCTATAGCTCTGACAAGATTCTCATGCAGTCACTCCCGCATGCACAATCTGAATGCGGCAATCTTGCAGGAGAGAAGAGCCAGTGCAATTTGCAGTTCAACTCATCTCCACGCAGCCAACAAGGGCAGGAGGAATAAGTGGCATCCTGCCTTGTACAGCTGCCTCCTGACATTTGCAGGAGTTTCTTCTGCTATTGCTACATTGCTGCAAGTAGCAGAAGAAATACGTTACCCTTTGCTGAAAGAGTCCTTCAGCAACCTGCTCCTATTTTGATTGGCACAGACCTCGAGAGGATTCTGGGAATTTGGAAGCTCAAGAGAATTTGCTTCTTACACATTGCTGGCACAGCCAATACAGCTTTCCAAGTTCTGTAACAACTCCTCCTTCCCACATAATCTGTTTTCCCAAACATTTAGCCATCTCAAGGCCCTACTTGGATCTCTGCAAATGTTTATCATGCTACTACGTCACTCCTCCGTGGTGCTGCCCAAGTGCTTGCCTAACGTCTGACTCCTGAAAAAACATGGCTGTTTATAAAAGCTTTAAATGATGCACGTAGTGATGAGACACATCGGATTCAGCACGCTGTGTCCAAAGCTTTACTATTAAAAATAGCCTGGACTGCATCACTGCATTTGTTCTGATTTAGAGAATTCATGTGCTCTCTCTGGTGCCACTAGTAAATAATTGACTGCTTAATATAATGAGCATCAGAATAATTTAATGTTTAATCTGCCTAGAGTTTTTGTTGTAGTTTTTAACTCTTTACTGCCTTGGGCCAGCCTCTCCTTTATAATAGACTATTAACAGAAGAGGTGGAAGGGAAGAAAATAGTGACTTCTGGTCATCTTTCTGGGTCTCTACACGTTCAGCACTGACTTGCTCCCACAATGATTTAGAGCCACATAACAGCTTCAGCGATGCTTCAGACCAGCATCTCCGTATCTTCTGCCACCCCCAAGGATCCTCAGAGAGCCCCAGTTGGAGTCAACCCACCAACTCTTGCTTCTCTCACCCTAAGGCTTTTTCCTTTGGTCTGCCACATTTCCAGGAATTTCTCATTCCTGCTGGCTTCCCTTCCTCAAGTTCTGCAGTGTAACAACAATTTTTCTTTATAAAATATTTAGCTAGTTTTTCACAGCTCTCCTGAGGACTTCCCACTGGATAATTAAAAACAAAAAACAACAACAAAAAAGAAAACCCATTCTTCATGGCTCTTCCAATGCTGAAAATACTCACTGCAGATCTTGTTCTCTCTTTCCTTTTGCTGCATTTGAAGTTACCATCCAAAAATATCCTTTACTACCTTCTTCTCTGAAAGGTCTTCCCTTCTTCTGGCCCTCTCTAATCTTCCTGTATCTCTTGGGGAGGGGGGGGGCTGTGATGCTCTCAGGAAACTCTCTGCTCTTGCCATTTCTAGAATGAACCAAACTCATCATCTAAAGCTGATGGGAATCCTGCTGCAAAGTTCAGAATAATGTTATTGCTACTAGCTTACACCAGTAGCTACATGAAAGGGATTGGTCCCAAACACCCATTTTGAATTCATGAGCTATATCAACTTACTTTAGGGTTTACATAAGATTTAAAATAATCTAATCTCACTTACAGCTGACTAAGAAATATCCTAGAAGAGGTTTCTAAAAGGCCCCTCAGTTATTTTATCCCTGTGTTTCACATCATCCTCTAAGAAGCCCTGACTAGCTGTTGCAGCTGAACATCACCTTTTTTTTTTTTTTTTTTTWTTTAAGGTTTTTACATTCCACCTGTGCTCCAATAACTTCCCATTTGTTATCCATCTTCCCAGTTCCACCCATCCTTCCAGAGAGGTCAAGGGGAAAAAAATCCGCACACACACATACACATACACACCCCGCAGTTGATTTCACAAGTGTTGTGCCAGAGTTCAGAGATACCAGGACTATTAGACACATTAGATGGTACCAAGATATTGGCCCTGTTTGGAAACTGAACTTTTTCAGCCCCAAAACAGAGATGTGTCCATTTTCTCCTTGCAAGGTGTCATTCATAATAAATCACTGTATACATCACATCAAAGATACTCAGGGAACCTCAGCCATCAGCCCACAACAGGTAAAGGTGCTGGTGGAGGAAACCCTGGGACGGCAAGGAGACGGCACAAAGCTGAAGACAGTAAGGCTTCCATTGTAATATTGCAGTATCTTCATAGTGCAAGAAGAAAAGAGCAAACACACTCTTTCCTCCTCTTCAAGAAACACCGTGCCACATTTGTGCGGTATTTGTTTGTTTTTCCAGGCCATATGGAATTCCTTTCCTTATTTATATATTTTGAATGAATCTGTTAGCAATAGCTGTTCAATAGCTACAGTCCTAAGACAGCAGCCACATAATTTCATTTCCAGGTTTGTAGGAAACCAGCACAGATGTAGAAAGAGCACATTTCAGTATTTATGAAGTGCTGCCTTTCCATAAAGAGTGAGAACCTGGTTATCATCATAACTGTTCATTAAATCCAAAACACAGTTACAGGTGAACAACAATTAATCCAGAACAGTAAGGTTTTAAAAAACTAACACTTGTAGGGCCAGGCCTATGTCCTTGCACGCTAATCTTAAACACACCAGAGTCACTGGAAGTGCTGGAAGATTCAAGAGATTCAGGATTAGACCTGAACAGCACAGCTAGTGCAAGTCCTAGGGAGCTGCTGGAAATACACCAGTCATTAACAGTACGCAGCGYATGGGCGCAGTGAACCATCACTCTGCAAGTCATCACAGCATGCGCCACAAGAAACCTTATTCCTGTAGCCCTCAAAGAGGTTGAGACAACTGGTGTAAAACAGAGCTATCGCATCTCCCTTGTTATTAGCCCTAATAATTCCTCAGGGAGAAACGAACATTTATCTTCTCAGTAGTTCTGTATGAAAATGCACATTTAGACCAAGTTGCAATAGACTTGAATTCATTGGACAATGTTTTGGACAGAGACAAGAGAAAGATGTGTCATGGACTAGCTAATGGCAAACTCACATCATGGGTTGTTTATTTCCTAACTCTCTCTGAGGTATCTCCCATCTTTTTCGGATGCCTTTACCATTGCCTCTGGCATTGGTATCTGACATTCAAATGAAGTTGGACCTTGGACGGACCTGGTGGAGCCACCGTTGTATCCTTAGTGTTCTTATTCCCTTTCTAAATCTAAGTTTTCCTCTCCAGCAGCCCTCCTACGGCCCTTCCGTGAAAAATTCTTCAGAAAAAGCAAACTGTAATTTTCTGACCTTTGGTTCCTGTCAGGGCTGTGTTTGGTGCAGGAGGTGAGGTGACCTGGGAAAGATATCCTCAAGAACAACTTTAGGCTCCCTGGGACCCGCAGAGTTGCTCTTACAGTGTTCAAACCCACAGCGTCAGGAGATGCCCGCAAAGTGTCAGCCTTCCTTCTGGCTCAGGGCCCTGAGGTAGGGGAGATGAAGAGGTTGGTGAAAAGCTGCGATTTATAAGAATATTCTCTAATTAACCTCAAAGCATAGCCAGCCAGCTGTTTGCATTACAGGTTATAAGGCATCCCTTAGATCTCAGAGCAAGGAGAGAAAACCCACAGTGACTGAGACAGGTCTGCCAATCCAGGACAGCACCCAGATTTCCTGCTCCAAAGCTAAGTCTAATCTGTAGAGGCTTTCTTATGATTCGGGACGCCCGGAGTAATTCTGTGATGCAGTATCCCATCTCCCACACACTACACATTTTGTTTCTGAACTGAATGAGGAGCACCAGTGTAAATAAAACCCCAGTATCTGCACCTCCTGTTCCTCCACCCAGTTCCTCTGTAGCTTTGCCAGTAGGACCAGTTTTATGTGTCCTCCAGAAAGCCCCATCATCCTGCCCTGCCTAAATGGCCAAAGAACACTCACATGCCTTTCTGCATCCTGGTAGGCAAAACACTATGGTAGGGGTATAGGAGGGAAAAGAAACAGATCCAGAGGCATTCATTAGCAGAGCTGCAACATCACACTTAGCACTCTCAGACAAGCCTTCTAGCCCAGGTTTTGCTGATATTTTGGGGATTCTAATCCACCTTCCTAAGACAAAAGGAAGATAAAGTCTTAGAGCTGTTTCTCTCAGGGGAAAGAAGGAAGGTGTGGAAGTAGCACAACACCTTGAGACATGATGTAGCAGAGCCCAATCCCTGCTGGGAAACACATACTCTAGTCCAGTTGACAGACTCTGCAGTTTCTGTCATTRTGCGTGCGGACAGAGGCAAAAGCCATGTTTACAGACGTTTTAATTTTGTAAATACACTGTTTTGCGGCCAGCTCTTTCAGTACAGTAATTAGTCGGAAAAGCCCAGCTCCCATGAGTATTTATCTAGAGGCTACTTTGTGCCTGTGAAAACTTCATATCTCTCCTTAGTGCCTGCAAAGCACCATTTTGCATTAGAGTCCTAAGTAGGAGCAATTACCCTTGCTTTGGCAGTAATACAGCTCTTACAGAAAGCTAGGGCTGCTTTGTCTCCTCACTCCAGTTTCCTCCCATAGAGCTATTTCTTTAATACTAGTCTCTGTGCAATGCTTCCAGAACTTGTGCTGCTATAAAAACCTTACTTCAAACCACCTGACTCTTATTTCCCTCTCCCTAAATCTAAAAAAATTACTTTATGATATCTGGGGCTTATAATAGATGGGATGCATGCCAGGGGGAACAATAGGAGGAAATGAAAGATGAAATTATTAGCCAGGAGTTAAACAGGAGATGAAATTACTCTGAAGTGTTCTGGATATAAGAGGGCCTTTATTTTTGGAAAAAGCAGGAAGATTCTCAAGACTGATTCTGGGTGGGGAAGAACTCTTACAGATAAAGAGACAATTGCTATCCTCTTCTAATCCTTGCTGTTCCACCCCGACATATTTTAAGGATCATTTCTATTCTTGCACACCTACTACATTTTTTCTCCCCCTCCACCACCCGCTTATGATTCAACAGGATCTATAACAAAAATGCTAGTTAGAAGCAGGACAGGCAAAACCATACTCAGTAAGACAAGAGAAGGCATGGTTTTTGGAACACAACCCAAAACTGGCAGCCACAAACTTCCCTGATTTAATCCCAGACTGGGCTTCATATAATTCAAGCTGGTCTAGCACTGGGGTACAAATCAGGGGCCACAGAGCCAGCACGCTTCACTCACCACCCTGCCAAGACGACAATGCTAGCAGTGCTGAGCACRTCCTGTCCTCCTCCACAGACCAGCTTCCTCAGGCTGAGGGAACTACACACAACTCCTTCCTTTCTTCTTCCATTAAAAACCTACTTATCAGGCTGGAGAATCCATGTGGTCATTAGGCACTTATGAGATCCTCCTGTGGCCCCTTTTTTTATTAGCACTTTGTGCAACTGATGGGTTTGGAAGATGAATCAACTCAAGCAGCTTGTCTTCAGCTGAGGAGCCCAGTTGACTCGGACTGCAAATACACACATTTTCAGAACAAACTAAGACAGAAAACACAAGAGTCTGCCCCTAAGGTTGCATGCACAGGGGGAAGGAAAACTAGCCCAAAAGCCTTCACAGGTGTTTAGTGTGAACAACTGCCCCAAAAGCTTTCACAGGTGTTAGTGTGAGCATCCACAATGGAGCTTTGTTTAGAAGGAGCTTGAACCATACTTATAGCAGCAAAATGCTTTCTGAAGTACAGTGAGCTGATATGCCAGGGTGAGAGTCTCCCAACACCACAGCAGAAATGCCCAGGATCTTCTTTTTTCCACAGTTTTCACTGGGGATGCTTTTTTTGCCACCATCTTTCCTTCTTCAGCTACAGCTCTAGGAACACACCTATCCTGAGCCCCAGAGCAGACAGACCCCAAGTCCTGAAAAAAGAACAATAGTAAGACCCCAGACCCAGCAGAATTCCTTAAAATCAGGTTCCCTGCACTGTGTTGTGGCCCGTGGCGCTCTCCCCTGTCCCACCAAGCCCATCACGACCCAGTGCCGCAAGTCTCACCCTCTGACTGCAGCGCACCGCAGTGCTTGCCCTCCAGAGCAGCCCGAACAAAACCGGGCAGGGAGGAGAGAGAACACGACCAGGAGGCAGAATTAGGCGACTTGGGCCCTTTTCAGTCAGGTTGGAGTTCATTAAAAAAATGAACACAAGTTTAGGTGAAAAACTCCTTTAGTTGAAACTTCAGGTCAGGATGAAGTATTTCTAAATGAGCCAGCAGATCAACTATTTGACTTCCTATGCCATTTTTCATACTGTGCTATTGATTTTGTTTGGGCATTGCAGATTTTTTTGTACACTGAATTTTTAAGGCTGGTTTTTTCCCCTTCCTCATTAATGATGTTACCTAAAGTTGAACTATAGCACCAGTTGCACTAAAGTTTCCCTAGAACAAGTGGTGGTCAGGGTGACCTTCATTTGACACAGAAACTAAGATTCATTTCCCTTACAACCTGCTATAAAAATAATAAAATATGGCTATTACTATTAATCTTCTCGGCATGATTGCTGAATGATGAAGGCTATTAAAAAAGTTGAGGTTATTGTTCCTTTGCTGAAAGGCAGAATTCCAAGAAAATGTATATTATTCACTATTTGAAAGTTAAAAATTATCCCAAATAGAAATTTTTACCCATGCTGAGAGATGGGAATTGAGGATAACAAGGTGTGCTCCATTACTGGGTAGTAGGTGTACAGCCATTACATTAAAGGGGGCTCTCCCGTGCTCAGACACTTAGCACCAGCCCTGCCCCTTCTATGAGCTTATGAATCATAATCACTTTTCAGTAACCACCTTATCATTCTTCTGGGGACACTTTATATTGCCCTGGCAATGCCTGCTTTATGTACTGTAGTGATGGATCTATTAACTATTCAGTGCCTTCACATTTTCTGCCAGGCACTGTTGCTAGCAAGCAGAACCTCTGGGTATTGTCTGGCTTTTGGTGCCTTTGTAGAGCTGTGCTCTGAGCCCAGTTCCCCTTCACAGCCAGAGGATGAATCTGTTTTACAAAATTTCCATGTAGTATATCCTCAATGGGCTTTTGACCTAATGTTATGCAAATCTTTGCTCCCCTAGAGAAGAATTGGAGAAAATAAGCTGAAAAATATTCCAGACAGGAATGTTACGTGTAAAAAATATATTAGACTAGTTTAAGAGAGGATATTAAGGATGAATTTGAAATAGAGCATTATTTCGCATTAGGTAAATAGACCATCTCTGATGCATATTTAATTTACCCGTTGATGCTGGCAAGTATATATTCTTGTATTTCTGAGCATTGTATCACAGACACAGCTTTAGCTAAATCAATGTCTGTAAAGAATAAGTCCTGATCCATCAATGGTCAATAAATACAAGAGAAAAACTGGATGAACACTCAATTATTGGGCCAATGCTCAGCGCAGTAGCTATCAGAACACTGTCACTTCCGATCTGCTTGGAAATACACGCAGTGCTCAGTTCGGTCAGACACCACAAGGGAGAATATCAGCTAAAATGGAATAAAACTATATCCCAGCAATGTTCATTTTTCCAGATTTTGCATGTCCTCCATCTACTCAGTAAAATCACAAATGGTGTCTGATCTCCCCAGGTTTCTTTTTGTTGTTTGTGGTCCTCTCTGCATTTCTGCTGACATAAATCAGACGCTGCTCTGCTGAGTGCTGTCGCAGGAGGGGTGAGAGAGCTGTCCTTCAGCCCAGCATCGTCGCCTGTTGCGTTTGGTAGACGAAGCCGCAAGATACATGCGGCCTGAAATCTGATGCTGTCTGCAGGAGCAGGAAGACTTAACCATATGCAATATCTATGCACAATAAAACCTGAAAATCCATACCAGTCACATTTCCTCACATCAACCTCAGACATGTCCCAGATTTATATGCCACTTCTAAGTGATTTTGTTCCTAGGAATGCATCCTGGCTAACACTGCCTTCGCATGCAGCATGCTGCTTTTGATTTAATCTTGATTAATTATTTTTGTCCGGCCATTCAAAGCCTACTCATCGGGGGCACTGATTTATGGTGCAGGGCATGAAATAGCCAGATTCTATTAGAAAGATTTGCAGTTACAAGACTGAAGCATTATTTATTGGGGTTTCACTAGTAATTGGTAACTTTTCGCCCAGCACCTGTGAGTGGGCAAGTGGATTCTGTTATGCATTTTCTGTGATGGTTACTTCTTTTATTTACTTGTCTGTTCTCACCAGCCTTGAGAGAATAACAACAGTTACGGGCATCTAACTACATACATTTAAATAAGACCTAAACACTCCCAACAGTAAATGGAGGGGATGTAAGACAGGCAGGAGTTTCCAGCACTGAGCACACCTAATACCTGGATCTCTAGGCAAAAAGATCCAGGGCTTACTGACTTTTAATTTAATCAGTTAAATGACCAGAAATAGAAGTGTTGAACACTGACTTTTGTATCTCACAAATCAGCTGAAAGCTTTCCAGATACACTCCAGCTTTCATGCCAAGTTAAAAAATGCTGCTCCCAAAGTTTCACAACCAGTACTTTTGTGGGAGTTAAAAATATACATGTATTTGAACAAATATTGCCTCTCCTCCTCCTCTGCAGAACTGACGCTGCTTGTTTGCCTGCGGCGAGAGGGGAGGCAGGGACAGTCGTGGGATGCGATGCTGCGGAGCAGCCCCTGCTCCGCTCCACACATCCATGCCTGGACCAGGCTTTACTGCTCTGCTCCCCCCGTCTCCTCTCTCCTTTAAAAACCAGCTTGTGGCATCTGATTTTTCTCTCCGATTCTGCTGGGCTGTAAATGCTCCGAGAGAAAGGGCTCTGGTTATTTTTCAGATGAAGTTATTAAACAACGGGAAGGACTGTGTGTACAAGTGAGAGGCAGTAGAGGCCCCGATGGGAGCCAGGCTTGGGAGGTCAAGGAACTCGCCGAAACTCAAACAATTCGGGAGAGCTCCTAACAGACGCCACGCAGACGAGGTTTAAGTCTTTCTTCTGTGCTGTGACACCGCTCTTCGCTGAGAGCCAGGAAGTTAGAGACACTGTCCTTGGTTTATTGCCTCCACTGAAATGTGGAATTTCTGATCCAAATTAAGAAGTATTTAGATATTTAAATGAATTCAGTCTAACTTGCATAAACTTGGTCAGGAAATGGTCCGTTTCTGGCTTACGGTACTGATGACTAAATCTAGGTTGCAAAGCCACGCTGCTATTTCAGCAGCCCATCTCTTACCCCGTACAGACCAGCAGCTGCCCTGGTCCGATGGCTCTGGATGGAGTCACACACCCACGAGCTCTTCATTTCCCTCTCCAATACGAAGCCCTTCGCATCACGTGCAATGAGAAAGCTCTGGTCAGTGAGAAATACTAGTTTTTCTTCTGCACCTTTCCCTGAGGTCCCATCATTTTTCACAACCTAAACAGGACTGGCCTCTTTCAGTGTGTACTCAGGAGCCCAGTGAGTAACACATAGGAAATGAGGGGAAGGATGCTGGCAATTCTGTGGCATCTTTTGTAATAGATGGGGTCTTAACCCCAGTGTCCTGGATAAACTCCAGTTCTGGTAATTGCATTCTGCATAGTTAAAATCCCCCTGCAGTTTCAAATGAATCCATTATTCTTCACTTCCTTTCCTAAATTGCTGTGCAGCTTTGCTTTGTGCTGCTGAAGAGTTGCTTTGTTTCACCTGAGGGATGATGGCATTTCATGGCTGTATGAAATGGGCCTGAGTGCACAGTTTGTACAACAGTCACCGAAACATTTTAGGATTATTCATAATTAAGTATCCGCTCCCTGTAAATGAATGGGTTTATAACGCTGGGTGAAGTAGTACAACACAAAGCACCACTTCTCTCTGTACTTGAAAGTTGGTAATATAAAACTTATATGGGCAGTAAAAGACCGAAGTTTTCTAAAATTCCCCTTACCCAGCTAAGCATGCAAGCTTTAAGTGACTGTCTCAGACTTTACTTTCCCATATTGTTATTGATTAATTGCTCTACTTGAATTTCCTTGTTCTAAATGGAAACATTACAATCATAACTCCAATCTCTGGCCGCGATACAAACTGATTTTAAATCTTTAAATCGTGTCAGTGGGAGGAGGTGACGGGGGGTGGAAGGAAAGCTTTTTATTTTTATTATTAATTTTCATGTGTTCCAGGACTTACTAATTTCACCCAGATGTACAGAAACCACAAGGTATTTTGCTGCAGACAAACCCGGGAGATGCTTCAGCATCATAAACTTGCTCTGGCATGATCTCGTCCCAGCAGTGTGTCCGGGTAAGAAACATGAGGATATTCCACAAACATCAAAACATGCCAGTCTTTCTGGAGCTGAGCCAGTGACCTTTTTCAGCTCCAGCTGCTTTAGTTATAACTTTGTTCCCCTTCAAGATTTGGGCTTGTCCTTATTGTACTCATTGCCTGTGGCCTTGCAAGAATGTCACAGGCGTCTTCTGAATTTCCAGCCTGTCCTGGAAGGAGTTGGTACCACCAAGCAGCCCTGTGTCCCACGTGAGAGAGACGCTTTCTAGGAGCCGTAGCAGAGGAGAAAATAGCCAGGACTCCCACCCTTGGAAACATTATTCTTTAGCTAATACTATTCCTTTGACCYGATGCTATTATCCACAAAGCAGAAGGTCAATATAATGGTGTAAGTAGATTCCTTATGCCCTTTCCTTCTCTGCAGGGTAGGTCACAGCCTGCTCCTCAATTGCTCCAGCACTGTTTTGATGAAGGCTAAGAATTAAATCAATAGAAAAGATTATAGAAAATTATGTATGATGTGGCATCTTGGGAAAAAAAAAATGCTTAATCTGAAACAGAAAAATGCCGGCTTAGGAGCCACATGTGCATCTCATTTAGAAAAAAATCTATACTGTTATTAAAGTAGCCACAATGTGAGTATTAGCTACAAATTAGGTATGTGTACTGGGAAGCAAGCTTTGTGTACTGTATGGGAGAGGGGGAGCAGCATGTCTTACACTGTGAGACAGATCAAATAAGAAGCTGAAAGATCTGAGGGCTAGGCAGAGGTCAACTCAGGACCCAACTGAGATTCAATGGTATTTTATACATAAACAATATTTTGCACATAAACCACAGTATTTTAAGAACAGTCCTCTAGCAAATAAAATGTCAGAGACTAAATACCAAGTCTTTCCTTGAAGATTTGGAGGGGCAGGGAACCCAGAATGACTAACAAACCACAGCCAACAGTGTGCCGCACCTTCAAATGCCAAGGAGTGCCTTTATGGCACTGCTCCCTCGGAGGGCTCCAGCATCTCCGTGCAGCAGCCTCGTGCAATTAGAGAGGACCCCCAAAACCCAGCTATTGCAGACTGACTTCTCTCCCTGCCCAACCCATCGCCTTTTTCTGCAGGCTCTGCAGCAGCTGGGGCTGTTGCGAGGATCCCCTCTCCTTCCTCCATCCCCAACCCCATGTCGCAGAGTGGGTTCTCTGGAAGAGAAAATAAGCAATGATTTGCTTCCCACATGCTCCTTTGCCATGTCATCCAAGCTTGCTCCCCTTCCTCTTTCAGGAAGGAGGTGATATTCCATCCTTAGCTTGAATATTAACAGAGTCTTTTAAAATGGCTATGAGAACTGGCTGGACTGAGCTGGAGGACTTCTCCCCCAAGTGAGATACTGGCCTGATTTTGAAATGGGAAATTTTCACAAGCAGTGCTTCAGGGATTTTGAAAGTTTTCCAATTTTTTTTTTTTTTTTTTTTAAAACAAAACAGGGAAATGAGTAGTGTATTTTTTTTTCCATGTTCCTCCCTGCCCTTTTTGCTTTTTTTCAGTGAGAAAAGTTAAAAGGGAAAAAAAAAAAAAAAAGAGAAAGGGAAACAGGAAGCATAAATGAGAAATTATTCTAAAATGGATTATTTTGATTAAAAGTCCTGTCAGAGCTTTGATACAAGAATGCCCTTTTACCAACAGTGTGGCGGGGAAAGGATTGTGGAGGACAAATTAGAGGAATATTGCCTCTGCCTCCCAGCTGAGTTAATTCTGTTAGTTAACTATCGTGAGAGCGGTATTTACATAACCACCCTCAGTGGGAATCGCATACACAGCGCTGCTCCAGCTTCCCAGCCAAAAAACCGGGCAGTGATAGCTCTCAAGGACCTTGCATTTGCGCGGTGATTTAATTCGCAGGCGTTAGAGCCTTCACGAGCCTGACCACAGAACGAATCCACGGCTCGATTAGCCAGCTCGCTCCTCCGGGGAGAGTTTGCAGGGGAAACTCCTCTGCCTCTCCCGGGGAGGCACAGCGGAGGGCTGTGGGCTGCCCCACCAAGGCGAGCTCAGAGCACCCTCTGCTGTAACCCTGCCCGCGCGGAGCCGGAGCGGGTGCACATCTGGACACGGCCACGGTCTGTGGACAGACGCACGGACGGCTCAGCTGAGTGCTCGGACCTCGCATGGGGCATCGCCCCTATGGCTGGAGACCCACGCCTGGTCGCTCCACTGGAGAGGGACTGGCTGCCAACTTGTGCTTGCATACTTTCAAGAAATTCATTGCCCTGATTTTAGGCATCAAAATGGACTATTTACTACCTAAAAGTTTCCTTTTCTTGGTGGCTAACCATGTCAACAGTGAAAATGTGTGTGCTATTTAAAACATAAATGGGTCTAAGTTTAACTATCAAACACTGGTTCTTGCTATGCCTTTAGGCACTGGATATAATTCCTCATGAAGATAGGTAAACCCTGTAATCAAATCTAGGCTGAAATCTGTCTGATAARCCAAACAGATTGAGCTCTGTAAATCTCACACCATAAGGCACATTCTCCCATCCTTGTATCTTTACTATGGCTCTTTCCGGCATCCTTTCCAGTTTTGCAACACCCTTTCCGAGATGTGGAAGGCAGAACTGCGTTTGCTATTCCAGTCTCACCGTAACAGTGGAGTAGACAGAGGTTAAACCATTCACTCTCTGTTCTCCTATGTCCCCGGTCTCAGCAGAGATACAGGTCAGCAGCACTCATAATGCTTTATTTCATGTGATTTCCTTTAAGAAGAGAATATAATTTCCATTCAGAATATCACTAAAAAAAATTCATCTGTTGCTTTTAAGACCTGCACCTTTTATTCAGTCTCAGTGAAATAATAATCCCTGATCTTGTAAGTGAAACTGTTTTGAACCCAGATGAATTACCATGACCTTGTTTAGCAAGTATGCTTAAGAAGACATCTGGCATGCAATGTTCCCCCCTCGTTTTCTTTACAGAAAATCCTATCTAAGCATACGCCTCAGGAAAGAGTGCAGTAGTATTTCGTACTACATGAGACACTTTTTGTGCATTTACATTTTCCCTGGTGACAAGTATGAATTTTTCCTCTTTAAATAAAGAAACTTGCCTTGCAGTCACAGCAGCTGTCCACATGATACCCATTAATATGTTGCCGAAAAGAGGTCACCTTTGCCTTCAAAAGGAGGTTCTTCAGGAATCTCTGTTCTGCCATCATCTGGTTTCCTGGAAAAAAATGAAGATATATCCACGTTAAGAGATGTATTTACAACCACCATTGGTTCTGTTTCAAACTGTTAGTTCCTCAACACCCTAGCCATAAAAAAGCTGTAAAAGCAACTGCTTGCGAGAAGCCCTTGCACTGTCCCGTGAGCACTCATAGCTACTTATTTATGATCGAGACCGTGGAAGAAGAGCAGAGAAAATTGCACTTACGCAGATTCCTTGGAGCAACCTTTCCTCCATAAGAAGTGAACATTAATTTATTGTGTAAATACAATTTAGGGTCACTCTTTAAAGCAGAGGCAATTACCCAAAGATGGAAGTATAAGCTTTTATATRCATTGAACAGACAAAATGATGTGTTCTCAGAATCAGATACAATCCATACGTTAATGCCCAAGCCATGCACAGGGATTTCAGCAAGTACAATTTAAAAAGTAATTGAAATGTCAATATATTTCTTCGCATTATTTTACTTGCAGTCAGACCATTATCGTAACACATGTCAACTGAGCTGGCCAAGAGATCTTACGCGAGTGCGTTGTACAATCCATGTTGACAAAACAGGTTCAGTCGGCACATGCACAGCTCACGCCATGGCCAAAACAGCTCTCAAGTGGTCACTCCAGCAGTGACTGGAATTACTACAGAAAATGCATCCYCCAAAATTTACATAAGGAAACTTAAGTGGAGTTGCAGAAATAAAATAAGGCAGCTACTAGAGGATGCATTATTTAGAATTAGATACCAAAATTCTCCCCAAAAACGTGATGTGCCCATGGGGTACCTTGCAGGCAGCAGACTAGGGACACAGTGCCTGGATCCTGGGACCCCCAGCTCGCTCAGTCCCATCAGGTGCGGCAGCTCCAAGGATGTTGCGCTTCACGTCAAAATGTAGATCGCTGGGAGCGTAGCCCAAACAGGATATTTTTTTTTGTCTACAGAGGAAACTGTTTGGGTGTCTTTTGTTAAAATTTGTGTACAATCAGACTAAAGAACAAAGCTTTGAAGAAAAACTTTACTTGCTGAAAGACATCTTGTAGCTGAGTCATTCCTTCAAGATATACACACTTACCCGCTGCCCTGATACAAACCACTTGTGCTGTGTAACGTCCAACCCACTTTGATGATAAAACACAGTAAATAGCTGTGCAAGTACCTAAGAAAAGCCATATGTAACCCTGAGAGTGCTTCTGTTGCTTCATGGTGCATGACTCCAGGATTTGCTCCCAGAGGAGGCATGAGGAGCAGTGTCCAGCTCTCATGCCTTGGTCGACCGTTATCCTCAGATGAAATGGCCTCAACGGATGGTGGAGTCCTTTTCACACTGTGCCCAMGGCCATTGGGGCGTTGCACAGGGAGACATCCAGACACCGTTCTGTGACAGGTTTGGACAGCAGGGCACCGTTGGAGTTACCCCGACTTTCACAATAGCCTGATCTGAGCATCCAGCAATTTGGCATGGGAAGACGAGATCTTGGATTGGGTCTTCTGGCCACCACTGCAGTACAAATACGGAACAGTATTAAATAAGCTGCATTTCTAATGTGAGTACCTTTTTTTTTTGAAGTGTAGTTTGTCAATGAAGACTCCATGACAGGAGAAAGATGCAATTCACTTATAAATATTTATCATCAGTTATTCTTTCTATTCTCAAGAAAGAGAATATTCTATTTACTGAGAAAATAGAGCCTCATTAGACTCTGTACAAACCAATTATTTGATGCTCATCATCCTTCAACTTTCATAGGTTCTTAATTGCTGTGGGAGAAACAGTTGTTGTTAAATAGCTATTTTTATATGATCCAGATATTTTGACTGTTGAACCAGTAAAATGCACAGTATATTTGTGCCATTACTCTTAAACTTTCTATCTTCTTGGATTATAGACGTGACCCTTGCAAACCATCCAGTTAGCAAGACACATACAATTAAAGTAAAATGGATGTGCTAATATGTATACATATATATGCAGTGTACAAAAAAATACATACATACRCAGATCCCTAGTGCATCCTCTTCCCTCTCAGCTTAACCAGGGAAGATTCCAAAGGTGTGCTGCAGCTTAAAACTATAGTTCTTCCCAACTGAATTGCTCCAGGCTCTAAAAATTCAGGAGTTCATTAAAAAATAGTAACTATAACATAGTTTTAAAGGCGGCAGAGTCTTAACTTGCCTTCTGAATTTTGGCCCTGCAGCTTTGTAGGTTCAGCTTTCTTTTTGGAATCATTTAGTGCGCTAAATATTTACTTCTTTCCTCTCCTCTAATGAAAGCTGAGATTTTCATGAAACACCACAACTAAATAACCTTGAATCACCCCACCAGTATCACGAGCAAAGAGTCCTTCAGATCTTAAATTAGGGACTAACAAATGAGGAAGAGTCACTGGCAACTTTCAAATAGGACACGCTAGAATGGAGGTTATTCATCCAAACCCTGTGAGACGTCTGTTATTGTGAGATCCTTAAAGAAGAGCTGAGGAGGCCAGGCTCTTCTGAACCACAAATACCCATTCAAAATGTCCTACTGTTAGAGCCACATGAACACTGTTGGTTCTCCAGCCCCACAGGAACAACACACAACTCTTCTGATATAGCTGATGGAAAGAGAAGATCTTGAGTTTCCCCAAACAGACCTACAACTGATGCAATTTGGCTAATCAGGAACTGAATCTATGGAATGGTCATGCAAAAATAGGAGAAAAGGAAGCAGAAGGGACTAAAATAACCTAAAGACTTCACTCAGGTGAGAGCATTTGCCAGGTCCTTAAGGAAAAATCACTGCTCCCAGCAGGCAAGCTTCACCTTGTCCTACCTGAACAAAGGACATTCACCATCCCAGTGTATCAGAGAGGATGAACTGGCAGACTGTGTGACGAATTGCTGTAATTAAAGGAAGAAAAAGGCACCAAATTAGCTGTCAAAGAGCAGGACTGGAAGACTGCACCTGGCATGAGCCAATGCACAATGTGCAGCTCTGAGACCGAGCTTCACTGCTCATTTGGGATACTCCAGGCAGTAAAACCACAGGTGATCCCCAAACATCCTCTGGGTACTTCTGTCACACCTGGGGTATTAATCTAGCCTGCAATACTCCCTATCCTCCTATTACAGCCTCTGTAGGGACAGTACTTTGCTTTGCTTTCCAGACTGTTGTGTAACGCTGCTGTCTAAATGACACCTACAGCAAGTGGAGTGAGTTGACACCACCGGGTGCTTTGTAAAGCTCTGCGGGATGCACTGGGATGCCAGTTGCAGCACACAAGCGAGAGCTTAATATTGCTGCAACACTGCCTGCAAATGGTGGTTGCTAGGAGGCAACTATCATATTGAGACACCTGAAAGGAAGCAACAATTTCGGGTCCAGTTTGGGGCTCATTGAAGTCTTTCTGTTGACTTTAAATAGGATGTGATCCATCCTTTAGCAAAGGTAGTGGAATTTTTTTAAGAAGTAAAAATGGATGTCACCCAAATGACTCCAGCTAGTAAGGACAGACCATAACAGGCCATTGGAAAGCAGGAATGACTGGGGAAAATTAAAGGCAACATCAAACAGCTTTAGTGAACAAAACCCCACCAGATAAAGAATCTGACTGGGAAAAGCTAACAATGAAAACTTGTATAAAACATGTATTATTCCTAGGCTTCCCCCATGCCAGGGTTAAATTTGGCAGAGCCACTGGGGTTTTTCCACTTTTCGCATCACGTGGCCATTCTCACCTAACAAATTCCCTCTACCTGTAAAGTTGTATAAAACTGTTGCTACCCTTCGCCCTTTCTGCTCTCCTGCTGTGGCACCTTGCAGTGATTTTAGGTGTTGATCTGGGCTATAGGAGATTTAAAGTTCGCTGGATGGGGCTGGGGAAATTTTCTGGCATGTGGTATGAACCCATCCCAGCCCCGATCCGGACCCCTCTCCACTGTGCGCATGGAAACACCCCCGGAGCCCTGAAACACCGCAGCTGTTATGTGGAAGCACAAACGAGAATAAAGGAATTTTCAAAGTGGGAAAAAACCCATCAGATCTGGCTGAAACACAGTCAAATAAACCCAGTATCTCCCTGCCTACTGTACCATTGCAGGACAAGTCCTTTTGTTCAGCAACCCCTAACGGCTCCCTATTAACGAAGCCCCACACAGGCTCTCTCTCCTCATCCCGGCTGAGGTTTGGCAGGTTTTCGGCTCCTTTCCGGCAACTCCAGTGCTGCTTGTGCTATGGAGTCCCTGGGAGCTGGGAGCATTGCCCAGCAAGGCACGTCCCTTATTTTGGGGACGACGGATCTCCATCTATCTGGTGGGGCATCCCCAAGCAAGAGCCGGCGGCCAGGACACCACAGCCAGACAAACCTCCTCTGCAGCCAAACACCTGTCATTAGTAGAGCGATGTCCCCCAGGTCTTCTGCTATCCCAGCTAACCCAGGTCTCAGGCAGGGCTGACCTACCAGCCATATCCATGTTGGTACCTCTGTTTCTCTTCCCTTTACTTTTCCTGACTTGTCTCTCGGTGCCCGCCTGGGGCCGGGGACAGTGTACAACAGCACAGCGTGCAACGCACCCAGCCTCCCCCCGACCGCCCCAAGCACTGCGGGTTTTAGCAATCTCTGTTGGCATCGTAAGCTGGGGGTTTTTGTTATTATTTTGTTTATTTATTTTCACTAAGAAGAAGACAGAGAGAAATCAGATCAGTCTGCAGCAAGACGTGGGTTTTTGTGTGATTGTTTTGATAGGAGCTTCATGGGGATAAAAACATATTGCAAAACAGTTGAAAACAGTATTTTCATCACCTTCAGGAACTCCCTAGTGGGGTTTCAAAGTCTTTGCTCACTGCAGAGATATTCACACCTACTCTGTCCTCTAGGGAGGAATAATTTCCTCAGGTTTTGACAATTCTCAATAAAAAGGGCACCTCTCTTTTGTTAGCAAAAAACCCCAACCCCCCAGAAGAGAAACTCATCACTGTGATCCTCGCTCCCTGAGTGCTAATGTGGCTTTAGCAATGATGTCACGCAGCCTGTCCACCGGCTGAAGACTGGTCCTCTCATCTGCAGAAATAGTACGGACTTCTTCTCTTCAATATCCACACAAATGAGCAAGGAACGACTAAGGATGACAGTCCAAAAAGCCATAAAAATGCAATTCCTTCTCCTAATAAAATCTAGTAACTGATTTTTAGCAGGCATGATATGCAGTTCCTTGCTTACACACATTCAAATATTTGCCCCAAATGGGTAAATTATTAGAAGCTTCAAGATCCTGAGAATTATAATCTTCATTTCATGGGTGGGGGATTGAATCACAAAACTCACCTGCCTGGGACTGACAGGACCCAAACTTTGTAGTGCAAACTCAGCTTGAAGTTCCCAGCTCTCTGCAATCATCCCATCTGCACATTGTCATTGACTTCTGTGAAGATCCCTCATACGCCTATTACCTGGAATTTGATCAGGTGTGACAATAAGTCGGGAGAGCCTTTACCTTAGCAAATCAATAAAGTGACCAACAAACTTAAATCACGCTATTATAAATATTAGCAGATAATTTTAAATTTTATGGATGGAAAAATGGAAGTTAATTTTTAATGATCTCAGATTCAAGGAATCTTATTAACTGCTGGAGACATCCAATAATTCATGCAGGTGACAGAGGACACAAACTCTGCCCCACCGACACTACAGCCCCACTATGATGATCTGAATTTCCCTGTAGTTGACGGATGGGGAAGCTGCAAGGGGAGCAGACYGATGCCTGTTCTCCCACTCGGCCCTTCTAGGTCTCCCAATCCCAAGCAAACCCTGTGATCCACCAAACCCAACCGCTGCTATCCTAAGAAAAATTATAAGTGGCAAAGCAGAGGCTCCTAAATAGGAAATAGATATAGATTGATTAAGATAGCTATTGCGTGTCAATTTATTTAAATATAAATGCATTATTTGGAATGTGTTCATTGAAGACTAACAGCTCTTGAATGCAATGTAGATTCATGGCTAATTATAAAGTCAAGCAGTCATTATTAACATTTCTAATGATCAATTTGTATTCCAACAACATAAAATCATCAACTTTAAAGCTCCAACAGTTGTGGTAACTGGGAGAAGAGACTGTGCTCTATGCAGAAARCAATCAGCTGACTAGCGCCTGGCTGAAATAAGAGGTATAATGCTGAGTTTTCTGGGGCCCACAACAAAACTGAGAGCTCAGAATGGAGGCTGGAGGAGCTGCTTTCAGTTTTTATTTTTTGGTAGGCACAGCCAGGAGGAGTTTGAATGAAAAGGTCACAGAAAACTTGCTGCAATTGGGATACACGCATGGGTCTATAAGGGTACATACTCTGGGCACGATGAGGCACCTTAATACAACCCCTGAGCAATAGGCAATAGGACGAACAGTCCCTGTGTACAGATAAGATTTACTCAATTAGATATACTTAAATGCAATAGATTTTCACGGAAAAACAGATCAGTTATAACTTCCATTCTGCCTGTCAGTCGAAGGAACAGCAATAATTTAATACACTGCACTTGCAATTCTGTGCAGTTGTAGTGTTGTGTTGCTGGGTCACTGCCAGAAGGAAAGTAAACACGTTTTTCTGAAGAGACGGTGTCTTGCAGTAAATTTGGACCAAATTAGATTTATCGAGCACTGGCACACTTCAAGGCCTGCAGAGAGGAGAGCTTCTCCCACCAGACCAAAGAGCATCTCCCGAAGGCATCTTGCTGAGGCTGTCAGCACCGAGGCTCACATGCAGGTGTTGGGACTCAGGTGGAAATCAAACACCTGAGCCCTCCCAGTCTGGCTGGCTTTCCCTGGGGCCCCTCGCTGCTGCAATGCCACCCTGGTGCAGGACGAGCAGCCGGGCTCCCTGGGGCAGCTGTGCAGTGCAGGGGCCGGCGCTGCCCGGCCGGGACTGTGCACAGAGGCTACATCTTGTCCCCCAACRTGGCCCTAAACCCGACTTCTCCCCATCTCTTAGGGAGCCACTGGGACCCCGCGCATCGTGGTGGTGGGAGAGCAGGAGGCAGGAGCTCATGGGTGGGCTAAGCCTCCCTCCACCCCCTTGCCAGAAACCCCAGATGGACCATCAGCCACAAGCCCCTCTGCACAGCCATGCAAACCCCAAAGAGCGAGCTGCAGCCGCGGTGGGTTTGAGCACCGCCGGGCTGGCAGATGGGGCTGGGGCACGGCAGCTGCCAACGACTTCCAGTCGCCTTCCCCCTCTTGCAGAAGGATGCACTGTTTTCACTGCATCGTGGAGGGGACGGGAGTCTCTGCAGCAGCATGCAGGAACTTTATGGAGCAGGCTGGAAAAAGCCTGTCCTCGGGGCGGTTGTATATTTTGTTTTTAATCTTAGAGCTAACGCCAAGTGCAATTCTCACCTTGAGATACAAAACAAGCGCTTCTCCCCCCAGATTCTCTAATTCACTGGGAAAGCAAAGGTGGGGCTCAGTGCAGGATGGMGCCAGGCAATCAGTGGAAGGAAAGGGAATAGGGAAAGGAGATGTCCCCTTCCCTGTCCCTCCTGGCCCATGCATGCCACCACTCCAGTGGGCCAGGTCTCACGAGCGAGGCCACCAGAGGGAGACCACCCCTGGAGGGCATCTCGGCAGAGGGGCTCCCAGACAGGAAGGGCCCTGGGGTGAAGTTTTGGGCAGTCCCTCCCAGTTAGAACCAACGACCTTGCAGGGGGAAAGAGATGGACTAATGATTTTTTCCTGGCTCTCCCTGATGTGACGGATCAGAGCGAAGAATGCAGCAGCGGTGGTGGCACTGTGAGTGCTGCCTTGACCCCCCTGCTTCAGAGCTGGGCAAAGACTTCCCAGCAGAGTTTCTGCTTCTTTCTTTTCAGCAAAAACTGCCGTTTTGACCATATTGACACATTTTGTGCAAACTGCTCTGTTTCAGCTCACCGCCTTCATCTGGGAGTTAGCAAATCATTTCACTTCCATACAGCTGAAATGTGTCCTCTTGGCTCTGGTTTGATTTTTACATTATTTGTGTGTAAATAACAATTTCTGTAGTGGTTTTATTATGCATAGCAGTGATTTTTTTAATGCTTCATTTTTTCATGTGGGATATTTTGAGCAGATTCAAGACAAGATGAAAGTCTGGAATCTCTAAACTCCTCATGCTACAGAAGTTTTCTTTAGCTTACTGTACAAACAGCAGTTTGCAATAGCATACACAGTCCAGCATAAAAGCAAAGAAAGGCTCTTCACTCTGCCGGTAAATCTGTTCAACTTCTTCATCTAGAAGGAGCTGAATACAGCATACTAAAAAAGAAGCATTTTTCCCAGCTAGCTAAGGGCGTTTATTGCTGTTTCCTGTAAGCACCACTAGATTTGTGATCTAGTGACTTGTGAATCTCAATTGTTTTGCAAGAAAAAGCTTTCCCTAAAAATTGCCAGCACTTTCGGTTTTATTCCAAATCAAGAACTGGCATCTCCCCAACTCTAATTAACGGTGGTTATATTTTGCCATCTCCAGTAGCAAAAACACAACAATTGGCCCAGAAGCAGAGCAGACACAGCTTCTGCCATGACCTGCTGGGCAGTCACCGTTCCCAACATCACAGAGAAAAAAAATCATGCTAGCCTTAATATATTTCTTTTTCCAGTGCAAAATAAATGTTGTACTAAATCACCTGCTTATCACTCACTAGGCATTTGCAAATAAATCCAGCCTTAGGTTTCAAGCGCATCAGAAATTTTCCACCAGAAAACACTGATTAGATGCAATATGCTCTGTGGGAACATATTGATTCTGTCTGACCTTTGGGCATAAACCATGTCTGGCTTTTTACATGTCCATCTTCTCTCCTGGTTTCACCACTGCCTACCTGCCAAAGTGCAGAGGGAGGTGGCTCCTGGGATGGGCTCACAGCTCCCGACATCCCCAGCATCCCTCTGCCCYGGCTGCCCTCCCCTGGGGCCAGAAGAGCATGAAGTAAACGCTCAGTATGACAGTGCTGTCACGGGGAGATAAAAATGTGGATGGGGTGAGCCTAGTAACACCTCTGCAAAACAGAGTCTGAGGCCATGAAGAACATGGTTTCTTCGTGGGCTTAGACCCAGTCACATCACGAAAGAGGGAGGAGGTGGTGGTTGGAGATTCACAGGGGCAAAAAGGCTGGGAAGGACCTCAGCTGAGCATTTCTGGACTCTAGCACACCCTTATCCCAAGGATCAGCTACACCTCAACTTTCCCAATGGACGTTAATCTGACATGTCCTACAAGCCTTCCAAAGACTGTATGGTCCTTCCCAGGAAATCCTCAGGGCGCTTTGCCAGTCTTTCTGCCAGGATCCCTCCAGCGCCCAGCATGACACAGCTGCAGTTTCCACTGCGCTTTCCTTCCCCCGTGCACTGTGGCCAGGGAGGAGGGACTCAGCCTGGCCCCGTCCGCAGGGGCAGCCCAGCCCAGCATCCCCCACCCTCCTGCCTCCGAGTCCCCAAACCGCTCCCCTACCTAACGCACGGGGTGGGATGTCATGTTTGTCTTTGCTTTGTTTTGCCAGGACAGGGTGGAAGGAAACTACAGCCAGACCCACAGACTCCCTTTACCCTTTAATCTTCAGCCAATATAGACTGTCAGATAGTCACCCAAACCTAGAAGGACAAGAACATTACGCAGAGAAAAGCTTTATGGCAATTGCTTGATGTTTTGCTCATTCAGAAACTAAACCTCAACAAAGAAAATACGCCTTCTATTCTGGGACACTGGCACATCCTACGGCAGGACCGGACGCTGCAATGACAACACAGCACTCAAAGTGTATTTCAGCCTTTAAAAAAATACACTCAGAGGTCAGGAAAAAACTTCAAAGCACCATGCCTGGTTAAAACCCCTCAGTGTTAACATCTGGCTGGTTGGTGTCTGATCTCTTGGCAGCATGAGGAGGTGCAATTGCCGTTGTCACCCCACTGCAGGCAATCCCCAGCGGCCCCCCCCAGCCCTGCCTGTGTATAGTCTAGCGCTGCATATGTTAGCGATGAGCCACCATGGCCCGTTCTCAGAATATGAGCTCATTGCAGAAAACAAATCTCCCTCCCTTTTTCATTCCTTGGCAAGGCAGGAGGCCATTCCTGCAGCTGTGCTGGAGCACCAGCCACCAGCTCAGGGGCTGCTTTCCTATTTGGGGACCTTTGGACRGAGGTGGCGAGTGGGGAGGGTCTCGAGAGCCAGCGCTGGAGGAGCCACTATAGTATGAAAGCTGCAGTGATTCCCTCAGTTAGGAAAAGTCAGAGGAAATAGCCAAAAACACAGCACTACAGGGGACTGCCTCACACTGAACTGGATAGCAGGCTCGGCATTCGACGGCTGAAGCGCGTGACAGCTACCCTGAGCRCATTTCACAGCGCGATTTCACGTGCAAAGCTCCTGGTTCAAGTGGATCATCTTGAAAGCGGATGTGTTATGAATTGACAAGGTGTTAAATAGTTCTGACGCTGTCTCCAGAGGTAATATCAGGACTTGTATTTATGCTCCATCCCATTATGCAACTGCAAATCCACAGCCAGCTGACACCCTGCGCAAGCGTGCTCAGCTTGCGGCAGCTGGGGTCTGAGGAAGGGGCTGGCACATCACCTCGCTCCACGCATGCCCAGCTTAGATTAGTCGCAGCAAACAAAGAAACCTCTGGATGGTTRCAGCTGTTTGTCTGAACTTTATGGTACCTTCATCCTGGCATGGCCACCTCTCCACCTTGCAGAACTGGTTAGGCTTTGGTTACATGAGGAATCATTTGCTGGTCAAGCTGTTCCCCCATGCAGACAAGCCGCCTGCTGTCCATGCAATCACTTCATCAGTGGCTCGGGTTTATCTGCGTCTGCACTAGGTTTATACAAGAGCCAATATTTTCCAGGCATAGTAGTGCAATTGTGAAGTGTAAATTCATATCAGTTTTCCTTTCCTTGAACTTTCTATCAGTATACCAAAGAAAAGAATGGAAGATTTCACTGCCATATTTATTTAAAGAAAAGTAATTAACCTCGTGGCAGGACTGTGAATCTCAGATGAGCCAGCATCTCATTTAAATGATAGGCACAGCCTTCCTTACCTGCCTGGCTATCCAGTGGAGGGGCCAGATGATGGCAATCACTGCATGGTGACCTTCATGCAGCATGTGTGGAGGCTCCAGGAGAGGAAAGCAATCACCTGGAGCTGCAGCGGGGCTCGATTCCCACCGCCCCGTGCCTCTCAGGCAATGGTTATGAATGCTGACGATGACAGCAAAGCAGGAGCTGAGACTCAACTCTCATAATCACGCAGCCCAAAGCAGCTTGAATGCCTACAGAAAAAGCACACTTCACAAAATCAGACACATTCGTACTGGTGTCGCTTTGCAAAGGATAAGCAGATACAGAGCATTTTTAGAGCAGAAGAGCAGCGGCTCATCAGGTGTCAGAACAGCTTCCCAGCATCCTCATAATTTGCATGAAATCTGGAATATAATTTCCTCGAATCTCTGTGATAAACTGCACCAAAGGCTGCTCTGCCTGGCAGCACCGAAAGCGCAGCACGCACCTGTATTTGGGGCAGGTACAGCACAGCTGCCATACGCCTTCCAGCCAGTGCTCTCCGCCCTTGGCTTCCCCAGAGGCACAGCCCCCACCCCAGGGCTGCCCAGGCAGCCAGACAAACGCTTTCTGTGATTCAAGTGGTCAGGGAGCTGATCAGCTTCCAGATTCAGAGTAGTTTGGGTTGGGAGGCATCG
Organism: Phoebastria nigripes; assembly: GCA_035582835.1. Classification (NCBI taxonomy): domain Eukaryota; kingdom Metazoa; phylum Chordata; class Aves; order Procellariiformes; family Diomedeidae; genus Phoebastria; species Phoebastria nigripes. The sequence continues at coordinate 186,615 of JAYKAV010002331.1, read as the reverse complement.
CTGGAGGTCGCTGATCCAACCCCTGATACAAGCAGGGCTCACTTTAAAGGCGGATCAGGTTGCTCAGGGCCTCATGCAGAGTATCTGAATATCTCCAGGATCCCACAGTCTCTCTTTCTAGCGTTTGACCATGTCCATTGTGAAGAAGTTTTCCCATATGTCTACTTGCAATTTCTTTTGCTGCTACTCATGCCTATTGTCTTTCTGGATGCACTCTTAGCCTTCACAATATGTTTTGCTCTTGAAAGATGAAATGCCCTACCAGGAGGGTTTTTTTAAATGATAGGAACGAGTCACATTTTTCAAAAAGGGGGAAACATGGAACATTGACAGAGGACTCATAGGATTTTTTTGTGATTGCCCTCTCCTGCTACGCGTGGCAGAGCAGCTTCCAGCAAAGCATCCCACACTGCAGCAAGCGCGGCATGGGAGAGCCACACACCACGCAGAGCACACGTGTCAGTGAAGAGCCAGCCCACATTGCAAGCACTGATTTTTGCTGATGGGATAACTCAGCATTACTTAACTCTTTAACTGCTTCTACTAGTTGGCCACCTTGAGTCTTTGGTGATTGTCACTAGATGAGGAAAACTGAATGGGATTCCTGTCCCATTCAGTCACCCCACTTGTGAGGGTCTCCCAAATCACCAGGACTGTTATATCTGTGGTAAAGCCATGCCAGGGTTCAGCCAGCATTCATCTTGCCTCAGCCTCTGCCCCCAACTATCTGGTCACCCCATAGGAGGAGAAATTACCCCTTTGCAAAATGTCTCCAAAATTAGAACTCCTAAAAAGAATGCAGTGCTGCGGTACCATTTTATAGACATTCATACGTAGTCCTCTCCTTTGTTATAATGCACACCACCTGCCTCAGAAGACAGCTTCAGCAGGCAGGACTCCTGGCAGCACACTTAGAGCTGCATTAGCTGCCTATTTATTCAAGACACAAAGTTCCTAGAAACAGGTTAATTACTTTCCTTTAATTACACATTCTCTTATTAAATGCCAATAATAAAAGTGAATGTCTGCCCTAGAGATAAGATTATGCCACATTCATAGTTTGGCTTTTTGGGACAGCAGATAAATGCCTCAGCCATTTTAAAATACAAATTTGTCACTCATGAGAGCAATAAATAATGCAAACAGGATGTGTGGTTACACTGACATTATCACCTCGTCATTGCTTAAAGGCACACCGGGCATGAATATGTGACACTATAACCTCAGATCCTTTGATAAATTATTGCCCATCACAATCCTATCTAACACAGAGGAACAGATGAGCACTGGAAAGATTTTATGGTTGCAGTTGCTGTAATACAATTACTGGAGTTATTGCTGAAGCAGCGAGGGATGCTGGAAAATAAGGGAAAGTCTGCATCCTCCTGGGAGGTAATGTGTAAAGAAACCTTAACGAGTATACCCCGTGGGGGATTTCCTACCCTGCAAGTATTTAAACTGCTAATTAATTCCTATTAAAAMAAGGTCTTTTGTGTACATCAAAAAATGGTGCCTGAGGCTTTGAGCCTGTAGTGGGATCTCCTAGGACTTTGCACCAGCTGAGTCTGGCAGGCTTGGCTGAGACAGTATGAAGCGCTGATGAGTCCTTTAGYGGCCTCCGTTTTGGGGTCAGAGCACCATGCTTATGCCCATGGCTTAGGCCCATTCCCAGGCATGATACAACTACCAGAAAACTAGAGAGCACAAAAGCAACCAGCCTCCAGGCACAAATAAATTATGCATGTCTATGCTCAACCCTTACTTTGCGTGTGCAGAAATAGGTGTTTCAAGATTAGCCACCATAGTTACACATAAAACATTTGCTTTTAATGTCATGCTTCCTTGAAAACAGGGAAAATGTTAGAGATAACTCACACTCACAGATCGTTCATGAAAAACCAGAGGCTGACAAAGGAGCCTCAAGACCAGAGAGCTCCCAGTAAAACAGGACCATGCTGTGAAAGATCAGGTTACTGGTACCCTGCCGGGGACGTGGTGCTTGTTTTGTGGAGAGGGTCCTCTCCCCATCCCTCCTCTCCCTGGGAAGACACCTTTGGTTTTATATGCTCACAGCTGTTTCCATGCTTTTTTTTTTTTTTTTTTTTTTTTAACAACTTCTCTTTTATTGCCCCATAAAAGGCACTGACTGACAACGAGGTTGTCTTTTACTGACACAGTATGGGGCTGGACCAGCCTGGTTTGTTCCTGCGTATGCTGGGTGTTACGTGGCACAAACACTGCAGCAGCTCCAGCAGAGGCAGCGGGAGCTGGGACATCTCACCCCCAGCCGCGCCAGGGGAGGGATTTGATAAAGGATTGGCGTTCCTGCCCCATTAAACCCAGACACAGACAACGAAGCAGCTCCTCTGCTGAGCTTTCAGGCAAGTGCCACCAAGGCACCCCTGTGCCCAAGGCAGGAGCAGAAATCCCAGTGGGCAGAGACAGACAGACACTGTAAGTCACAGCGGACCCCACGGGGGTCAGGGTGGTTGTCGGGACCCCGGAGCAAGACCTGTGCCCCAAAATGCCCTGCCTAGCAGCATCCCAAGGCAGCTGACACTAAACCAGGCAAAGAAGGTGGTTTATGAGCTTGGCTGCCTCTTCCACCGCCCAGCCCCGGGTAGGAGCTGGCCTCACCCTGCCGCTTCCCTGGCAGACGCCTCTTCACGAAGAGGCTAAATTAATCAGCCATAAAGTGTTCCCATCCTAATCGCACCCTCGTGCAACTCAATTCAACGTAACACTGCCCTCTTGTGCTTCAACACATAAGGGGCCTTTGCTGTTAGATGGTTTTTTTCATTTTTTAATTGGAGGGAGGGGCCATCTACAAAACCGGTTCTCCCCAGTTGTTTGTAAAGCAATGCCCATGGTATTTTATCCCAAGAGGTTTCCATTTCTGATCATTCTCAAAGCATGGGCAGTCTGCATAGTCCAGGCTACCCATCCACTCTGGGTAGGGAAATTAAAAAGATGGGTAAAGGTAATAAAATCAAAAGGAAAATAACAATGTAACCACAACTTAAGGTGGAGGAACAATAGAAAAGATAACAAACAGAAAACTGCACTATTATGAAAGCACTTGGCCTCACACAGGCTGTGTTTAACAATTTTAAAGCACTGGTTAATGGCACGAATCAGCATTTAATTAATGCTCTGTTAAAATTTAGTTCTTTAGAGCCACATATCCAAGCAGAAAAAAATCAATCCATCATGATTAATGTTTTACCTAGAAATAACTACAAGCAGCTCAGTAATCATGTGCAATAGCATGTCTGGGGCTAGAGGCTTTCCCTCCACACAGTCTCCAATAGACTATAGGGAGTAAATTTTCAAGATACACATATAGTGTTCCATTATCCCTTGAGGCCTGATGGGCAACACAGCATTTCTGCTGGGAATAAAGATCGTGGTAATACTGCTACACCTTTGAGAAGACATCCCATCCCTGAAGTCATCCACTGCTTCACCCACTTGAAGGACACTGACTGAGGCAATCTTGGCCCTTGGTGGCCCAATTACGGCTGCTGTGCATCCCACGCAACCCACTGCCCTCCCTCCCAGGCTCCTGAAACAGAGCTGGAATCGATGGGACAGCCCGTGGAGAGACGCTGCAGAAATGTAAAGGCACAGGAGCGTGCGCCGTCACGCAGTCTGCACTGCAGGATCTCTCCCTGTGCTTTTACAACACCATTCAAATGGCTGCAAATATCACCTCTTTCTTCTGCAGAAGGGACATAGATCAGGTCTGATTTTATTTCACTATTTATCAGACTTGCCTTGGACAGCACTTAATACCTGATAGAAATGGGCATTTAAAAAACTTATTTTTAAAAATCAGTGGATGCAATGTAGTAACCATAGCATTCAAGCAGAAAGGCATTAGAAGCTCACTGGAGGAGGAAGGAATGATGCTCACAGAGAAGAAAGAAAAACTGATAATGGCACAAGGGAAAGGGTGCTTTTCTGACATAATACTGATTCTTTCTTGGTTATTGCTATTTAATGGATTACTTGCATAAGCAGGAAAGAAAAAAAAAGGAAAGAAAATAAAATAGGTGCCAAGATACAGACATGGACATCCTGCATCACTTTCTAAATTATTTTAAAACAGTCTGTCCCTATCCAGCTGCACACTGGATAGGCATATATATAACTCTCTGTGTTTTCACGCCATAATCGCTAATGCGCTTAAGTACGTGCTTGCCTGCCGTGCAGAGCAAGGCTGCATATGTGGACCTGCACAAATGTTTTCTTAAGTTGAAACCTTTGTCCCTGAGTCCTTTGAAGAAGCTTCCAAGGGATAAACATTCATTCAGAAGGGGAAAGGACTGTAAGAGCACTTCAATCAATGGCCTATGAAATATGTAATCACTGAAGCTACACCAGCTTACGCTGGCTGAAACAGGATGAAGCTCATTTGCTACAGTACAAAGCTATAGGGAAAAAAAACCCCAAACCTCTAAAGTGGATTCAAAATCCAGCTCTTTGCACCCCTCGCGCTGTGCTAGTGGAGCTGACAGTGGATGATCACAACAGCCGTCCTCCCTCGCCGTCGAGGCAGGTCATTGCTGCTGTTTGCCCCAGCGCTTGTGAGACCTGTTCACGATTATTCAGCTGGCAAGAAGAGGACAGCAGTCTTCCTTGGCATCACCCAAATTAAATATTGAAAATGTTTACATTAGGGAGAAACGTGGCTGAGGATTTGGGAAGCTCTTCAGACATTATTAAAATGCACTAAGTGGTCTGCTGGCAATTATCTATGATTGTCACTGACTCAAGCTGGATCTGGCATGTCAGAAACTCCTGCATGCATTTTTCTAAATAAAACCTAGATAAGAGAAGATGACACAAGTTTTTTGACCAGAAAACTTGGCATTTTGGTGCTGACATCTCCTACTAAGTATTCATAATAAAACGTCCCAGGAAAGACAGACAAATTATGTTGTGAAGTTTTACTGGGCAGAGTTTAAGGTGTCCTTGTGTGAACCGATTTAAAACTTCTGCATTCTTCTTCTTCTACCAGCCAGAAGCGGAAATTCCTTCCAGAGTTACCAGAACTCTTATTATACCAGTGAGATTGATTCTTCTGATAAACCAGTTAAAGCAAAATACAGCGTTGGATGAGAATACAGCAGTGACCTGCCTGCCTGAGATTTAGTCCCAATAAAACCCATGACACATTGAAGGGCTGTTGAAGCGCTGACCAATACTGTATTTTCTTCTCCAGTTGAGGGTGTCTTGATGTCCCAACCTGTACTGTGGGGGTTTGTGGATCCTCAGCTGCTAGAAAGGGTTTTTCAGCAGCAATGCCCTGGAATGCTTCCATTACCTGCTGCTGTCTCCAGCTAGTGATAACTCCTAAGAGTTTGTTTCAGATCTTGAACTTACTGCCATAAGAGTAGCATTAATCAGCTCAGGACTTGAGTCTGTAATGTATTTTTCCTGAGGCTGCACCTTAAGGCAATCTAGAAATGGAAGGGAGTGAGGATACCTACTTGTTAAGCATGGTAGGGTTTTTTTACTCAGTGAAGTTTTAAAAAAAAAAAAAAATCTACCAGAAATCTAACTTCTGCTCCATTGCCTACACCAAGTGCTAATATTTTTTCCAACTGCGTGCAAGATCTTGGCCAACAATGGGGACTGTGAGAAAACATTGATAAGCTAGTACAAAGACCAAAATTGTTATTATTGCCCAGAATTAATTTACTCTGGAAATGAGAAACATGTTTATAAGCATCCTCGGCCGGGCCCACTTCTGATTCAGCTTTGCAAATAGGTAGCTTTAATATAAGGACTGATCCATTTATAAAGAGGTTTTACAGTGCACTTGCCTATGGCAGCAGGGGATGGGATTCGCTGAGGACCCTCGCTAGTGCAACGCTCTAACTTTCAACACTCTTAAAGTTTCCACGTTCACCTGATGGTGAAGAAATACACATTAATTGTCAGTCCTTGCAAAGGATCCTGCAGGCCCATCTTCTGAGGTCTCAGACCTGTCGTCAGAACTGGATTGGTTTTGTGCTCAGAAGCCCGTGAAGGTTTTCCTTATTAAATGTCTTGGCAGAGAGCATGGCTGTGGGAGCCCTGCGGCTTTGCAGGAGCTGGGGCTGCTGAGATGGGGCTGCAGCTTCTGGGGGGGGATCAGCCCCTCGCTGCACCATGAGGTGGTGTCCACAACGTCGCTCTGGGGACCACAGCATCCGACAGCRTGGATCAGCCCACAGAGGATACATCACTTCTTTCCCTTGGCACATAGAGAGAAACAAAAACAAAGCCAGGCAAGTAATATGGTACAAAGGTCTTTCTAAACTGAATTGTTCTTCTCTGAAATAAAAAGGAAAAAAAGAGAAAGGAGGTCTCTTCCTACAGCCAGCCTTTGCCAAGCATCGTGAGGAATAACTAGCAAGAGAAATCCATCTGTAAAGCCTTGATGGCTAATAAGGATTTTTACACATGCCAACTCCACCGTGGCCACATTTATAGGAATTTAAAGTGTTACTATGTGACAACAGAAATAGCTATATGTTGGCAGACCTTTTTTTAATGTGTTAAAGGGTCATTAATAATTTCCTAGTGTTCCAAAAGTCAGATGTACTTGATATCTTCATTTACTTATAACATTCATACCAGCTCCTCAGCTATCTTCATTTCCTTGGAAACAGCTGGTTTGCCTGTTAAGGAAAACAAAGTAATATTAAAAAAAAAAAAAAAAAANAAAAAAAAAAAAAAAAAAAAGAGAGAAAGTGGAAATACGATAAAGGCAAACACAAAAACTTGAAGGTTCTCAGTAAATACAGACCTCTATTACACACGTGCAATCAATAAGGTCACTTGTGTAGTAACTCATAACAAAGTACAGTTGACAATGTGTTATTTTTCTGCTGGAGAATATAATGTGAGGCTGAGCATGCTAATGACTTTTGGAAACGGGCAATGACAAAGATTGATTAATATCAGTTGACAGCCTGTTCCACAGCTCCGAAGCAGGAATAGCAATGATTGATTTGCCAAAATGTGGGGCACAGGCTCTAGATAATAGAAAGGCTACATCTGAGCTCAATCGGGTTTCAAAAACACAATTTAAGGGCCAAATGTTTAACAGTAGTTAAAAGCTTAAAGGAAAAGACAGAAGTGTAGAAATATTTTCAAAAGGCACCTAGTTTTAATGAATTTTTTTCAAGGTCTAAGTACCTTTACAGACCTGAACCAGTAGACTGTTGAGTTTAGGAGCAGAAAGCATACATAAAATGCAGAAACAAAAGAAAACAAGGCCGGGGGGGGGGGGGGGGGAGGTAGAAAGCCAGCATAGTTGTTTTCTAAAAATCACAGTGAGACATCATCAACATCTTAGAGCAGCGAGCAGCGGGTTTCAATGATAAAAACCTCACCTAATGTCAACTATTGAAGAGTCACTTTCTGTGATGACGAGGAACAAGGTGAACAAACAGCCACAACAATGTGCAGGGCTGCATGCTCACTGCTCGGGCTGCTAGGGCAATGTAAGAGAAATGTCGCACCCCAGGCCAACACGTTTTTRGGCCAATTGCATATTTGACAGAAAACAACAGGGGAGGAGAAGTGATCCCATCCTCACCTTGGGGGGCTGAGGGATGGGAATCCTGTTGAAAACTTGACCCATCCTTCCCATTCCCTCTTACACTAACGAGTTCAGCTTTTCACTAAGCACAGCCCGAGTGCCCTGAGCCTTAGAAAAGCCAGACCAATAAGCGAATATCTATACTCATGCTCCATTTATAATTATTTTGTCCAACACAGCATGTAAGAGAAAGCAGGAGAGAAGGATGGAGAATTTCATGACAGATGTCCACCAAAGGGCTAGTCTTCATTAGGGATGTGGTCATGTGTGAAGAGCTGAGTTAGCTGACACGATGCTGGCTGTTCTGCTTAGACCAGGCCAAATTGCAGTCGGCACTATGTCAGCTAATTGCAGTTAAACCCCACTGCTAATCAAAGCAGAGCCTCTAAAGCGATTCCATCACCCGCCTCAGACTGTTGCAGCCACCGCCTTTGCAGTGTAACGCACCATCTCAGTTGAATCTCACAATGCGACAGACTGAAAGCTGCACAGTGCAGACCTAATTAGGAAAAGAAGGCGTTAAGATAAACAACAACAAAAATGCAAGCGTCTTCACAGAGCACAGAATCTGTGAAAAAGTGGACAAGCATTTGACTAGGGGAGCTTGGGGGTTTCCTGGGCTTCATTCCAAAATGTATCTTTTAAATACAAATGGTGTTATGTTATTATGTTCTTTTTTATAGCAAAGCTCATGGAGAATCCAGCAGGCTCCTGAGGAACTGAGGATGGGAACTTCCCTTTCCACTCAGGCCTTTCAGGGAGGGTCTGAGTTGGGGGATTTATGACCTTTTCAATTACGTGACATTTATCAAGATGCTTCCAAAAAGAAATGTAAGACGCTCCTCCTCTGAGGTCAGCTCATTTATAAACCGGTAGTATCTACAACTGACAGATTTTCCTTAATAAAATAAAGTGTTCATGGCGTGCAATGATAAGCCAACCTTTTAAGATGACCTGCCACCCTTAACTAGTAAAGTCTGCAAAGAAACCTCCATCCTGGGTAAGTTGTCCCTTAGATAGGGCTCTGTTGATCATGCACTAAAGAATCGATGTGCCTGTTCCTGGGGACAGGTTACTGACATAACTAACTCCTTTGCAGCAGTAGCTGTGCCAGAAATGAGGATGGGGCRCAGACTGGCAGCAGTACAACATTTTTATCGGTTGGTTGATACTCATCTCACCTTCCTTTGGTCATCTCAAAGTCAGGCATGGAACGTCTGAATAAGTTATCAAAAGGCTCCTTCTGCCACCTGTGGATAAAGGCGGGTGTCCTCAAAGGGGCTTTGTTTCTCCTATCCTGGACACCTCATTTACTTGTGCTAGTGGGCATAGCGTTTATGAAAGGAAGAATTTGAGAAAACCCATACAGTGAGTTATAGCTGTAACACTCATGCCAAAAAGCAGTCCTTTTATAAAGCATAATCTGTAAAGCCAAATGTGCTTACCAGCTCCAAATACTCAAATCAGTTCAGCCAAGAGATGAGGTGAGTGACTTACAAAGGACTCTGCAGGAGATGGGTCTTTTCTCCCAGAGCCTGTCCTGAGGTCTCCTTGGCTCCAGTGCATGCATTGCAGGTGCATTTGCGATACAGAGCCTTCCCTTGTGCGCATCAGCAGTCGGGTCTGGTATTACCCCACCTGTATGGAAAAATATGTGATGACAGTTGCTGTCTTCCTTGGTTTTTAATATCTTTCCGCAGGATCAGAGGCCTTGGTGATTGAGCAGGCAGCATGATGGGCAGATACTGAAACAGAAGCCACTGATACTGCTTGTACTTCTGACCTGAGTAATTAGACACAATTCAGACCCTTGGAAGTTATTTCATTTAAGGGGAAGTTGATGGGTCAGGTAGATCCATTGCAGTGACAACCGCATGAAGTCCAGCTTTTTTAGAAAAAAACAAGGGTCAAAGCACTAAAAATTACCCCCTCCTCATGGCTCCAAAGCCCTTTCTGAGCTCCCCTCAACACACACCATTTCCAGGTTCAGTGCCTCTTTCTCTGTCTGCAAATCCACTCATAAATTACTTTGCAAAAGAGCATCCATCCAAGCTCTGGGCTTTCAAAATCCCAGACAAGACTCATTTTGCCTTTTGGGGGGGGGCAGGAGCAGGTGGTCACATTATAGCTGTCGTATGAAAGGTGGTGGTTAAACCCATTTGTCTTGATAGGGTTTAGCTCAAATCACAGTAACGTCACACAGTGCGTTGTTGAAAAAGACCCCTGACCATAGAAATGTTTAGTACTGAAATCATGTTTTTTTAGGACTTTGTGAGCCATCCCTCAAGTGAACTTTCCCTTAGAAATCAATAGAATTGATTTTGTTTATGCTGGACACTTTTTGTGTGGTGGCATCAAGGATGCTAATTGACAGGTCAAAATCTGTACATGGATTTTGGTAGAGAATACCTTAGAAGTTTATATTTAAGGGAGAAAGTTAAGTGATTATAGATGTCATGCTAACATTTAATACCAGAAGCAATCACAAACAGTTTTTAATATTTGAGTTCACAATGAAACACTACAGCACAAAGGACACTTACACCCCGCTGCAATAAAGCTCTCCAAGGCTCAGTTTCCCTGCTCTGAAATGTAAAGATGGCAAAGGTCAGGGAGAACATCAATTAAGTTGTTTTTCTGGATTAGGTACAAGTTTTAAAACTTTAGGAGAACTTTTGCTTTTTTTCCCACTTCCCATTGGGAGGAGTATTAGTATGTTTTTGCTAGAAGTGGTGACTAAATCAAGATGGTTATCTTTACCACTAGTATCTAATTGAAGTCTACAAACAGAAACGAATGAGGCTTTTTGATGCCTAATCAAAAAGTTTGTTAGTTTCTACAAAAGGTACATAAGGACATTTTGTATGGTAGAAGCCAGTTAAGATCTCATCTGAGAATTACACTATGGTTTGGTTTCATGCTCAAAAGGGCATAAAGTTCCTGTTAATGGAGAAATAAGAACAATCATCTTTGGAGTGAGTCGATTTTGAAATACCTCTGAACTATACAAAAATGATGTTTTAGCACCTTGTGTCCTTTTAAGACATGAGTGAACTCATACTCTGGCTTTCAAGATAAAAGGAAATAGCTGACCTTTGACAGCCTCTGGTGATAGTATCCCATATGAATGATTTAACTGTAAGATTAACCAATGTAATGAAGTGTTTTAACTATCGTTTAAGGTATAGTTACTGTGATGTGTGGTATGCTTTGCAAATGCTCATGTGAGTAACGTCAATCAGTTCTTCACGTAAGTGATGACTGTTGTCCTGCCCTCTTGACCGAGAGGAGAAACCCAGGAAGCTCTTGAGGACAAGAAAAATGTGATTTTACCTCCGAGAGGCTGAGGAAGATCCAGTGGCCACTACACAGAAACGAGAGGAGAAGACCTGCAGGGAACCTCAGTGCTTTCAGGATGAACAAAGTTGATTGTTAATTTACTTTGTGGTCAAGACACTCAACCTGATTAAAACCAACACATCAGGCTTAATGCTAAGGGAATGTTACAAACAGCACAAAAATACTGTATAATGCTGCAGTAGGAGTCAGTCATGGTAGTTATCATGAACACAAGCTGTATGGTTAGAGTCGATGGGGCAACCTTATAAACAGATCAGCCATTTATCAAACCAGCCTTCTTCTGTAGCTCTACATACACCTTCTGGGTCAGCACTCAGAGAAGGTGTGAAGCATCACTACAAATTAACCATGACATACATTAAATGAAATGCTCTGAAGTTTGGTAGTTACTCAAGTGCTCCTGTTGAAGGGACCTTGGAGGGACTCCGCCAGGAGAGAGCTGGCCCTGCTGGGCAGGGGGTGCAGAGCTCTGATGGAGAGAGACGTTATCCTGAGGAATGAGTAAATAAGACAGCTCCTTTTTAAAAATAAATATGTTTCTGTAGAACAGCTTGGCACACAGACTCACATATTTATGTGTATAAATAGTCACTGCCTAAGCTTGTTTTGGGCTCTGCTGTCTCATATACATTTTTATGAAGCGGTTCTCAAGCTGGGAAGATATGAAGGGTTAGGAGAAAGGGAGGGCATTTCCTGGGAACTGCTAGAAGCACAGTCGAGGATATGCCTGAAGAAAGCCCAGGAGGTGAGGCAGGGGTAATCAGCATAGTGCCGGGGTTGGAAACATCTGGCCAAGAAGAGGAGGAAGGAGGGGATAGACTGGGCAGAGACCATGGCTGCTGGGAGCTCCTCAGCCCTGCTGCCCACTGCTGAGTGGTGGCTGGTCCTCTCTTTCTCCTCTCTTCCTACTCCATGTACTGTTGTTATTCCACTCCTCCTTTCTGCCTCTTTGCTTGGTCCCCAGAGGCTCCTCCATGGTACATGGGCTCCCCAGCAACATCCCACTTAGATGCATGCAACAGACACACACACATGCCAATTAAACAGCTCTGAATCAGAGGGGAGGGAAGCTCAAAGCAAAGACTTTGTGAGGTGCATTAAAACAGGGCCCAGGGCAACCAAATCAGGGACCGCTGCAGTGAGCCACGGTGCCCGGAGCAGCAAGGATGCCACTGAACAGATACAGGATGCCTCAGGGTGATAGGTTCTTGCAAACATTTTATTATGAACCTTGTGTTATTAGGGATTCTTGAGCTTTTCAGTTCAGGTGATTRCAAGAAAAACCCTTAATTTCAAGAAAAAATAAAATTCCTGCTTCTTAGGGTGCCAGAAGCAGCTTTAAATTTGGATCTAGGAGCCCAAAATCATCAGAAAATACACTCAAAAGAAACACAAAGCTATGTGAATTTTATCTCATGAAGTCAAAGCTTTTCACGGTTTCCTGCGATTGTGCTCATGATTTTTGCAACCTAGGACTGGGGGTTTATTTTCTCTCATTTCCTAGCCTTGGGGAATTACTCAAAGAAAATCTCTGATGGCATTTCTATAACAGGGAACAATCCAGGGCTGGTCAGGCTAAGCAGCTGTGCCTCCTCCGTTCCCTGCTATCTTCCACCTGGCTGAGTAATTACCATCTCCTGCATTGCCTCTTGTTCAGAGGATGACGTTATTCCCTCACCAGCTAACAAGGTAAAAACAACTTTCCTCACAAATCCCATTATCTCCTGGAAGATCCTCTTGGAATGCAAATCAACAAGTTCAGCAGAGACGGGAGCCCAACAGCAACCCGCGGCCTGAATTCAAATTACCTCCACGCTGCAGGATGAGACAATCTGGATTATCGAGAATTACCTGGGCAGAGCAGTGACTCTGCATCTTATGAGCCCTTGTTCCTCAGATCAAAGAGGTTTGATGGGCATTTAATTAAAAGATAAAGTAGCCAGCCATAAAACACCACACTAACCTTTTGAGTACACAACTCAAGTTACAATTAAAGAATGACTGTAACTGTCAGATTTTTGGACTTCATCAGCAATACACTCCATCATTAAGGGATAAATTGACTGTTGAGAGCAGTGCGCACGTTGCTTTTTAATGCTGTCATAGGGCAAGCTGGTTCAGGTGGTAAGAGCTCACATGCAATGTTGGGAGTCTCTTGTTCCCCCAAATCCAGGGAGATTTCTTCTTCCAGGACTGCACCAGAGGAGTACTGGTCCCAAAAGAAGCCATGGTCACTCTTACCATACACATTCTTTCCTGATGGGGGGTTACACTCCCCCATGCCCTGGGGAAGAGCAGCCAAGGAGAAAAGCTCATTTGGAAGATGTATGTATGAACACTGGAGGTGCTGTTAAGAGTGTGTTGTGAAACGTGACAAAGTAAGTAACTTCAATATTATCTGCACCGGGTTTTCTTTTTCCCAGCACAGTGATGTAACTATTCTCTCACTGTGCAATGCTGGCTGAGACAAGGTACTAGTAGTTTTTAAAGACAGTTAGCACGATCAGCTTCTATGTCTCCTCCATCACACACACTGACTGTTGATATTCGCTGATTTATCTCATAGGAAAACCCCGGTGCCTTGTCCCAGCTACGCAACAGGACAGCAAACTCTTGCAAGTTAACAGCCAGCAGAAACATGCTTTTCTTAAAAAGAGAGGCACAAGTTGCACAGAGAGAGGAAGCATCTCCTACCAGAACAGCTGATGCAGTAGGAAAAAGCAGATTGACTCTCAGGTGCAGAAGCCCCTGAGATCTGCTTCAGCAGTGAGGTCTTATCTGAAACAGCACAGTTTGAGAAGTGTTTCAAACCAACATGGAAGCCAAAGCCAGTCTGCTGCCATCTCTCAGACGTGCACAACCACTGCCTCAGAGCCCAAGAAACTGAGGTACCAAACTCATGTAACACAGCACAAAACCAAACACCTCCTAAAGCAGTGCCAGAGGAGGACACCAGTAGTCCCCGTGCCTCCCAGCCCTATGTGCCAAGTCCTCGCTCCAGCATTTTGCTGATCACCTCAATTGCATTTTTCACATATTTGGTGCTTAACTGTACTTTTCTGCAGCGCGTCCTCTTACCCCATCCCTGTGTGTATTTACAGCCTGCTCTGAGGATGATTTACGTTAAAACCCCAGTGTTAACACAGTGAAACCTTTTGCATGGAAAAGTCCATTTACAACATAACAAAAATGGCTTCCTAAATCTCTGGCTTACTTCAAGATACAGAAGAGACTATTATTTTCACTTTGCCCTCTGGATCTGGTTTTTGCTCCTTTTCTCTGGCTGAGTAGCATTGTAATCTTGGAGGAATGAGTCATTATCCAGCCCTGATAAGAAGGGCAGAACTACTCTCTGAGCACGTAGAATTGAAGTCCTGTTTGATACAGGAGCTGTGATGCTCTTCATACGTTTGTTTCAGTAATGAAATGTTTCAAAAATATTAAAGGATCTAAAGATGTTAAAACGCCTGGATGCTGGCAAGCTCTTTGATAAGTTAATTTTGCATTCAAAACCAATAAAGCATTGGTCAAAGTGACACAGGGTTCAGATTTACCCTGGATAATTCCTTTGCTGTAAGACATTTAAATTAAATCAGTTAAACTCTGACTGCGCTTAGTCATTGGGATGTCAGTGCTAACACACCATGTTAATTGAAGCAACACTGAAAAGTATTTTGACTTTAACTTAGCAAAAGATGTATCAGGTTAGCTGTAACCAACAAGCAACACATGCACACTGCAAAAGAGAATTTCAGGGCTCATTCTGAAAAATAATGCTAGATAACAAGAGGCTACAAGTCAAAACAGCCACGGGGGAAAATGAACCAGGAATTTGTGGGGAGGGGAGAGAAAGAGCAATAGGGAGAGGGTGTCTGCAGAGCCCCGGTTAGGCACAGGGGTATCTTTGCTGCTCTCGGACCCGAGGCGCTCCAGCCCCACTGGGGTGTTCACAATATGAGCCCTTCTGAAGGTGGGATTTCCCTTGGTGAGTAACCATCCTGCAGGACGGTACCCAGGCTACAGAGGGAAATATTTTGCATTTAGAGGAGGAAGAGATTAGAGACACTATCCAGACTACTGTGCAGTGACAATATATCTGCTTTGAGCAGGCACTCGATTCAGAATGAAACTTAATGGAAGGTGGGAGATTTACTTGAAGTTTGTCTCCAATCCAGTCGTGTCATTTTAGGTACTGGAAACTATTTAAAAAGCAAGTAATATTCTTGTTCGGTAAGATATGTGCAGCCCTATAAAGCTGCTTTATCTCCATATTGCTATTGCCACACAGAGCAGACTTACCTACATTAAAACTGTTCRAAACGCTGCCAACAAATCATCTGTCTGTCTGGGTTACAACAATATTAATGTATTTGTTTCCCTTGAAAATGTCAGTCTTTCTTCTCACTGAAAGGAATTGGGCATATTCCCCGCTCAGTACAACATCACCATCCCACAGGGTGTCCAGGCAAGAAAGAAATTGGGCAGACTGTGTTTTCAGAGCTCAAGCAAAATCTTCCAGAGATGTTTCTTCCCCCTGAACATTTCCCTTGAATTTTGCAAAGTACTTCCAGCTTAATCATGCTATGCATAAACCTGGCACAGCTGGGATAATCCCTACGCACAAACTATCACAGAGCACAGACCGCAGTTTCTTAGTGTCATTAACATTTCCTTTCTCCAGTCAAACCCGACACCAGTTACAAACATAAAACTGCTCTCTCCCCTCTTTATAGCACCTACTCCAGGCCAGGTTTGGCACATGCAGAAGACGACAGCAGAATAGCTGCAGAGGTACATGAAAACAGCATCAGGAGCTCTTCTTCGCACTCAGCAAGTTATTCACCAGTGAGAGCTTATGGATTGCATTGAAGAAGGTTGTTTTTATAAGCATCCTAGTACCAAAAAACTCATTTATTTTTAACTTTCTGAGTAGGATGAAAGGTGATCAGATCCAAATAGCAACTATGAATTTTTAGTCCATTTAAAGTCCTAAAGCCCTGGGGCCTGTTGGTACTGCAATCGTTAGCAGAGCTGCGAGTAATCAATTGCTCTCTATCTGTGTTTATGCAAGTGGAGCTGATTGATTACTCACTGCTAACATGGTTGCCAAAGCTGCAAAAATTTTTCTCTGGACAGTTCTCCAAAGCAGCCAGGGTCTGAGGCTAACAAGCTCTCTGCCGAGGTGAGGGTATAGAAGCAGGGCAGCAATTTTTAGGTTGTGTAGGTTAACGTAGTAACTGCGATGTTCAAGTGGTCTGAGCCTCTTGAAGCCCCAGAGCCTTTGTGTGGTGTAAGGCACAATCGAGGTCTCGTGGCCAACGCACCACACCTTCAGCGGAGAGAAACGGATCGTCCCTTCCTTCCACACAACATTTGCAGGGATGTCCTGCCCATATGTTTTGTGAAGAGGGAGAGAGGGTTTGCTGCCTTATCCTCATCCTACCCGAGGGAGCAGGAGGCAATTCCCCCTTCCCTCTTTGTTTAAACCTTCCCATCAAAAGCACTCCTCAGGACACTGTTTATAGTGCAAATTTTACTGGCCCTACAGAAACCCAGGACCTCTGTATTCTCCATTGTCTGTTACCTCCTTTTATTATTTTATTTGCATATAAAGGAATACATCTCTCTCATTACTCTCTCTTGTAAAATCTACACTTATTTACAAACAGAGAGAGACAAGTTCACCTCCAGGCCATATGATGGTTGGTATGAACTGACATCCTTCATGACTATTTCAAGCCTTAGACTGAATAATGCAGAGGGATAGGCTACAGCTCGCTCCCCAGGCAGAGATGCTTTCAGGCAGAGGTGAAGCCCAGGGGCTAGAGCATGCTTATTATTATATCGATAAATTGAATGTTTTTTCCCCAAATGCTGCTTTCCGGAACTGGCTATCAACAAAAGCATCATTTTTCTCTAATCAAAGGCACCAAATAATTTAGAGAACTCTTTTATGCCATTTTTGTATTTCACACTGCCCGTAATCCGAAACCCTGGCAAACAAGTAAAATAATGCAGAGTCTTTCTGGCAAATGGCACAGACAAGACAGTTGAACTACTCCCAAGTGCCACAGGCTTTCTCCAGGAGCCTTTTACAGGACACTATTAATTGAGATTGCAGAGAATAATGTTAGCAGTTACTGATGATCAGAAAATGCTACCAGCTTGATTTATATGCATTCTTCCGCTACTTCGAGACCAATTCCAGTTTTAAAATTAAATCTCTATTTGTCTCTGCTGTCCTTTTCAGCACCTTACACAGCAAGAACAATGCCCACAACAAAAGCAGTGAGGTATTAAACAAAGATGTTGATTAAATGTGCACAAACAGGCAGAACACAACTAACAACATAAACTGTTTCTCCAACCAGATTCTCATGTCATCTATAGCATAGAAGCTTTAGTAGCTGCTCCAAAGGGAAACTGCCTTATTGCAATCTGACTGCGTTTTTCAAGGAACAAGCCTAGACACCTTGTAAAAGCCAAACAGATCCAGAAGATGGTGGATAAACTCCCACCACTTCCATAGGYTTCCCTTCACGGCTTGGATCTGTGATGTTGTTACGCCCACATTATCTAGCAGTAGGAAGAGAGGTCTTTTTTGCTACCTTTTGGGTTTTTTCCTTTCATATTTAGAGGAAGGTTTTTCAAGCAATAACTGTCTCTTATTATAAGCATGCACAAAAATAATTGTACCCTCTATACATTACAACGTTTGGAACAGTAAGGTAAACATTACTAGTGTCTTAACTGCAACAGAAGGCAATGCGGTAGGAAAGGTGATGGGAGGCTGTGAATGTTCGAACAAGTACTCACAGACACCTCCACCTTTTCCCAAGCAGTTGGACATCACCGGTTCTTTGTTCTTTTTCTTCTTTCTTTTTTTTAAATTTGACCCTTCTTGCTCCTGCTCTCCCAAGAAGAGGCAACATTGACTCCAAGTGACATTTCAATCACAGAGGTAGGTCTCAAGCACAATACGTTATTAAAAAAACCCACTAAATCAGAGAATGCCATAAAACTTCAAACGCAGGAGTTCTGATGCCATTGATCAGGAAAACAAAATCCCTGCTACAGACAGACACATTGGCTGGGGATATCTTGCAGAAGGATGCATAGGGAAGTAAAAGAGAAAGGATTTTTCAAAGATGAAAAGAATAAAACAGAAAATTCAGCAAGTCAAGAGTTCAGCTGAAATACATTTCCATTCCCTCAAAAGGAAAAAACCCTGATTTTCTTTCCCAACTGACACCTCCATGTGCCATTTCAGACTCTCATATTCCCATATGTAATTCTACAGATAATGAAAACATATGCATATGTTACGCCAAGGCATCACCATGCAAACTTGTTTACCACTTAGCAACACACTGATGGGGCAGATCTCTTGCAGCTCTTCCCCTTCTGATGATACAGCTGAAAACTCCAGTGTGAATGGGAATATACTGCAGTTCGTGTCAAGGACAATGGCAATTTCCACCATTGTTTTTGCTATTCTGGATATTCATGCAAAGCTTTGCTTAATGATCTGCTTGGCTGTTTAGCAACAACATTCTCAATAACCATTTAATTTAATGATCAATTTTTTTTTAATGAATACTTTAATTACACATAGTTGCTGGAGGCCCTGCCAACAATCAGCTGGTCTAAGTTTTAAAGAAGCAGATGAAAGAGTACTGGATATAAGAGGAGCCTTAGCAATTTATGTCACTAAGCAGATTACTCCAAACCAGCACGATACAGAGTCGTCAGAGAGGGATTGAAGTCCCTACACCGGATTCTAGCAAAGTCCTTAGCACACCAGAGAAAGGCTCCACAGTCTATGGCATCAAATAAGATTTAAAATGTTGAAAGCAAATGGTACTATTGGTGCCCTTATTTATCTATATTGCAGTAGCTTCTCAAATAGTGACTGTGGCATCTCTCAAACATCCTCTTGACTCTCTATGTACCCTCCTCGTATTTGGGCTGCACGGCCACAGGGTTCCCCAGCCCACCGGGTCCCCAGCTTTGGGGGGATGCTAGCACGTGGCTCACAGGGTCAGTAGGTGGATCAGCCCCAGAGCATCCTCCTTGGCAGGCGAGAGGAAAGCAGCACCTTCCTCCACCCTGGCCAGCTCGCTCAGGGCTGAGGTAGAAGTGAGTTCATGCCAAACGTGCAGCTGTGACAGAGCTACCCCAGAAAAGCAAGTCGGCAACAACATCTCTTCTATGGCAGAACAACCTTAACAAAACTCAGCTAAGCAGCCAAAGTCCTCTGCTCGGTGCTGTACCCCTGAGCCAGCAGCAATGCCTGAGGACAATAGTGAGTCCTAGCACTCATCTCAATCCCTGCAGCCCAGCTTCACAGAGATGTGCCAGGCACATTTCCAAAGCCACATGAATTCAGGGGCACCAATCCTAACGTCTTCCAGAGGACCAGCTTTCATCCTCAGGATCGATTCCAATTTCATCTACATTTCAGTAAAATACTGCTGATTTCAATGGAGACCATCCTGATAAATGCCAGCATATACAGATGCAGAAGCAAATCTTCCCTGCAATCACCCAGGGCATCTGAAACCAAGAGGCATTTTGGCAGGATACATGAATGGCCTGATTGTGTCCATTTTCAGAAGGAATACATATGTATAGCACTGCAATCCAGCTCAGCCTATATGGGATTCTGCTCCGCTTGATGAGCAATCAGTCTGCTGCGGGAACAAACACATAATGACTGCTTTCAGCTGCTAATGCCACTGCTTTTTCTGGAACGATATAGAGGCCTGAACTGCAAATTCACATCTGGCCTTGTTGGAAATTAACTGGGAATCAAAAGGGGTTTGCAATTAGCCTTTGGAAAAATCTTCACTAATTCACAACCACGGAACAGGACACTAGAGCCTGCAATGACATTTCTGCAGGATTTGGTGGTGTGTCTGTAATAGGGGGTTTTGTGTATTTATTTTAGGGAAAGGCTATCTTCTGTTTGGCTTTGGTCTATGAAAGAATTCAGGAACAGCAATATTCCAAACATATGGTGATATTCATTTTCACAGCAAAATGCAATTTGACTACAGTTTCCCACTGTGTGCACTCCATTTCCATGAATGTTACTGGGATTAAGATTTTTCACAGCTATTTTTTGCCATTTTCAATGAAAACTGGCATCAATATTTGTACACTTGTTTTATTCTTGAAGTTTTACAGTTTTCTATTCTGCTAAAACCCCTAAACCTGCTTAAAGTTTACAAAATTCATCCCAAAAAATTGGTTTCCAACATTTAGCTTGCTAGAATTTCTTAAAGGGGGCTTTATTTTTAACTTAAAATCACCAATAAAATTAATTACTTTTCACCCAGTCTAACTATACTTCTGTCCTGTCCCCAAACATCTGAGAGGATTAGCCAACTCGTAGCTCTGGTCAAGCAAGAATAAAAGTATGGCATTTCTCTACTTTTCCACCAAGCAAATAAGTCAATATGAGGAGAGGAGGAAGAGACCTATACTTTCTAGTATTGTTGGGAATAGTATTATAATTTGTTGTTCATAAATACAAGCTGCAAATCACCATTCTTGGACAAGAAAGGGAGCGTCCCCAGGCCACGCTGCCTTTTGCTCTTCCAGGGGGTCAGCACCATCCGCTGCTCCTGCCTCCAGGCTGCACTTCGTGTCGCAAGGTGGCTCCTAATAACTGCTGGGAATTGTCTCCCCGATTCACCCGGTGCTCAAAAACCTCTGCGGCTGCTCCTGACAATATCACCCAAGGGGCTCAGGGGAAGGGGACTGAAAAGAAAACCCCCCTCATTCATATTTCTACTAAGTATTTTGGATCGTTTGCTGACTCATTTTGCAGTTTAGCTTGCAGGAAACTCAAAATTAAGTTACTAGAGAATAATGACCATTAAGTGACTGAGATTGCTTTATTTCTCTAAGCCTTAGCAACAGTGATTTCACTTGCCTGTTGCCATAACAACTACGGCACGCGCATCAAGGTCACTAAGCCCACTTTGCTTCTTGCCTGTGGCTATGTCTCTGATAGCTTATATGCCTCATTTTTATTGTAGATTTGTACACGATGACTAGGAAGAAAAGATACTTTTTCATCTCACGAGTAAACAAGCACATGAAGATGAGCTTTCTCAAGGTAAGGGAAAAGGGACAAAAGACAAAACATTTATTGGAAATGTTCACTTCATTCTTAATGGAAAAGCAGTTCTTAAAAAACAAAACAAAACAAAACACACATGTATATATGAGGTCCAAATACCTAACATGCAAGGAGTAAAATCAGCAGTCAATTCTCCCTTATAAAGATGAAGAAAGATTTCCTGAACAGTATGTGGATATGAGTTCCTTGATTTCCAAGAGGACCTGCCAGCTTGCCTCAGGACATTAGCATGGGGACATCATGGTCCCTGAAGTGCCACCTCAGATATTGAAGAATCTTGAAGAATCTATTGAAGAATTAAACACCTTAGTGCTTAAATAAGTATAGCTTCAATGGAAACACCCCATTTAGTGTTATCTAAGAAGCCACAGTGCACAGCCATTCACTGAGCCACGTTGGCCTGAAATAAGCAGGAGAGGACCACTAAGCTGGTTGGCTGATGAACTGCAAAGCCCCAGATAAGGTGAGAAATCTCTTGCAACATCATTTTCCTTAGTTATTTCTTTCACAAATTTTAATGGATGCAATTTTTACTCCAGAATATTTACACCTCACACATCATTTTCATTGTATAGAAGGGTTATAAAACATTCTTTAAATACAAGTGAACTGTCTCATAAGTCAACTAGAGGCACTTTCAAAGGAAATTCCAAGCTCCTACATTACCAGAGCATTTTTTCTGCCATGTGGAAGAGAGAAAAGAATTATTCTCTCTGAAAAAATATAAATAACTTTGCCACTTCTTCTTATAGCTAGTTGATTACAGCAGCCAGTGAATGAAAGATTTCGCTGCTTATTTGTCAGCTTTACACAAAAAAATACCAGCAAAAAAAAAAAGAAATGTCC
This sequence comes from Phoebastria nigripes, assembly GCA_035582835.1. NCBI lineage: Eukaryota > Metazoa > Chordata > Aves > Procellariiformes > Diomedeidae > Phoebastria > Phoebastria nigripes. The sequence continues at coordinate 164,662 of JAYKAV010002331.1, read as the reverse complement.
AGAATTGCAGAGGGATTTATGAGGCACTAAATACTTCCATGAATCAGGACTGAAATGTAATTTCACATATACATGTGTAGCTGTTGGCTATGGGACAAGATAGATAGACAGACAGACAAATACAGGCACATTGATAGACAGACAGACAGCTAGGCTGGAGCTGGACCACAAAATGCTAAATTTAAGTTTTGCTTTATCATTTGCTGTAGGTCCAGCTGGCTCCAGCAGAGATTCTGGCCCAGCTCACCTGGCATCTTGCTAGACAAGGCAGAGCAGTAATTTCATTTTCCAGATGGGAAACAGAAGAAAAGGAATTGCTGATGATCATACAAGCCCACCGGGACAAGATGAACTTACCACGCTTGGGGACTCTCTAACACGCAGCTGTTACATAGACCTCTATCGCATTATCAAGTTCCTGGCTAAACAGCAATGAGTTGTTTTGGAGTTTACACCAAAGAATGGCTGCAAAAGAATTGGTTGACTTTCTTGGTTGTTATTCAATATTGGTTGATGTTCTTTACAAAGTTAGAAGGCASAGGTGCTCTTGGTAATGACTACTGCCACGAGCAAGTTCACTGCACACAAGGGGGTATGATTTACTGACTAGTTAAAMGCTAACTGCCAAATTTAGGGCTTTCAGGAATCCCATTCCTTACAGTGGGATCCATTGCCCTCTTTTAAAAAAAAGTTTTGTGACATCTGTCTTACCCCAGGTGATGCCTCAGGAGAAGGTGCGCGCTGCCTGCCAGGCACCCAGCCTGTTCCGGGTGGCAGTGGTCCGGGAGGTGCCACAGCTAAGCCAGGGAGCTCCAGGCAGCACGGCAGGACCAGGTGAAGGGGTGGGATGTGGCATGCAGGATTGGGGCAGCCCTGGAAGTGGTGGGGAGCTGGTGCCAGCCCTTCCTGCTGAGCACGGTGGGAAGGACGGTGCATCAGGGACCCAGAGGGATCTGCATGGAGCYTGCCGGAGCCCCCAGAAAGGTGGTAGGCAAAGGCTAACACAAGGGCAAAGTCTGTCCTGCTGAGGATATATAAGGTTGGGGAGAAATTGGTTTCTGAACCCTTTTATTTATTCATCAGATCTAAGTTTATGCTTTTCAAAAGTTGTCTTATTTAGTGTATGTTCTAGTCATCCAGCGCTAGGCCAGTTTAATAACTCAAAGCCCCTTTGATGTCCTTAGTGTACTCGGTTTACAGGAAAGTCCCAGCACGTCCACCCCAGAGCCCTGGCTGACTCCAGGTCCCACCAGAGACAAAACACTAAAGAGCTAAAATGGAGCCGAAGTCTCAGTGTAAGTCTGCAATGAAATCAAGGGAGCTTACTCAGTTCACGTTTGGTAAGATGCAGCCCGTAAAGCTCCAGCTGACTACAGGTATTAGAAGTGTGGTGCTTAATGCCTTTTGCCAGAAAATAAGCTGAGATGTATCTCAGGGAAACAGTACATTCAATTGCTGCGGATTCTGCTGCTTTCCACAGAGTATCTCTTGTTATTACTTTAATAACTGAAGAGGAAATCCTGTTAATCATAAGTTGCAAGGTTGTATGAGTTGACAGCTGTGATCACAGCTGTTGATAGCTCTGCACAGGCAYGATGAGATAGCAGATAAGGCACGTCATGATTTTCAATAGGGAATTGAATTGGTTGCCTAATTTTTATCATGCACGCACCCCACCCCGCCCCCACAAATGTCACACATCTTTCTTCTCCTAGCTATTACAACAAATATACTGCTCCTACAATCAGATGCCAACATACAATTAATGACATGCTGGTGTCAAGCATTGATTACCACTACTTAAGTTAGCAAAGGGTTAAACGGAAAGAAAATGAACCAAACAAGAAGTCAGCCCAGAAAGAAAGTAAAATAAATAACTGAATTAAATCCACCTCTGTTGGTGTGAACTCGGATAAACTGATTTTTGCCATTTAAAAAAACAAAACAAAAACAAAAACAAAAACAAAAAACCAGCCCCAGCAGCCTGAGCTTACCTGCAACACCAATAAACTTTTCTTTAGACAATTGTTTAAAGCGCACAGTTCACGTGCCAATGAAAGCGCCAGTATGACAAAATGAGTCTGGTTTTGAGACTCCTTTGTGGAATGAACTTACTAAAATTGCGGCTATTGGAAAGCTTTTACATCCAAACGCACGTCCATTACCACACTTGAAAGTAAAAAGTCATCCTGTGCAAGCTGACTGAAGCCCGGCGAATATTTTAAACCCTTTATGATTTTAAATGACACCCAGTGATCTTCTGTTTTCACATCACTTATTGCCTCTGACACACACAATTTGTTAGCATGCTTTGGGTTGCRAGTCAATGAATTACAGCAGCTGGGAGGGTTTGCCTCCTTCTCACTTACATGTCCTCTGCAGTGTTTATGCAGTGTATGGCCTATAGCTCCTATAGGTGCTACAGAAATAGAGGTGACTGCTGCCCCAGGAGGATGCTGACTAATGGAGGTGGATGTGGCCCCATCCTTCTTCCTCCAAGCCCTGAAGGAGACTGCTGAAGGCAGGAGAATTAAAGGTCTTTGTGCAGCACAAAGAAATTCCTGGCAGGAAAGGAAAAACCAAAATGTTAGCGAGATACCAAATCTTGGCCACTGTGGCCAACACGGGAACTTTCCTGGAGGAAGAAAAGGAAAACGAAACACAAAAATATGGCCCAAAGAGGCAGAGAAAGCTAATGAAATGTCAGCTTTTGGGGGAGACTGCAGGGTCAGCAATCCAGGCCAGGAGCATGGAGGATACGAGAGAAGCCTCCACGGCCGGTAAGTCAAACAGCTCGGCAAAAAAACGTGGCCACCCCTGCAGCTGCTGGGCAATTCAGTCTTGATGCTCCAGACACCCCGGGCACTCACCTTGAACAACAACTTCTAATTTCATTGTAGAGGGCTGGTGTCGCTGCAAAACCATGTGCTTTGTTTAACGAAGTGCTTTTTACCTTCAGCAGCAGAGCCTGCTGGGGCTTTGCAGGGATTTCAGGGGAGCTCTTTGCATCCTTACCCAAGGAGGGACAGCAAGCCCCCGCTGCACTGCGCACAYGGCAGCCAGCGTGGTGAGATGTCTCCGTGGGAGGGTCCCATGAGATGGCCCAGTGCTGCCCAGATCAACACGGTGTCTCTGGAAAGAAAAGGTTTCATTTTAATTATCATCTCAGATCCAATCTCGCAGAAGCTTCACAGCCCCAAACTTTATGTAACACTTCAAGATTAACAGTGAAATAAGAAGATAATTGACCTGGAAAAACTTCCAGCTCAGACAAAATTTATCTTTCCCCGCCTCGTTTTTAGCAAATGTAGTGACAACTGGGTATTATAGGTACAGCTCTGCCCAGAAGCATTAGCTATTACTTACCTCATGATAATCAGTCATCTAAGATACCATTTTTTAAAGACCTCAAATAGCTCCATCTGGTTGTTACGCTAAAGTCTTAAAGGGGGCCTCAGTGCAAGAGAATGGGCTCCTGTGCTGCAGGGAACTCAGGAGAAATAACAGGACAGAGTTGGCAGCTGAACGGCCACCTTGGCTGCCCACCTCCGTTCTCCCTGCTGTAATTAGGGAGAAGAGACACCAGCCCCTTTTGCTGAGTGCTTCAAGACCTAGGTACTTAAAAGCACAACACAGAGAATATTGTTTTCACTCCTGATGTACCGCTGCAGACTCGTGTCCCCATGCCGAGCGGGGACCACGGAGCCCTGGTAGCATCACTATGAGCCGTGATGGTCTCTCGCCTTCAGGTCTGCTTGTAGGAGGGCTGTTTTCTGCATGGGGTGATGTGCTGAGGAGCCCATGGGGCTGGCAGTGGTAACATCGCTCCCCCATCCATAAGCCACGGATCCAGACCTTCCCCGATATACCCTCCTCTGCAAGGAGGCAAGAAAGAAAACAGGTTCAGAGATTTTTGCCTGCTTCCCCCTGAAATCAAGCTTTTAGGATTAATTGAAAGAGAGAATGAGTCCCTCAGGAAGGAAAGACATGAATCTTATCAATTATTTGAATAGGGTGGAATGCAGTGACATCAGCAGCTAATGAAGTAAATCTAAATTAAGCCACTGTCTGGACATATTTTTTTTTTTTTTTTTACGAAAGGGAGAACATCTGGTGTTTGACAGTGAGACCAACTGAGTCTCCAATTAATCTCTGCAAAGTGGCATACCTCCTAGTTGTTCTGTGTGCAACCATTTCTTCAGTCCTGACCACCGGTATAGAAAATAGCTTGTTGAATGAGCTGCTGCAGAAATCTTCTTGTCATGAAGAACTCATTAGGTCAGCAATAAAGTGATTTATCAAAGACTTGGATTTCAGCCATCAACTTCACTTGTACAACAGATTCAGTTGCAGTGCTTCGAGCAAAGGCTTACAAATTACCATTATAATCTTGTAAGCATGCCTCATCTACACCAGCCAGTTCCTGACCAGTGAAGTGGAGACCAAGAAATACAATCCTTTCTGACCTCTATTATATGCTGTCAGCCATCCAGATGTGATGCAGTGAGTGGAGCAGATATTAATACTTCTGAATGGTGATGAAAGGGAGTTCACATTCTGGAAGAGATGCTGGAAGCAATGGGAGATTGCTTTATGCAATCTTAACTTTTCCTGAGCCTCCTCTGCCTGATCACACAAGCCCTGTTGCAGGGGAGACCTTTGCAGGAGTGGACGGTCTCTCGGCGTGTGTCAGCGGTCAGCTTGGTCTTATGCAGTACCTGACCTTATATAATCCAGCATGCGTCTGATGATATTTTTCAGTTCCCTCAGGTTGAAAACTGCCTTTCCCACCTCCGTCAGAGTTGTGTTTCTGCGCTAATCCCGTTCTCCTGTCTGCCTGAGTTGGGAGAGCGGAGGGGAAAAGGTGGGGAGGAGGGGATGATTTCTTTAAAAAGTCGAAAACCTAAGTTTCCATGGTCTGGAACATCGGATCAAGTTCATCAGCTTTTTCAGCCCATCACATGTACAACTGGTATTTTTCCTTGCAAAACAGATTTCATTTTCTTAACTAAGTCACTTTTCAGGCAAGAAGAAAACCCACTACTAAGCACAGCTTCAGGAACGAGCCAAATACGTGCCCACACACACATACTGTATTTTATTTTCTATTCTCTGCTCTGCCTCTGATCCTTTCCCACCACCAGCTGGGTCTTGAAGTCTCTCCTCACCACCTTTCCCTCTCTTCCACCAGTTTTTCCCATTGGAATTCCTTCCCCTTCTTCCAGCATCCTGCTTTCCCTCAGGACGTGAACTCAGTTACATCAGCATTGAACTTTCAAACCCGTAATGTTCAAGTGGATTCAAAATTAGTCAAAACAAGCTCATCCATCAATAGCTTTTAATGTCAAGAGCTCTGAGGGCAGGGGTGGGGGTAGAAGGCAGGGCCACGGTGCATATTCAGGCAACAATGAAAATGTTGTCAAAGAGCAATTAAGTGTGCTCCTGTGACAGGTTGGCACTGCACTTTTTCTAAGGTGAGAGAAGTCATAAAACATTTACAGTTCACCCAGCACCAGCAGCATCAAGTGCCTTTTACATCCAGCCCGCATCTCCTCAGCAATCAGAGAAGACCCAAACCTGCCTTGTGCCAAATGGTAATTGCATTTTTCAATAACATTAATCACCTTTTATCATGACTTTTCAATTTGCCAAGTCAAATGTCATATTTTCTATCGCTGGGCAGCCCTCTTCGCTGCACTGTAAGCATTAATTAAACAGACAGATGGAATTTGTTATCATGTATTTCAGCCACAAAGCATAAACATAAATAAAGGAACTTCTTTCTTTACTAATATTAGTTGAAAATAATTTGTTCTTATTCAACCATTCATAAGAAATATGATAATAACGCTATCTTTAAGAGTTTAATCAGAGTCAAAATCCCATTCTAGGCAGAAGAATCTGTACTCCCTTTGTATTCAAGGCTATTAAAGTTATTTCCACGTACACAGGATACAGTACTTTACTTTAACATGAAAATCTGGCAGGATTCGGCTGCTGCAATCTTACCTGGTACGAAAGTCAGGGGCTGAATTCTAAGAAGCGATGAATTGAAAGAAAGCAGCTGAAGAGGCTGCTTGGCAAACAGCATGTATTTCCACTGAGACCTGAGCACACCAGGTAAGATTTCCATAAGGTGAAGAATATGGCTATAAGCCAGGTATAAAAATGGAAAGAAAAAACAGCATAAAGAATTGAATATCTGAAGACTAATAAGTGAGCTGATGCTCCCTGCATGGCTGAAGGGCTGAGTATGCTATTGACTGAGATGACGGAGTTTTTGGACAATATGGGAAATCAAAGAGATGTCAGGGAGCTGGAGAACCAGCATTGTTCTGCATCCTCTCCTTTCCAAATGAGGGGAGTGAAGCAGAAATTTAATAATAGAGGAATGCTCGTGCTTTCAGTGCTGGGAAAAATCCTTTTGTGTAAAGAAAGTGCTGTGGACAAAACACACTGAATGGAGGACTAAGAGCCAGTTTCTTAACGCAGTGCCTACCTGTGTGGGAACAGCTCCTGTTATTCTCCTGATTAGGCTACGCACCCCACGGAGGAGAGACCAGCTGCAACCAGACTACTCTTCACCAGCCTTGACGGTTGCAGGCAGCAGGCGGGAACATAGTAGCTGATCTTTTATGTCAAACGATGCAAGACTAATTAAGCAGAAGGAATTTTCCTCCATTGGTGGAAGGGAATATCAAAGCCCAAGCTTGCTGGGTGCTTGATTTGGTCCTTAGTCAGCCCAGGAGATATCAACAGGGAGTTCAGCTACACCCAACACCCACAGGTGCTCAAAGAAGAAAATTGCTTATCCATGCCTTTCCAGAGCAGGAGGCAACGGAATCATTTTGATCTCACTTCGTGGTGGCACAAGAGTTACTTGACTTCAGAAACAACCGTCTCTGGCAGAGCTAGGACTGGAAGCCACAGCGCCTGGGTCTTGCTTCAACAGCACAAGCAGAAGCGCTGCCCCCCAGGCTGAGCCCTAACCCTGAGCATTTGTCAGTGCACCAAAGCTAGGGACAGGCCATCACATTCTACCTCCCCTCCTAATCTCCTCTCTAGCAATTCTGCAAATATCGACTAAGTCTGTGCCGTTCACTCATGGTCGATATGTCCTTCCAACAGCTCGCTACGGGAAATTTCAGATTGCTTTATTAAACCATCTCCTATACATTTRCCTACTAGCAGCCTAATAATGATATGAAATTAAAAACACATTACCTTTATCAGCAATTATCCCATTATAGAAGCAGRCGACTGCTGCAGAGGCAGTCATCACATTTTTACAGCATAACTACTTTGGATAAAAATTACAGGGAGGCAGGTTTCCTATCTGTGGAGAGATAAAGTAGGTCCTTTCAGAGCTTGGGTCAGTTTGTGACAGGAGGTCAAATAAAAATGTGCGAAGGCTAAAGTCAGTGTTTCCAGGTGACCTGCATCTTGCCTCCAGGAAGCTTCTTTTTTCCCTTATCATTGCAGCCTTTGTCACCTGTAGAAGATTATTCAATAGGTGTTTTGTGGTTTTGTCTCTCAGCCAAGATCCATCTTCCTCCAGGACAAGCAGACAACCCTAGAAAATGAAAGGGCACCAGCTGGTCTCACCTTTTTGTGGAGGGCTTGTCCACCTTTTCTCGCCTCTCCAAATGGTAGAAATAAAAGGGCAGCTTTTATCCTGTAATACAGATGAGAAATGTACCCACATCACATTTCTTGTGTCAAGCGGATAGATCAAATTGGGAATGGGGGAGGCAATTGTAGGTGACGTAGACTGAAAAGAAGAGCATTAGCTAGACAGATGAGTACAGTGAGAAATCAGGTAAGAACTATCCAGTTCATTTCCCYACAGCCCAGGGCAAACACAAAACCACTCAGTCCAAAAATCACTCCGAAATCTTTTGTGTGCCTACTGCAAGCCGTCCGTTTCTCATACCACAATGGGCATTTCTAGGCACCAAGCTGTAGGGGAGAGAGACTGGAAGATCTGCCTTTTGTGAGGACTTTGGGGTTTCCTAGCTGTCTTGCAGAGCTGGGAGTGCCATGTTCAAAAGCTCCACTGTTTATTCCAGTACTCACTGAGGGAGGCTGGATCCCAGGCCCTTTGGAGCACCCAGAGCAAGGAGATTTACTTCTTGCTTGGCCTTTCAGGCTCATTCTTGTTTCAGAAGTATCAGAACACTTGGGGTGTAAACTGGAAATTTGTTTTGCAAAAATAGGACAAAATGTTTATTCCAATCTTTCTCACGGAACAGAAGTCCCACTTCTGATCATCTCTCCCAACAGAGCCTCCAACCAAAGGGAAGATGTCCTTGAACACCCTCTTTTCCTTGACGAGTACAGAGCTTTCCCCATCTGCTCTCTGAGCAAAGACACGAGCCCAAGCCTTGTGTCAACATGTTCCCAGCCTCCTTTCGTAATATGGAAATGACAGCGGTTGCCGCATGCAAAGCTGAAATCAAATGAATAAATGAATGTCAACAGACTGTGGGTAGAGGCACAGAGGTTGCGTAACAGAGCGACTACAAGTGCACAGATGCAGTGAAGCCAAATTGGGTGCTGAGTGGATTGTCAGGGCTTGTTTCTGAGGGATGCACCTAGTCATTTCACAAGCACAGCTGTCAGCCGATGAATTATTCCCAATGAATTAAGAAATAAAAAATGAAGTCTTTTACCCATCCAGTACTCATGCAAGCTATTTGGAGGGAATACTTTGTGACATCTCTAGGTAAATTGGATGGTGAATTATTATGGAATGGTTCCTTTTCCCTGCAGGATCAAAGTCTGGAGATATCCTACAAAATCCTTACTATGTCAGTGTCAAACTCAATAATTTTCTCCAAAAAATTATTAGCAACTGCACATTTGGCATTAATGTCACACTAAGGGCATGACTGCATGGATGAGGACTGACAGACTTATGCTCCGTGCCCCAGCTCTGAGCTGGCCAGATGCAAATGAATTCTGTTCCAGAAGCAGATAGCCATGTTAGCAGGAAGACAGCTTACTCGAGAAGCAAGGACAAAATTTTTGCCACTGTATGGTTTTCTGAATGCCACTGTTTGCACCTATTTTTCTCTCTTTCAGATGACTTTCTTGCCTACAAGTCCTTTAACTGAACTGGAATCCTTTCTTTTTATCCTCTCTTACAGCAGTAGAGGAGACCCATACAAACCAACACTGCTTTAACAAACATGGCAACAGCTTCTTAAATAAACAGCACATTTCTGTGCCTTGTTCCTCTCAAACAGAAACGCTACTTCAGCTTCTTTGTGCCACTTCCCTTCCAAAACTGCAGCAGCAGCAAAGCAATCAAGAGCGTGAAGTAATATCACATACAGCAGACCTGTTTCATTCTGAACAAACACACAAATAACCTCCAGTGTGAGAAGGAGGAATGCACAAACACTTAGAAGTTAATTCCCAAACACAGCAAGACAAAGGCAGAGTTAAAAGACTCAAAACACCTGAGCAAGCAAAACAGTCTCTTATCCCTCGCTAAAGCAAACACAAAGACGAATTGCATTCACTTTTCAACCCAGCAAGCCAGCCATAATATATTGCCTGCCACAGCAATGATGATTGTTCTTGTGCTCTCCACCTCAGCCTGATACGCACTTGGCAGATTCATAACTCTTTCAAGCTCTCCAAGATAAACACGTGGGCACTTGATAGAAAATTTCAATTATAACATTCCTGGGAGCGTCCAACACACTGGCCCCCACACGCAACGCAACGGTGGATTCGGCCCCCCCCACCCCAGGGACACTGTCTGCAGGTCAGGTCCAAAAGGGTCGGAGGTTCCTTGTGCTTTTGGAAGCCTCCTTTCTTCTGTGAGGATGGGTCCTTGTTATTCACAACTGCCTATAGCATCCTCCAATGCTCCCATCCCCAGGCCCAAAGGGACTGCGGTGGGGGGGTGTATTGTGTTGGCCACCAGCGCATGCAACAGGGACAGCCAAAGGTCTTGCTGCACGCTGACCTCACTGGCGTTTTTGGCAGCCCATCTGTCTTCCCCTTCTCTACGCCCAGTGGCCGAGGATCTCCTTCTCAGCTTGACGCCTGCTTCCCATGTCCAAACCCCAGCCTGAGCAATCCTCTTCAAAGGCTGAACTACCACAAGTGACATGCTTAACGGGAAAAAAGAAAAACACACTCACCCGAAGGAGTCAAGCAGTTTAGAAAAGCCATCTCCCCCTTCACCCCTAAGCCACAGGGGACTTACTCTGACAACCAGCCATTATCAGAAGAGACTGTCAAGGCGGGAAGGGCACCCCATAGTTCAGAGCTGCTGCTTGCAGCTACAGCTAAAGGCTACCAAGAGCCAGGAGCACACAGGAGAGCAGACTGCATTTAGGTAAGGGCAGGTGATATGAAGGATTCAAATCTGGATTGAAGGAATCCATTAAATTCACTTGTTTGATGGTGGGAAAAAAAACGACAGTCTTTGGCTGTGTTAAGCATGCAGGAATTCCTGGGGGGGACGACCGGGGGCTGCATACATGTGTGCACGCACACAAAATATACTGYAGGTGTCTAGTTTCTAAGATAGCAACCAGCACATTCAGAAGCGGGAATCTGCTCAGGACTGTCACGTCAATTGCTGCCAAATACATCTGCCCTTGTACAAAACGCAGCGGATGAGCAACTCTCTGCCAGCCTCCGCGCCAGCCGTCTCAGTAGTCCTGAGCTGAACCACGCATTGCAGCCGGGTGGGAGTGCACCGAGCTCTGCATCCTCAGCGTTTGGATGGCCATTGCTTGGCTTTCAGCTGGAAGGTCTCTAAGGGCTCCTGCTCAGCTCGGCTGCTCTGCAGGGCCCAGATTTGGAGAGCTGCGGCAGCTTCACCGTCAGTTCTCTGAGTCAGTGCCACCGTCGCCAGCACCCTCGCCCTGCCCCGATTGCCCCAGCAAACGTACGTGCCACAGGGCTGGAGCCAGTGAATTCTCCCTGACACGGTGTGTGTTACTCGGAAGGACTCTGCGGAGTCCAAGTCCCTGCTGTACCCAGGGGCTTTGCAAGAGACCCCGCTCAGCGCAGCTGGGCTGATCRGACACTAAGCCTGAGAGCCCATTTCAACAACATCCAGCGGATCAGGGATGGTTCAAATATTCCTAGTGAAATATTCTGCCTTTCACAAAGGGTAATAGCTTCTGTGGCCTGTGAAGCATGACAGATGCATCTTGCATCCTTTACACAACAGTACTGGCTGATATACTGCCTTCATTTCACCGCTCAACTCAGCCAAAACCAAGGGAGACACTTGGATCGCTCTCTTCTCATGTTTACTGCCGCCTCCTCCTCCTCCTCCTCCTCCCTACATCCTACTATTGTCAAGATATTCTAGAAGTCCACTATTTTGTCCTGGGTGATAGGAATAAACACAAACTGGAGTCTTTACAACATTTAATTTTAGGTCCTTGAGATCAGAACTTAACACAACAAATGTGGAGAAGGAAATTCTCCAGACAGTGAATACAGCAACCTTATTTAGGTGCCGCTCGTCCCACCCCACCAACCTCCTGACCGACACATCTGGGGTGAGGTACTGTGATTATCCTTCCTTCTGAAAACACAATCTCAATTTATTAATCATTAGAGAAAGGGCAAAATAAAAAAGAATACCCCATCAAAAAAAGAGCAGGTACATTCTCACTAGCCTGGGACCCAAAGTCTGTGTGCCCTCCAAGCTTTTCTTACAATAAGCAAGCATTATGGGGTGCACTTGTTTTGCGAGTTTCTCAGAGGCACGTTGGGGAATGGCCTCCCTTCCCATTGACTTATTTCTGAATAATAAAAAAAAGAAAGAAATCTCTCACCTTGTCAATATTGACCCTGATTTTTTAAAGGTCCATTTGTCAGGGCTAATACATTGCTGCAGCGTCAGCGTATTAGGATTTACGCTTCCCTGTAAAGATGGGTTCATTTCAGAAACCCAAGGAACTTTAGTTACTGGGCTTTGGTCTGCCCTTTAATCTCTATTGTAGTACAAAAAAAGCTGCAGTCAGGTGCAGGGAGGAACATGCCACACAACGTGGTGACACAGGGCAGTTTTCCATGAGGGGTTGCTGGTAGCGAGACAGACCAGTAAGACAACGTGATCAGAAACCAAGGGGCAGCAAATGACACAGGGACTGCTCCCAGCAGCCAGGCTGGTCCTGTCTTCTCCACCCTTCAGAACCTCCCCCCAGACGCTCTGGCCCACGGGTCCCACTGAAATTGGGCTGCCTCCACCGCTAGTGGCAAGAGCCCTGAGGCCGACTCTTCCCGCTGCGATGGTGAACCTCACTGCAGCCAGACTTCGACGAGGAATTGCTGCCTCTTTAGCACAAAGTGTTTCATCTCCTCTAATGCTAACGCACTGGCACCGAGCACCCCGACCAGGGTTCAGTCCTCTGCCAGCAACGCTCTTGCTCAGGCAAAAAGGCCACCAAATGGTAGCAAGCAGCTGTGTGYGGATGTGCGCATTATTTCAGTCGGGGAAGAATATTTGCTCTGTTTTCTCTTCAGTAAGGGTAGATGAGGTGTCTGACAGGCTGTTGTCTCTATTCGCACAAGCAGACTCATGCTTAACCCKGCGCAAGGGTCCCTGCCCACACATCTTGCCCCCCGCCCCCGTGTCAATAAGAAAGCCTTTGGCTGCCTCTCTGGCAAAGGAGCGTGAAACCCTCCCTCGTCCAAAGTCACGAACCCTGCTGCAATCCAGGCCTCCTGCCCTAAGGGTGAATATTGGTCATACGAAAGACCCTTCCGGTCCTTCCTGGCCATGCCTTCAAGATCAGTCTCTCTCCGGTTCTCGCGGTGTCCGCAGGCACTTGGCCCGTGCTTTCTCCATCCCTCGCCGTGCCTTACTCCGCTGCCTCTGCAGAGTCACTCTGATTTACACCACGGTCTGCAAGAGGAAGATCAGGCTCTCCGACTCCACCAGATACCTCATACCAGTCTTGAAAACTGACAGCAGACAGAGGCAGCTCCAGGCTAATGTCACCGCCGCAGCTTCAGCACATGGCGGGCAGAGTCTGACCTAGTTCTAACCCTGCCAAATATGCAAAGAAAGAAAATGAGAGTGTGCGGGGAAAGGCAGTCCAAGGTTTTCTCTGTTTCCTAGCTACTTCTCTGCTGCTTTACCTTTAACATTCATACTACACTGAAACATTTCCACTGCCAGGTCTTCTTATGGGTGTACCAAGAGAGGAAAAACACGGTAAATTTTGAAGGGTGGCCTGTTTGGGTTTTTTTTTGTGGGGTTTGGTTTTTGGGGTCTTTTTTTTTTTTTTTTTTTTTGTACAAGCTTATAGGAAGGTGGAATTTTTCAAAGGTTAACATTTTGACAAAATATAAGAAAAATTTGAAAAACTTTTTGCTATCTTTTGAGCAGAAATCTCTCTTCAGCTGTTTACCTTTCCATTTTGCTTGATTTTTGCAGTCTTTTTGTTCTTAACTTAGTCATTGAGAGCTAAATGCTACCCTGACTATCATTCTGACAGGCCTTTTTTTTTTGTTTTATTTTTAAGAAAATGGATTTTTGCACACTTGGTTTATCTTTGTTTCAACATTTGCCTTTCCCTTAGCATTTCTGGTTCACTTCCACCATAGAAAATACTCAAACTTCAGCTTCTCCTCCTGATTCTTTAATAACTCTAGACCATTTGTGTAGTACATAACTATGTCATTGCTATGGAAACACTATTTTATTTGAATTACCCTCACAGTTCTGTATACCTGTTTTTTGGCACCTTAATTTCAATACGAAACTGTGCTCACAGACAGTGCAGAGGGCTTTATCAAGGGTATGTGTGGCACAGCGTCCTGGTCTGCGTCCTTCAGTTAGTATTGAGCCCCCTCAGCCAGGATCTGGTGATGTCCGAGATGGAAATGTGTCCTATGAGTCTGAGTACACACCTGAGGCTGAGCTATGAAATACCATGGCAAGATGGGGAATATTGCCCAGCATAGGGACCATAAGAACCTGTGGCAAAAAGAAAGAGAAACCCTCTAAGTATTTGCTACCAGCGATCACGAGAGAGAAGAGATGCTCTTCTCATCCAACACACCTAGATGAATGGATATCCCCAGTGTAGAGCCAGTTTCCATCCTGGAGAACATGTGCACTGCAGAGCAGAGCAAGTGGAGAAACGTGGGGAAGACATCACGAAGAGGAACTTCCTGGGGAGGGAGAGGACAGTAATGGGACGCAAAGATACAGCCAGGTTTTGAATGCACTCATACTGCACAAGGGGCACTGCCACTTGATAGCACACGTGGAACAAGTCTCAGATGTGGAGATCCTTGTCAGAGTGGTTAAGAAAAAAAGCCAAGGACAGGAAACCACGAAAACCATGAAAACCATTAATCAGTAGACCGCAAGTGGTGTTGTTTCTGGCATAGGTTGAGACAATGCTGTTCGTTATGACTCCTATGAACATTCCTGACCTTGCTCAGGAAGGCTCTTAATTAAATGATTACATCCCTTGACTTCAACAGAACTCAGGCATATGCTTGTATGCTTTCCTCAGCAAGGCTTTTTTCTGAATCAGGATCTCCATGATTACAGTCAACTAATTATTTGAAAAGCATTTTCATCTGGGCTCCAAGCAATCAAATTAAATACAATTAATGTGGGTTTGGCAGGACTCCACACAAACAAAAGTTGCTCTGTTTTTGTGCAAAATTGGAAAATCAGTTTTTGCTAATAGCCTGATGTATGAAATCTGCTGGTGCAGCTTTTCACCCTTTTCCCAACTTTTCCATTTTGCTGCAAAACTGTTGATGCAATTCTGTTCTGATAAATGAAGCCCCAAATCTCACAACATCCTGCCTTTAGTACAAGACCTTGTAAGAACCAGAGACCGAGAAAGAATGAATTGCTACGGTTTGCAGTAAAAGTTGATAAAGACAAAGAGCATACTGAAAATAAAGGAATCAACTGCATGCCACTTTATCAAAAGAGATACAGCAAGGCAATGGTGTAAATCATGAGGCATTAGCCGCTGCTATGGGAGGCTTCAGGAAGGAAGGCAAACTGAGTAACACAAAGCAGAAAAAACATACGTATAAAAACATCCTGAAAAACCAAACCTCATTTTGGACAGAAGTGCAAACAAGCATACATACACTTTCTAATGAAGCTCACAACAGTCTACTTGTCTCTTCACTCAGCACTTTACTATGAAATTCACTTGACTTTTCCCTTCGAACAGCTATCCTTATGGATCATTTTTCACAATGAAGCAGGGAGTAAAGCACATCTAAACCTGAAGGCAGTGTGTGTCTATTTTTGGCTCACCGAATTAGAGTGCATCCTTTGTATAGAAGAAATTTTGATGCAAAAATCATGAGACTTCATGGCTGTAAAACACATGTCAGTCATAGAAAGGATAAATAATTTGGAAATGCCATGAAGCTGTGTTAGAAGAAGGATCTATCTTTATTAAATCATAATTGGGGTAAGAAGAGTCAGGCTGATGAATGAAATCTTCAGTAAGCAGAGGGATATGAATTTTTGCAATATGCTGAAGCAATGCAATAGCAGAAGCAATCATGGTAAATATTAATATTAGTCACATACACAGATTAATCTCTAAGATAGGCAGAATTTCAGGATAAAATATTTGAGTTGATGCAATGTCACAGGGGATGACAGTGTTCATCACTCTGCTTTCAGCAAAAGGAAGCAGTCCTCCTTACTTGGAGGTCTTCATGGAGGAAAACCCCCTTCTGGCTCTGGGATGCCCCAGAGATGCGCACAGGCACTCAGGACTAATGCAGAGCTGTGTGCCCCCCAGTTCAAGCCACCGAGTGCTGGAATAAAGGCAGCCCAGCCACCTCCAAGCCCCAGATGCTCCAGCTTCGTGGGCAGCAGCTGGAAGGCACCGGCCAACAGGACAGTGATGCACCCTGCAAGATACGGGGTCCCTCGTGCAGGCTTGTTCCAGACGCTTGACACAGGCTCTAGATAATCAACATTTTGTGTGTTGCCATGTTAAGCACTTCAGAGCTGTTTATAGTTTGCATATTTTTGCATTGTTATTGCACAATTAAGCTGAAGACTTCCAGACTAAGCTGTCCCAAAAGCACAAGGAAATTCAGCGGTAGTCAATTTTCAACCCTGTTAATTGGTCAGAGGGAAAAAACAGAAACTGTTCGGGCCAACGTCTGCCATGCATGTTAGGAAAGCGCAGTTAGCAGTTTCTATTAAGAATTAAACCTTTTTCAGGGTAGCAAATGTATATTAAGTGACATCAAGTATCTCTTGTATAAAATGATACTTTCCAAGGACCACTGAAGAACTGGTTTAGACTTTTTCTCTGAGGTTCCAGCAAGAAGATTTCTTTTTGATATCCCCAGCATTTTGTCTAAAACCACCTGTCCCATCAAGTTATCCTTTCAACCAGAGAAGGGACTGGAGAAGGAAAACAGATGTCTGATGCATCCTCAACAAGAATATGGGAAAGCATGACAAGAAAACATATGCCATGTATTTTTTATGGTCTTTTCTTTCTGTTACTGTTATTAATACCATGCAAATAATGTGCACTGGAATCTTTAAACATCTTCTAACCATTCAGAAAATCATTTCACAGAATAATGAATTCAGTACTGTGAATCTGCCCCACAAATTTTACGACTTCTTTTAGTTTTTGTGTCACATCTGGAAACCCATTGGACATGGTACTTTGGTGCACCTTTGGAGAGTGATTCTTGGCTTTGTCTGAGCATGCCCTCTCCTCAGCTCTCCATGCCTGTGGTTAGGACCTCTGTTTCCACTGAGGAGTAGGAGTGGGACACGTTGACCGTGTCTGGTACTGTATTGTACAACAGAGAAACTGCCTCGTGTTCTTGGAAGTGAGCCCTGTGTTACACAACCGCAGTTCAAAGGTTATGAAGGCAAAGGCTTTGCCAGCAGACTCAACACTTCAAAGCAGTGGCAACAATTGTTGGATCAAACAGAGAGGAAAGAAGTTGCCTGTGGGTCCCCAAAGCAAACTGGAGTCTCAGAAGCAAAAACAGGATCCAGAAGAATCTTACTGAGAAACAATGAGAAAAAAACTGCTCATTTATGTGGAACAAAAGCCTGAGTCCTCAAGAAACTCTCCAAGTTGCTTCCACATCCAATCAATATTTTCTCTAGCACATATGGAATGAGCCTCGGCCAACTTCCTCCCCCAGACATTCCTGTTTCTGACTATCCTTAGAAAGAGGCGAGACAGCTAATTCAACGAATCTCATTCATACTTATGAGAGTCACCAGGCTTGGAGGGACAGTCTCACCATCCAGTTTTCCTGACTCAACAAATTACTGCAGATAAGCTCAGCCACAGATACATCCATACATATGCCCTTAGCTCACAGCAGATGCAAGGTAATGTCACACAAGCGTGGTCCTCTAATGACAGACATAAAATCTGAAGACTGGAATTTCTGACAAGTGCAAAGGAAAGAAGGAGGAAATTTAAGACTGGTCATAGATGACACGGGGGTGGAGATGAAGCCTGGTCTACAAAAGCCACATAAGCAAGGTGGAATTCCTGTTCCATACAAGCCTGACTTGTTCTTACAGTCAGCACCAAAGTCACATCAGCTTGGGAACGGACCAAATAACCTCGGCTGAGGCACAACGCCAGCAATTTGGATTTGCTTGAGTATGACCAAAGTAAATGCTCAGCTTAAGTATTTCTCCGCAGACCATTTTCTGCTCTTCTCTCCCTCCTGCTGCAGCAAACCTCCTCAAAAGTTCTCTTTTAAGAAACTACTTGCTGCAAAATTAAAGCTAATGAGACTCCTTGGACAGATGAAACCACCTCCATTTCAACTTCAACATCTTGAGGCTCAGACTACTCTTTGAAACCGAGGATTTCCAGTTCACATGCTGCCAAAGAAGATTTGCTGAGCATAACGGCCTCCTCTCCTGCCCAGTCAGCAACACAGACGGTGGGTGTTCCTCTCTGCTGCTTCAATGAAGGGCACATCATTTTAGCTCACGTTATCACTGAAACAGGTTTATGCAGAGATGTTTGACTTTGAAGTGGAAGTGCCGGGGCATGCATTACTTTCTGCTGACTTGCCAGAGCTCATCTGTTGATGCCTCTAGGCCCAGATATGCAAAGTCACTTGGGCACTAAACTTTGCTGAAATATGGGGGTAAATACTGCCTGAGCTCAAACTCATGCATAAACCTCACTTGATTTTAATGGCGTTTATACCCTAGTTGATAGGATGTGCTCAGGGCCTTAGCCACTTGAGAATTCAGACACAAGTCTGCAGACAACTTCTTACATTTTGATATAATTTGTTAGTTCATTTTAGAAACAATCCTGCACTTAGCACAATTCCACCTGGGAAGGAGCATGTGTGCTGTCTTCCTCTCCCAGGCCCTGGAAATATCAAGAAACATAGTGATTTTAAATATTTTAGAAACTCTGTGTCCACAGCAATGACTGCATTTTAAAACTTTGATGGCCATTTATTATTTACAAGAGCATTTTAAAGGGTAAATTTCAGATCACAGCAACCTGTATGTTAATTGCCAAAAGTTCATTTGAAGATGTGGTTTGAAGGCCTCTTATAGGAATTTGGAAGAGAAGAGGATGTCCTAAAAAGCGAAGCCAAGTTTTTCCCAGTGTGTTGTACAGGTACAGCCCTATCTTGCTGTGAGTTCATGGCAATAAAGGCAGTAAGGAAAAAGAAATACAAATGCCTTAAATTCTGAAAAGCAATCTCTGACTTGAAGTTCGTGTTTGTGTGGCAGATTGTCGTATCATGGTCAATCCCTACCACTGAATTTCTACATGCATTAAGCAGCAGCCCTTGTGGCAGCACGTATTTTATACTCCTCTCTGTCCTGAAACCCCACAATTTTCCATTTGTGTGACACTTTACTGCCTCTTCATTATATACCCAGGAAGAAATGCTGATGGATTAGCATCACATCCAAAACAGAAGCTGGCACCATCTCAAGACTCACGCGATTTACAACAACTGCTAAGTAAATTGGGATACTTTTTTTAGTTCCTACTCTTCCTTTTTTAAAAATAAATCTTAAGAAAATACAATCCTAAAGGCCTAACAGGCACACATTTACAGATGGCAGCAGCGGGTCATAAATGACATCTTTTCTTGGTACTATTTATGAGAGCCAAATAAACTGAACATATTATGAGCCATTTATAATGTTCTTCAGCAGAACAGTCAGCCAAGAGACAGAGCTGAAAGCCTGTTGTAACAAAAGGTATCAAAGTGAGGAGGAGAACAGTATCTATAATTACTACTGCGGTGAAAAAATAAGCATAGGACAGCAGATGGGTTTAACACAAGATCACTATTAAATAAAACGCTGGCTCGAATGCCAAGGAATGAATATTCAAGAGGGAGTGAATTGAGTCAAAGTGTATGAAGGCAGCAAACAAAGCTCAGCCAACCTAGAAGTTACTTGCAACTCTAACCAA